>CM052541.1:73479333-73498233 GCA_028533065.1 Trachops cirrhosus
TAAAAGACACTGAAATAGAGTTGTCAGTGACCAGAGGGGAGAGGGGAGGGAATTTCAGGGGAGAAGGGAAGAGTTTACAGGAACAAATATAGAGGACACATGGACAAAACTAGGGGTGTTGGAAAGGGGAGGGAAGAGGGGAGGAATGGGTGGGTGGGCTGGAATGGGAATAAAGGATAGAAACTGTACTGACTAAACAAAAATAAAAAATAAAAAAATAAAAGACTTGGAAATGCAGTCATAATCTCAAAAAAAAAAAAAAAGAAGCCTCTTTCTGACGTTTGCAAAGCAGTGTCCAGCTCTCAGTGTGTCAGTCTGTTATTTTTACAACAAAGCTACTTTGCATCATACAATTCCTAATCTATTTAGTTTTGAATTTTTAATTTCTTTCTCTTTTAGACAATAATTACTCACTGCCCATATATGCAATCATTGACAGATAGAATATTGATTTATTCCACGTAACACTTAAGGAGTTGGTGGCTCCAGTTTTATTTCTTAATTTTATCTGCAAGAAGAGAGCCAATATTTTACTCTTCCCTGGACTAATGATGTCCTGTGCTTAGCTCCTCCCATGGAAACTAATTTGTTCTTTATGCTTCTATTTTCTGTTCATTTTCCTAAGTTATTTAACCTTTTAGTAGTTTGCATAATCTTGAGTTGATCTCTTGATTTTATAACCCAGGCAAATTTTATGTCTAATATGTAATCTTAAATTCTTAAAATCAGTCATTTATTACTCCCTTTGTTTTTGTTCCAGAACTCAAGAGGAATATTTCAGTTCATCCCTGACCCACCTTCTTATGCTGATGGCAACCTGAAACAAAACTCTGACTTTTTTTTTTACTTCCAGAAAAAGTCCAATTCAATTTTACATGATGACACTTATTTGGCAAAACACATTACACTACAATGCCTTTGTCTGTCCGTCACCTCACATACCACACCATGTGTCAGTGCCCTAAGCCACTCTTTCTGCCAGTGTCAAAAGCCGTCACTCCCCAAACGAATCTCATCAACTGTACACAACCCCCTAGAAAGTCCAATTCACTGTATTTCTTTCCTCATCTTGTCCTTTTATAATCTAGGAAGGTCAAATAATTCTCTACCCAGACAAAGAGAAGGCTGTATGCACCCCAGTTAAGGCTGCCATTAATCAACAAGCAAGGTAAACAACAGACCTTTACTTGCACAGGTATTCAAATGATTATTGGTCCTGTGTTATTTGAACATAGGCATGTCTCTCATGAGATTTGACATAAACCAAGATTTGTGCTCTTTCTTTAATATTGTTCTAACCCTCACCAGAGGATATGTTTATTAATTTTAGAGTGAGAGGGAGAGAGAGAGAAACATCAATGTGAGAAAGAAACGTCAATAAGTTGCTTTTCATACTTACTCTGACCAGAGATCAAACCCACAACCTAGGTGTATACCGTGACTGGGAATTGAACTCACAATCTTTTGGTTGTATGGGAGGACACTCTAACCAAGCCACTCCACCAGGGCAAGGCTGTACTTTTTTACCATCTGTCTCTTACAGGTCTCACATTCTATGGTTTCCAGTGTCTTCTATTCCCTTGCCTCACTGTACCTCTTCACCAAACATTCATTCAAACTAAGCTTGGGCTGTTCTTTTACCTCCTCCATTTTTTCTAATAACAGAACCAATAAAAATTCCTCTTTCATTGATTTGGTTCTCAAGTACTTCATCTTTTTTGCTGTCTGTCTCAGTGTCACAGGGTCAGCTTACTCTAACCATTGAAAATTCTCCCAAAATCCCCAGGCCTCAGAATGAGGCTCCACTTTTCCCAGATGCTGGATGGAAGAAAATCTTTTTTCTTTTTTAATCCCAGGCTGGGTCATACCTACTTTCTTGCTCGAGAATGACAGAAAGAACCTTCATTCCAATGAAATCTCTTTCTCACCATAAAAATGTGGTATTGCCCCATGTTGGGAACCAAGATACATTTTGGCAGTCTAGGTCATTCATTTTTAAATGGCACCAGGGCAGAGACATCAGTCCAGGTAGCTACACAGCTTAGGTAGTTCACTTACTATTCACACTCTTTTCTTTAACAAGAGCTGGAAAGATCATGTCTGCTTCCCCCGAAACCATGATTCTACCTCCAGAATGCCTTATGACAATGCTTAAATAAGAAAATAATGGTATATATCTCATGGAAAAATAATATTTGGGAAGATTAAGAAAGATATCTAGATCTAGAAAAAAATTAACTTATGTGAATGTGATTTCACTGAAATTACTCCATTTTATATTTCTATGTAGAATACCGTGTCACGATTATAACATCTTATTTTAGATTTCTTCATTGTACTTAGTTCTTAGCCAAGAAAACTGTATATAGTTACTTTCATCTTCACAACTAAAGGTTCTGTTAAAGTGATGGTCCTTAAATGACAACTATAAAAAACTACATTAAATTGTCATCTTTTATAGAACATATTATAAAGTTATTATGCTTCAACTATCACTCAGACCTTATCAATAACAAAAAAATCTCTCTTGGGTTAAATTTTTGTTTCCTGTATTAAAAAAGATTTCTATAGAAGAAAATCAGCTCTATTTCATATTCATTGTATTTCAATATGTATGTTAGGGGGAAGAGAGGGAGAAAGGAATAGAAACATTGAGGTGAGGGAGAACATTGATTGGTTGCCTCTTGTACACATCCTGATTGGGGATCCAACTTCCAACCTCGGCATGTTTTCAAGTCAGAATTGAATAGGCAAACTTTTTCTTCGCAGGATGATGCCCAACCAACTGAGCCACATCAGACAGAGCATCATGTTCATTATTACTAGTTTCCTTTACCATGGTCATTTTCTGATGCTGCTTCCGAAGTTTAGGGCTGTTGCTTCTTTGGTATTTTCCTTGGCACTGAATAGATGGCATTTCTGCCTCTGATTCTCCTCCCCCAACAATCAACCAGAAAGTCTAATGTCTTCCAGCAGTCTTAAACACAAATCCATGGGGGAGGCAGACATCCAAACCCCTTGATTTCTTTGTCTTGAATTCTGGGTGTGGCCCAGCCCTTTCTTTTAATCCAAGGTTGTCTTTTGCTTTTCTTCACCTGCAGGATTCCTGACTTAAGGCTATAGACAAATGCCTGTATTGTCACCACAGATCAAGAAGGAACACTTGCTTTCTCTGAAGTGCTATAATTATAATCCAACACTCAGTGTGTTTGGGTAGGAAATAATGGGCAAAACAGCTGCTAAATTACTGTCTTACTGGTGGGGAGTTCATCAAAAACTTTAAATATTAATAGAAAATATACAAATATGTAATAAATAATAAAATTTACTATTACAGGAAGCTGTAGGCTCATTATAAAAGAGGAAATCATGCCACCAGA
The DNA here is from genome assembly GCA_028533065.1 of Trachops cirrhosus. NCBI lineage: Eukaryota > Metazoa > Chordata > Mammalia > Chiroptera > Phyllostomidae > Trachops > Trachops cirrhosus. The sequence continues at coordinate 73,482,714 of CM052541.1, forward strand.
TTCTGGTACCACCTCACACTTTGTGTTCCTAGAAAATTGGCAAGGCATGCTCTGGGTGCTCTTGGAGACTTAATCATATTTCCTTCAAATTTCTCTACTTTTTGGCAAATATTTAACTTTATTGTCACATAAAGACCAATAGAAAGAAGATGTTGCTGTCAGTGGGTCGTCCTAATTGAACAAGATTTCTTGTTTAGATACAGTTTCTGCCAACCATGGGATTGATTGCATTTTCTGTTGCTTTTAAAATCAAAGTTTACTTTTGTTGGCAAGTCTCTAGACTAGTTGTCAATTCACTGACATATGCATACTGTCAAGAAATAGCTGTTGAAAAATAAAGAATTCAGTGAGTGGAACTAATCCTTATTTTTGTAATAATATCCTCTTAATGGACTGCCAAAATCATCCAGCTACCAACAGGCTTTTCTGTCACTTTCTGATAAAATGGAAGCTCACTCTGGCAAGATATGGTTCTCAGAACCTACTTTTCCTCTGTCCTACATTCCCATTTTCCATAACTAGAGTTAAAATTCTAGACCAGCACAAATGTTTCCTGTAACAGGCTCTATTGGGCTAAAAAGTATTCCCTAAAAGCTATGTCTCACTGAAGACTAACCAGACTTTACTTGGAAAATAGATTTTCAAATGTAATTAAGGGTCTCAAGATGATATAATCTTGACTTATCAAAATAGGCCCTAAATCTAATGACAAGTGTCTGATTCAGAGGAGGATAACACCCAGAGGACAGTCCATGTGAAAACTGAAGGAACCTGGAACCAGAAACTGGATGACATAGTTTTGTCAGAACCTTAATTTTGGGCTTTTAGCCTCTAGGACAGTGAGAGAATAGATTTCTGTTGCTTCAAGCTTGTGATAACTTGTTACAGCAGCACTAGGAACCTAACAGAAGATCTAAGTGGTAAATATTTTAGATTTTATGTGCCACACAGTCACTGTAGCAACTATTCAACTGTACTTTGAAGTATGAGAATAACCACAGCAATACGCAAACAAATGAGTATTCCTCAGATCCTATAAAACTTTATGGAAATTATATTTTCCTAGGTCATGAAATATTCTTCTTTTGATTTTTTTTATAAGTGCTAAAATATAAACTCTGTTTTTGGCTCATAGGCCATGCAAAAACAGAGAGCAAGCCAGATTAGAACTACTAACTCTAGTTTGTGGATCTCTGTTCTAGGATATAGTAGAATTCTGAGTATGTAGATCTGACAATATTAGAAATGCAGATTATACCTGCTCTGAAACATGGTTTGAACGTCTGATTTCTTTCCTCTTTGGAGACATCTATTATGTTCAAATCCAATTTCTGGTTGAATCATCCCAAGAACAATATGTGGACCCCCCACTAAAAGTCTTGATAGAGCCTGACAGTAGATAAATTTCTGCCAGTATTTGATGAACCCTGAGAAGAGCTCCTAGACTCCATCAACTCACATCAAACTGATATCTTTTCCTTGCTAATGTCTTGAAACAAGTGTTTGAGACCTAGCCTACATATTAAAACCAAAAAAGTTTATATATATATATATTTATATATATATAAAAGTTTATATATACACACACACGTGTGTATGTTATTGTCAATGCCTAAACCCTTAAGTACTTCTTAAGAGATTTTGAATTTACTATTCTAGGTGAACCTTTAGTATTGGAAATTGTAAGCTCTTTCTACTTAAGACTGGTTAGACAAATCTAATGCTGAGAAGTATTTGCCCCCAGAGATCCTAAACATAGGAGTCCTGCCCTTAACCATCAGTCCTGTGTGTGCAGTTGCAGAGGAATTTGCTCTCATGCCTCTCAGAATTCTAATGTGGCCCATTAATTAACCAACACAGTGTCTGTCCAGTGTTCTGAAGCAGAAAAGTTACAGCTGTCAAAAGCTTGACAGAATGTTCAAAACAAGAAACCAGCTATATAAAATGGGAAGTACAAAATGCCATGAGGTTTTTTCCTGTGACAATATAGAAATTACAAACTTTTATAATAGTTGAAAATTGAAATAAAGAAATAGTCTGAATAGTAAATGATGTAGAGATCTACCATAACTTATTCAAGAAATGCTCCCCTTGCTTGGGCCAGCATTGCTCCATTTGTAAAAGCATCGTCTGGTAAATGGAAAAGTCATGGGTTTGATTCGTGGTTAGGACACATATATAGTTCATGGTTTCAGTCCCATATCAGGGAGTGTATGAGAGGAAACCAATCAATGTTTCTCTCCCTCTCTTTTGCCCTCCTTTCCCCCCTCTCTAAAATCAATGAACCTGTCCTCCAGTGAGGATTTAAAACAAACAAAAAAAGAAAAGAAAGAAAGAAATGCTTCCCTCCTCCAACCACTTAGTCATAGTCTGCTCATGCTCCCTTACACAACCTTCCTACCAGCCACTTCCATTTTATTCAAGGAAGCCTAGTAAAAATCAAATAGGATATTTGACTCCACTCTCTGAGGAAGCAGGCACAGCTTCCAAAGCTGTTCTGTTTGTTCAATTTGTCTTTCTGTTTCCTCTCTCCTCTATGGTGTTCTCTACCTTTCTCCCAGGATGCACTGCCAATTTCTGTTAACCTTTCAGAAGCTCTCTTGACAAGCCTGGTGATACAGAATGGCTTTGAATAAAATATGCATTTCATATCTTAGATTATGAACCTGAGGCTCTCAAGCTCACTGTTTCTTATATATCTATAGGAGGGAAATTAATAATTGATATAAAAAAACTTAGGTAAGCCACTTCTAACTTATGCAAATATTTAAACATGAAATGTAATCATAGACATGTTGCTATTATCTGATTTTTTTGCCCTCTTCATGCTAAACTTGTATTCTGTGACCCTCAATCTGTCCCTTCTTCAAATTTATGTAAGAAGCTTTTGCTTTAAAAAGTGCCACAACCTATCTACTGAAAAAAAAATTTGTCTCTGGAAATAAGTGATTTAAGTGGGTGCATCTAATAGTTCCTAATATTGTAGCTGTCTCAAGCCAAAATAAAAATAGCAATAATAATAAACAATGCATCAATAAAAGAATGAACTTCAGATACAAAGTCTCCTCTCTGTAACTAATTTATAACCACTGGTTTCATTAAATGTAAAATGTAACAAGTAGAGCAGAGTTCTAGACATATCATCAATATATTTTTTATCAAAAAATATTTGGTTATTGATTTCTTTATAACATGTGCAATGTTTTGGTGGTAGTGATTTGTCATCTCCAATGAGCTTTGTAAATGTATTCAGAATTTACTGACACTTTTTTCTCTTTCACCAAAACTCCAGCCCTAGAAGTAAGAGAAAGTATTAAAATAACTTAGATAAACAAGTAGCCATTTTTCAGTGTCTATAGTATTGTAGTGTCATCTATTTTATATTATTTTAAAGGACAAGAGCTATGCTACTTTACTTTTTTTCCCCTCAGAGCTCAGAACTTAGAACAATAGAAATTGAATCATTGCAAGAAACAGAAAAATTGGCAAAAGTTAGGTTTTGGAGTTTGAAAGAGATGGATTCATAATGCTGCCCCACCATCTTTTTTTTCTTTTATAACCTACAAAATATTATCTAACTTATTTGAATATAACTTTTCTCTGCAAAATAAGTTCATCCCCATCTTGGGTAGTTGTTGGAATTTATAAGAAAAATGACATGTTATTTATTGTTCTGGGTAGAGAGTAGGCCATCAAAAATCTGACAGCTAATATCATTCTCATCATTTCCCTAGAGTGCACATCAGGATTTGGTAACAGTAGTTAAGTTTCTTCCCATCTGTTATTCACATTTTTCACCAACAAAAAAAAATTAATGATACTTTTCCACAACATGCATTTCGATTTCTTTCTCTTGAGAATGAAAAAAAATATATAACCATACTTAAAATAATGGAAAATAAAATGAATATCTAAGAAAAAGATGATACAAATTACTAATATCAGAAATAAAAGAGAACCATCACTGCTGATCTTACAGATATTAAAAAGACAGTAAGTGAATATTGTGGAAAATCTATACCCCAAATTTGACAGCTTAGATAAAATGGGCCAATTTCATGAAAGACAATCTACCAAAATTCACAGAAAGAGAAATATACAATCTGAATAAGACCATATCTATTAGAGAAATTGAATAGATAATTAATGACCTTTCAAATAAAAAGTTACAGGCCCAAATGTGTTCACAGGTAAATTTTACCACACCTTTAAAGAAGAAATTATATAAACTACTAAAAATACCTTGCAGAAAATAGAACGAGAAATAATATTTTTTAACCACTTTTATGAGGCCTATATTATCCTAAATCAAAACAAGATAAAGGCATACTATAAAGGAAATCTTCAGACAGGAAATCTAGTATTTTTCATGAACATAGATACAAAAATCATTAACAAAATAATAGACATTAAATTCAACAATGTATAAAAGGAATTATACACCATGACCAAGTGGGCTTATCTCATGTATACAAGGCTGGTTCAACATTTGAAAATCAACAAATATAATTTATCATATCAATAGGCTAAATAAAATTACAATCATACCATTAGATGTGGAAAAAGCACTTGACAAAATCCACACTCATTTGCAATAAGAACTCTCAACATACCAGACATTGAGGGGAATTTCCTCAACTTTATAAAAATACTTTCAGAAAAATCTACAACTAATATCACACTTAGTGGTGAGGAGCTAGATGCTTTTCTCTTAAGTTTAGAAATAAGACAAGAATGTACCCCCTCATACTCTTATTCAACATTGAACTGGATATCTTAGATAATGTAATAGACAAGGAAAGGACATAAAAGGCATACGGACTGAAGAGAAAGAAATAAATCTGTTTTTTTTTCTTCAGAGATAACATGATTGTCTACATAGAAAATTCTAAAGAATTGACAAAAAACTACAGAAACTAGCAGGTGAATATAACAATGCTGTATGATCTAAGGTTATATAAAAGTCAATCACTTTTTTAAATACCAGCAATGAACAAAACAAAACAAATTAAAAACACATTACCATTTACATTAGCATCCCCCCTAATAAAATATTTAGGTATAAATCTAACAAAATATGTGTAAGATCCATATGACAAAAGCTATAAAACTCTAATAAAAGAAATCAAATAACTAAAAATGAAGATATATATACCATGTTCATGAATAGGAAGTCCTCAATATTGTCAATATGTCAGTTCTTCCCAACTTGACTTATAGGTACAATGAAATCCTACTCAAAATCCCACCAAATTATATTGTGAATATTGACTAATTCTAAAGTTAATGTGAAAAACACAAAAGATCCAAATTGCCAACATAAGATATAATAACTGGACTTAGGTTTTACTGTAAAGCTACTCAAGCTAATTTTGAAATAATGAAGATAATGTGGTATTGGCAAGGGAATAGAGGAATGAATTAATGGAACAGAATAGGGAGCCCAGATACAAACCCAGACAAATATAATAAACTGATCTTTGTCAAAGAAGCAAAGACACTTTAATGGAGAAAGGATAGTCTTTTTTTTTTTCCAAATAGTGCTGGAAAAACTGGACATCTACACACACACACACACACACACACACACACACACACACACAAATGAATCTAGATGTAGAGCTTACATCCTTCACAAAAACTCACTAAAAATAGATCATAGACCTACACATAAAACACAAAGCTGTAAAACTTTTAAAAGATAACAGGAATAATTCTAGGTAATGGGGTTTGACTGTGACTTTTTAGATGCAACACATAATATAAAGCATGATCAATGAATGAAGTAATTGATAAATTATGCTTCATTAAAAATAAAACATCTGTAAAAGACATGATTCAGAGCATGAAAACATGAGTTAAAGACTGGGAGAAAATATTGGCAAAACATATATCTAATAAAGGACTTATATCCAAAATATACAAATAAACCTTAAAATTGAACAGTAAAAAAAAAACAACACAAAAACAAATACCTGAATTAAAACATAAGCATATGATCTGAGTAGACATGTAACCAAAGGATATGTACAAATATAGATATAGCAAATAAGCATGTTAAATGATGCTCAACATCATAGGTCGTTAGGGAATTGCAAATTAGACAGCAGCGACATATTACTACACCACTTTGGAAATGGTTAAATCCCAAAATATGACAATAAAGAATCTTGACAAAGATGTAGAGTAGGGGTGTCAAACTCATTTTCACCAGGGACCACATCATCCTTGCAGTTGCCTTCAAAGGGCTGGAATCATTTTAGAACTGTATAAATATAACTACTCCTAACTGTTAAGGACTGAAATTACATTCGGCCGTTTGAAGGCAACCACGAGGCTGATGTGGCCCCCGGTGAAAGTGAGTTTGACACTCCTGATGTAGAATAACAGAACCTGTCACTCATTCCTTGCTGTTCAGAATACCCAATGAAATGGCCACTCTGAATGACAGTTTGGCAGTTTCTTATAAACAGTATGATCCAGCTATCACTTTCCTAGATATTTACCTAAATGAGTCAAAATTTTGGCCAAACACACATGTTTATTTATAGTTTCTAAAAAATTGTAAGCAACCAAGATGTTCTTCAAAAGAAAAATAAAAAATGAACTGTGACCATTCATATATAGAATATTATTCCTCAATAAAAAGAAATAATCTGTTAAGCTGTGAAAAGACAAGGAAAAAACCTGAATGTACATTGCTCAGTGAAACAAGCCAATAAAAATACTACATGCTTTATGATTCCAACTTCATAACATTTTAGAAAAGGCAAAAATATAGAGGCAGTACAAAAATCAGTGTTTGTCAAAGGCTTGGGAAAGTGGAGCAGGGATGAATAAATGAAGTACTGAGGATTTTTAGGGCAGTGAAACTATTCTATATGAAAGTGTATGATAGATACAAAACATTATGCACTGGTGAAAACCTGTAGAACTGTACAGGACAAAGAGTGAATGCTAGCCCTGGATGAGGTAGCTCAGTGGATTGAGCATGGGCCTGAGAACCTAAAGATCCCTGGTTCAATTCCCATTGAGGGCACATGCCTGGGTTGTGGGGCCAGGTCTCCAACTGGGGGCATGCAAGCAGCAACCACACATTGATATTTCTCTTTCTCTCTTTCTCCTTCCTTTCCCCTCTCTCTAAAAAATAAATAAATAAAATCTTTAAAAAAAAGAGTGAACACTAATGGACTTTATGGACTTTAGTTAATAATAATGTATTAATATTGATTCATCAATTGTAAAAAATCTACTATATTAATGCAAGATATTAATAATAAGAGAAACCATGAGAGGGGAAGGAGAGGTAAATGGAACTCTTTGCATTATTTGTTCAGTTTTCTATAAACATAAACATGCTCTAAAAATAAAGACAATTTAAAAAAAAAATAAAAGCATGGGGCACCAATCACAGGCTCTAGTTGTTAACATATCCTACTCTCAATTATTTTGAAGGACATGACTTCCTCATCATGACATTCAGTTACCACACATAATCAATAGTATGATGCTATACTCATCAGAAGAGCATGACTTAGTGTGAGACCAATTATTTAAAGTCAGTAGAGTATGCAAGGATTCTGAAAAAAAAAGCAAAAAAGAAAGTATAATATTTTCATTTTCTGTGAAGTTCCTGCCATGAAAGGATTTTTATTTTAAAAATTATCTAAAATCTATTAAGAAAAAAATAATTTCAAGCCCACTGTAACTTGAAATTAGTGTGAAATTGCTGGTAGCAAGACTAGTTCAAAGACAGACTCTTTGTAGACACAAAGTGAATCCCAACATTACGCACATCTGTGCTGGAAATCTTGCAGACCCTGGGTGAGAGCAATGCAGAGCACACTGTTAGTTTTCCTGTCTTCATAAGGATATCGCTATGATCTGGTACACAATTAAACTAGATGAGCAGTGTTATAAGATGCAAAATAAATATGTATGCACCAAAAAATGCACATACTTAGAGAGACTATTTGCTTTTCAAAGTGACCTGACTTAGCAAACATGTCTCTGGAAAATAGCAACAATTTGATACCAGCCTCATGCACTGCCTTTTAAAATTCCCTAAGGCATGAGAACAGCTGTCAGGTTGGAGATTTTGCCACAATGCCCTGAGTAACGTTAGCTTCTGACTTCTCTCATTCAGTGATAGCAAGTGAGATTCTTTTTCATGTTATTCAAGAAGAGTCAGACCACATTATTTAGCAGGAATGTTTCATATCGTGAGAGAGAAGCCTTCTTAAATATAGCTCTAGCATGTATTTATCAAGTCACACAAATATCACTATTATCTGTACAAAAGGAGGAAGACCTGGAATAAAGCTGATTAATTATTTGACCTTTTTCCTAACCCCTAAAATATAACTTATGATTTGCTTACTGATATCCTAGTTTTCAGAGAGGTAGCATTAGTTAAAGGCATCATATAAACCTAACTTAATTTTATAGAAATAGCCTGCAGTTAAGTTAGCATCTGACCTCATTATTCTTCAAACTTCTGTAGTTAGTAAGACCAATTACATTTTCCCCAAAGAAATATGAAGTCTATTCTGAGAACAGGTAAAGCATACAAGAATATGTAGCAGATACTTGGGATGTTTGTGCTATGTATCCTAAAAAGGAAAATTACAAATATATTATATTATATTTTTAAAAGTAAAATAAGAAACCATATAACACTTAATCCACTCCTACCAGGTATCAGACACTCTCACATAATTTGCCATATGTAGATCTTCATAGAATTTCTGTGGAAAATATCATAGCCATTTTGCTGTTGAGGAAGCTCAAGCAGAGACATTACATAGCATAAGGAAAGTTAAAAAAAAAAAAAAAAAGGAGTGGGGACCAGATCCCAACTGTGAAGCCCAGGTCTTCTCAATAAACCACTCTACCCATGATTGCCAACGAATTCAGTCTTCTTTTCTTTATGTCTCCTCAAGATTTAGTTCTCATTCCCTATCAGCCATTTCCTTTGGATTCATTTTTTTCCTTTTCCCTATTTTTACATATTTTACTCACTGGGAGGATGGAGTTAAGCCAGTTAAGCTTGGCTCATTTATTCCCTTTAGAGAGGTGGTGAGTGAGGGCCCTTCCATGGGCCCTCCCTAAAAATAAATAAAAGGCAGTTGACCAAGTGTAATGATACTTGCTAGGAGAAAGAAACTTATATGGGAAATATCATTAACAAGATCTCTCTGGCTACTTATTATCTTTAGTAAATAGGACACAGGAACAATGAGATGAGGCATGGCTCCAAAGAGAATGTTGTGTAATCTCTACAACTCTTTTTAAATGTTTCCTGTTGTCTGAGGAATGCCATGGATCTCACTTAGAGATCTCATCTTTTCTGCATCTGAAGCATGTGTCTGAGACAGGAAGGAAGGATGTGGGGAATCTGTCTTTGAAATTAAAGATTTTTATCTGGTTTGTGTGAGCCTCCAGGTAGCTAATATTTTGCCATTAAAAATACAAGTTTATGTAGAGTAATCATCGTGGAGGGTACAGGGGGAGAAAGGAGCAGAGAGGTACAGGGAATAAGAAGCATAAATGGTAGGCACAAAATAGACAGAAGGAGGTTACAAATAGTATGGGAAATGGAGAAGCCAAAGCATCTATATGTATGAGCCATGGACATGAACCAAGGTGGGGGAATGATGGTGGGAGGGGTGGTACATGGCAGAGGGAAATAAAGGGGAGAAAAAAATGGGACAACTATAACAGCATAATCAATAAAATATATTTAAAAATACAAGCTTAAATTGACTATTATTTACATATATCCACAATTCCTAAAGTGTGATTGGGAAAGACTAATGGATTAGGAACTCCAGAGTAGGTGTTTGGGTACTCTAATTATGATTAACTGATGTGTCCACATCCCTGTATCTGTGTCCTCTCCTGAGACCAAGGCTGTATCTCTCGAAGAGTTTCTATGCATTTCTGTGAGGCAGCAACCACTGGATTGCAGGCTGGTAGCCTAAGAGACTGATGGTGTATCGCTATCAAGAGATGGTGGAAGAAAATAAACATTGTAAGCGCCAAAGGAATTTTAGTCAGGCAGGTTAGGGCTATTCAATTATATTGTAGTGGGAATTGGATTCTGCCAAATATAATATGAGTAGACTGCTCACTACATTGCTTACTTTCAACAGCTCATTTCTGAAGGTCTGCTCCTCAAGTCTATTGCAGGAAATTCTAGATTTCTTAGCCATAAAGGGAAACAAACATCTTGAGAATCAAAATGTTATGAGTAGGACTTCAAATAGCTTAAAATGTCTTTTTTAAATAGCATATTTGTTCATTATTTGACATTTTCTTAAATAGCATTAAGATTAGCTTGACATTCTTGACTCCTTTATTAGTGGACTCAGAATAAGCATAGTGATAGGTTTAAATGGTATAGATAGTATTTACTATACTATCTGTATCATTTAGATTCTCTAGGAATGGAATGAGATGTGTAAGGTGTTCATTGGGAAAGACACTTGTAAAGAAGCAGCAATAAATAAGGAGAGCCTTAAGATTGAAATGAAGGTCTGACTCCTGAGAAGGAAGAAAGGAGAGGAAGGATCAGTGCTGTGAACTGAACTGTGACGAACTGTGACCTCCCCAAATTCATATGTGATGGTGTGTGCAGCTTCGGCATTTATGAGATAATTAGGTTTAGAAGAGGTCCTGAGGGTGTAGTCCCCATGACAAAATGAGTATCCTTATTAAGAAGTGGAAGAGAGAACAGAGCTTCCTCTGCACATTATGGGAGAAAACAATGAGAAGACATTCATTTGCAAGCCAGGAAGAGGGAACTTACCAGGGCACCAAAATGTTTGGCACCTTGATCTTCAACTTTTTAGCCTACAAAACTGAGAGAATAAATTCCTGTTGCTTAAGTCACCCAGTCTATGGCATTCTGTCAAAACATCCTGAGCGGACTAATACAATCAGGTAAGAAGAGCCTCAGATTGCAACAGATCCAGAAAAAGCTTCAGTTATGATGATAGTAAATCATCAAGCAAGATTTACCCATTAGAAGAATCCCTCCCTGGGCAGGAATGAACCAGTTTGGTAACTTGGATGGGCTCAGTCTTTAGCTGAGAAGCATCTTGGAAATAATGATCATTGATTATTTGTATTGTTTATATCTTTCTCTTGACAATCAACCGTAATTTCCTGCCTCCACATTTCCTCTATTTTTTAAAATTCTATGCCAGATATGTATGTTACAAAATTAAAAATTCTGCATTAATGTTAGTTTTATTCCTCACCTGAGAACATGCTTAAAGACAGGAAAGGAGAGAGAGAGAGAGAGAGAGAGAGAGAGAGAGAGAAACCCTGGTGTCATAGAGAAATACCAATCACTTGCCTCCCATATGCACTCCAATTGGAGATGGAACCTGTAATCTAGGCATGTGCCCTGACTGGAAATTGAATCCTCAACCTTTTAGTGTACAGGACAATGGTCCAACCAACTGAGATATTTGGTCAGGGCTGCATTAATGCTATTTTTCATAAGGAAGTAATTCCCCTTTATCTGTCAGACAAATAAGGTTATGCTGGTAACCTTAGTTGATCAGAAAGTGAGCATGGGTTTCCTTGCAGTTCTACTGTCTACTCAGGTTTTCCCCTTTTTGTCAGCCACACTGCCCTGGGTTTTTGTGGAATGCAGTGGTTTCTGTCTCATTTGTCATGAATGTGTCCAAAAGATTCAGTTCTGCCTTTTGGAAGTTTAGAACTTAGCTTCTTAGACTTCACCAGGAATACCAGGAAATCTGGCACCTGTGTTACACAGAAGGCCTGTATGTATTTGAGGCAGTGCTCTCTTCTAGTGGTGCTTTGATTCCTAAGCACCACAAGATCACAAGTCTACTTTGTCATTTTATGTTTCAACACCCCCCTTACCCCACCCAACCCCTCAGCTTTCTGCTCTGTCATAGATCTCGGCAAAATTCTCATGGAGAAAGTCAGGTGTGCATTTGGGTCTCCTCTAATTAATCTGTCATACTGATACAGAAAGATCTGATCTGATCACTGGAAAAGAGTAGGGAGGGGTAATAGGAGGAGGTTGCCCAAGACAATGGTAAACAGTCTAGGACAGGATTGGCTGAGAAGATGAATACCTTCAGAGGGCCTGGAATTACCAGTAAGAGGATTTGAAATAAAAGAAGCACTTTTGGGCTCTCCTGTGGGTAGAGGGGCCTGCATCTCCAAGTAGAAGATATTTTGGATGGAGAAACTCCAGGTGCAGCCTAGGGTCTGGCTGGCCTGGCAGAGGGTGGCAGGGTTATTCTTGTTTGGGTGTTCTAGAGGGGATGACCTCTGAGGTGGAAGCCTGCCATTCTTCCAAAATTGTGTAGCTTTTGTATGTTATGTTGTCTTAATTTGTAAACTAACCCTACAGAAATAAGATAATTAAAACTAACAGGGGGAATGATTGGAGAACCCTGGGGTTAGTCTTTAGCCTTAATTGATAGGTTTAAGTGACTAATGCATGTGGAAAACTGTTATTCCAAAACTGTGTAGCTTTTGAATAAAGACCCCTTTCCTTTATCACAAAATCTTTGCCTCTGAAGTTTTGCCCAGAGGGTGGCGGCAGGCAGCAGGACCTCACCTGCTGTTCAGTAGCAATACCTGCTTTCACTATCATCACAAACCCCACTATTTCTTTTTTCTAGCAAAGTCCTTTTACTTAGGTCATATCTAATTCTCAGCCCACGACTAGATGCTCCCAGTGAAGAAAGTGGTTGGCCATTGTCATCTCCCTTAACAAGTTGAACTTTAATGTTTTCTAGCTAGTCCTTTTTCTAGATGTTTTCTGATGGGTTTAAAATAATTTTGGTAACATATTTATTTTTCTTATTGTTGCAGAGAATTATGGTCTCAGTAAATTTATCAGTTTATTCTACTAAGCCTTCTGTAGTCTGAGGCATAGTTAGAAACTATCATCATCATCATCATCATCATCCTATAGAAATTTCCTATGTTTTCTTCCTGTATTTGAAAAGAGTTATTTTTACATTAAATTTTTTCATGTTTTGAATCTATCCTTCTGTACAATGTGAGGCATAGACCAAAATTAGTTTTCAAATGACTATTCCAGTTGTCTCAGCACTATCTATTGGATAAGACCCACATTTTTCCACCTGATTTCAGATGCCACCTTTATATTATTGTGACTAGCCACACCTACATTGATCTACTTTTGGAATTTCCACTTTTTACACTGGTTCTGCTGATTAATAAAACTATACACTGTGGTTTAATTTTGAAGATTTAATGCATATATCAAATATCTGAAAGGTGCAGGCTCTTCCTCATTTCTATTCTACTTCAGAGTTTCCTAAGTTTCTTTTTTTAGTAGTTTATTTTTCCATATGAACTATGGACTTAACAGAACAAAAACAACATTTTATTGGCATTTCATTAAACATAAAATTACCAAAAAATTGACATCTTTATGCTGGTGAATCTTCTAACCCAAAAATATTGTATTTATTTCCATTTGTTCAGGAATTCTTTTGTGACCTTTAATAGTGCTTTAAAATATTACTTATATGTATCTTTCACTTTTCTCATTTACTGTTTTCTAAGATTTTGGTTTTTAATGCTGTTATACTAGGTGGTGACTTTTCTTTCATTTTATCTTCTAAATGGTATATAAAAAGTAATTGATTTCTTGTCAATCTAATACCTCAGTAACAAATTTTTAGATATTTCTCTTGGATTTTATGGCTATAAAATTATAGTATGTATACAAGTAATGAAAGTCCTAACTCTTTGTTTCTACATTGTTTTTAATCTAGAATTTCATTCTCCTGTCTGAATGCATTGTGTAGCAACATTGGTAAAACATTATAAAATAATAGTGTTAGGGTCCTATTTTGATCCTAGTGTTAGGGGCTAACTTTTGTTGTTTTTGAGTAAACAGAAAAATGTTCTAATATTTTCTCATAAATCAGGCTGGTTAGGCAAGTAAGATAAATATATTTTACAAAAGTTTTAGAAGAATTTATATATTTCTACTTTTTGAGAATTATCTTTACTTTTTATTATTGAGTACTAGAAATATATAAGAAGTTACACAAAATTAAATATACATACTAGTAAACTCATTACTACAAAACAAAATTTCTATGACTATCAACAATGTCAAAGAAAAAGTAATTGACAACTTAAAAAAAGCACTAACCACACACCCTTCAATCACCTTTCCTTTGTTCCTGCAATTAAACACTATTCTTGCTTCTACCTGTATGGTTTAGTATTACTATTAAGCAATTTTTAAGATTTATTTATTTTACTCAATGTTCATAAATTTTAGTCATATGGTTGCATTTATTTTTATTGCTTTATAATATCCATTGTAAAAATCCACTACAGCTTGTTTACCTCATTTCCTGATAATGGATATTTGGGATATTTTTAATTTGAAGTAATTAAAAAATATGCCACCAGGGACATTTCTACATACATAGTCATGGTAGATATGTGAATGTTGAGGACATACCTGGGCATAGAATTGCAAGATCATAAGGAAGACATATATTCGGTTTCAGTTAGTACGTTTAAATATGTAATTTCCCAAGGTGGTTGTAATATTTATACTCCTACCAACAATTTGAGAATTCCTACTGTTTCATGTCTATGGCAAAACTTGATCTTATTAAGTCAAGTATAAATTTTAAGGCTAATAAATGGCAAGGAGATAAAAAGTCTGATTCAATAATGATAATAAAAATTATCAAGAGTATATATTATATTGTATGTGATATAACCTACAATATAGTCTTAATCATGTGAAGCAAAAATTGACAGAATTAATAGAGCTGATGAACTAGCCAGCATATGGTAACATTTTAATATTCCCCTCATAAACTAATAAATTGCAGAGCTTAAAACATGGGTAGGAGTATAGGAAATCTGGATAACATGATTAACAAGTTTGGTCCAGTAGACATATATAAAACCCTGTCACTAAAACCTTGACATGCATATTCTTCTCAAGCACATCTAAAATATTAACAAGTGAATTTAAAGTATCATATACATATGCTTCCAATCTAAATACTAGGTAATAATAATAATGAAGTAAAAACACTTTTTAAGTATAGATATTTTAATATCAAAATATGAAATGAAGTACAACAGCATGTTAGCAGTAATAGTTTTGAATCCCCAAATTCTAATTCTTTATTGTTATTTCTCAGTCGTGACTAATATTAGTAGTTTTTAATGTATTTTTTTCAGGAATGCATAAGGAGTAATATAACACATTATATATTTTATTGACCTTCCTATTTTACACAAATGGATTATATACAAATAATTATTCAACTTTATGTTTTTTTTTTAAAGATTTTATTTATTTATCTTCAGAGGGGAAGGGAAGGAGAGAGGGAGAGAAATATCAATGTATGGTTGCTTCCTGTGCATTCCCTGCTGGGAACTGGCCTGCAACCCAGGCATGTGCCCTGACTGGGAATCGAACTGTGATCTCTTGGTTCACAGGCCCGCACTTAATCCA
>CM052541.1:73498733-73584739 GCA_028533065.1 Trachops cirrhosus
TAAGCTACACCAGCCAGGGCTCAACTTTATGTTTTAACTTAAGTTCTAAGTACATCTCTATATCTATCTATCTATTTATCATCTACACAATTCTCTTAAATACCTATGTTGATATTTCAAGATATGTTAGATCTGAAAAGAAAAAAGGAAGTTGCACAATGTGTCATATACATATATACACCCATTATTCTTTTTATAGCTGCAGAGATTTTCGTTACATATTTGTGCTATAACATATAAACCAAGCTATTTAGAGGGCTATACATCCATTTTGTCATTTAAAATATTTTTCTCTAAATTCAGAAAATAAATACAGTAAAGCACAAAATCAAGGGAACTACCTTTACAAACTAATTCCAGTGTAAGCTTAGATAAACTACTTACCTATGATCATATGTGAAGTAGTGCTTATTTGATACCCGAGAGGACAAGACTACAGTGAGTCTCGCTAATTCCCTGCTTAAAGTTTTCACTGAATTTCTGACACAACTTGATCAAACACAAACTCCTTATAAGATTTTTCAAAACTAAACCTGGTGTGACTTTCCTTCTGGCTTTGTATTAATCCTGAACCACATCCCTACTGGATGAATAGTATTTCCTTGGGTGCAACCTAACCTTCTGTTGCCTCCCGATTCTGCCTGCTTTTCTCACTGCTTGGACTGCCTGCTGGGAAAATTTCCTCTTGACAGACTCCTACACACTTTTCAAGTAACCTCTGGAATGTTATCTCTATCAACTCTTTGATGTTTCCTTCCAAGTTTGTCACCTCCTCTGATGTGCTCCAAGACATCAGTTATCATGCTATATTATTTCATTGTAATATCGCATAGTTATGATGCAAACTTTATAAATAATTGATGATCCTCTCCCTTTTATTCTGAGTCCTCACAACATGGGCACTGTCTCTTGTTTATCTTTGTACCTGCATCGCCTAGCACAGTGTCTCACTAAAATATTGACAAAGACATGAAATTGGAATGAATAATTGAACACATTTATAGTTCATGTGTAATATTTTATGTTCCCCAATGCTCTGCTCTGTCCTCAACCAGTATTGATTGGGTGGTCTCATTAATCAATCCTAAAAACAATACAAAATCAGGTTCTTTTTATGAAGCAAGAAAAGAAGAATAGTTTCTCAATTATATTATTTTATCATATTAAGTATAAATTGCCATACTTATCTCTCTTTCTGAAAGTATATATTCTTTTATTTTTTAATTTTAATCATTATTCAGTATAGTTTCTATCTTTTATTCCCATTCCAGCCCACCCACCCATCCCACCCCTCCTCCTTTCCATTTCCAACCCCCTCAGTTTTTGTCCATGTGTTCTTTATATTTGTTCCTGTAAACCTTTCCCGTCTCCCCTGAAATTCCCTCCCCTCTCCCCTCTGGACACGGTCAACCTGTCCTCTATTTCAGTGTCTTTGGCTATATTTAGCTTGTTTCTTTGTTTTGTTGTTTAGGTTCCTGTTAAAGGCAAGATGATATGGTATTTGTCTTTCAATGCCTGGCTTATTTCGCTTAGCATACTGCTTTCCAGCTCCATCCATGCTGTTGCAAAGGGTATGAGCTCCTTCTTCCTTTCTGCTGCATAGAATTTCATTGTGTAAATGTACCATAGTATTTTGATCCATTCATTTACTGATGGGCACCTAGGTTGTTTTCAGCACTTGGCTATTGTAAATTGTGCTGCTATGAACATTGGGGTGCATAGGTCCTTTTGGATTGGTATTTCAGGGTTCTTAGGATATAGTCTTAACAGTGGAATTGCTGGATCAAAAGGCAGATCCATTTTTAGTTTTCTGAGAAAATTCCATACTGTTTTCAATAGTGCTTGTACCAATCTGCAATCCCACCAACAGTGCACTAGGGTCCCTTTTTCTCCACAACCTCTTCAACACTTGTGGTCTGTTGATTTTTTTATGATGGCCATTCTGACCAGTGAGAAGTGGTATTTCACTGTGGTTTTAATTTGCATCTCTCTGATAGCTAGTAATATTGAGCATCTTTTCATGTGTTTCTGGATCCTCTGTGTGTCCTCCTTGGAGAAATGACTATTCAAGCCCATTTTGGAATTGGGTTGCTTGTCTTCTTTGAGTGGAGTCGTGTAAGTTCTTTATATATCTTGTACATTAAACCCTTGTCTGAGGTATGATTGGCAAATATATTTTGCCATACAGTTGTTTCTCTTTTTATTTTAATACTGTTTTCTTTAGCCATGCAGAAGCTTTTTATTTTGATGAGATCCCATTTGTTTATTCTTTCCTTTATGTCCCTCGCTCTAGGGGACATGTCAGTAAAAATGTCTCTGCGCAAAATATCTTAGATTTTCCTGCCTATATTCTCCTCTTGGACTTTAATGATGTCACTGTTTATATTTAAGTGTTTTATCCACCTTAAATTTATTTTTGTGTATGGTGTAAGTTGGTGTTCGAGTTTGATTTTTTTGCATGTAGCTGTCCAGTTCTCCCATTTGTTGAAGAGGTTATTGTTACTCCATTTTATGTTGCTGCCCCCTTTGTCAAATATTAATTGGCCATAGAGATTTGGGTTTATTTCTGGGCTCTCTGTTCCATTTCATTGGTCCATGTGTCTGTTTTTACGCCAATACCACACTGTTTGAATTACAGTGACCTTGTAATATAGTTTAGTATCAGGTATTGTGATCCCTCCTACTTTACTCTTCTTTCTCAAAATTGCAGCAGCTATTTGGGGTTGTTTATGGTTCCATATAAATTTTTGAAGTGTTTGTTCTATGTCTGTGAAATATGCTATTGGTACTTTAATAGGTATTGCATTGAATGTGTAGATTGCTTTGGGTAGTATTGACATTTTGATGATGTTAATTCTTCCAATCCATGAACACGGTATATGTTAACATTTGTTTGTGTCTTCCTTGATTTCTTTCTTCAGTGTGGTGTAGTTTTCTGAATATAGCTCTATTACTTTCACTGTTGGTGTACAAAAATGCTTTTGATTTCTGGATATTGACTTTGTATCTCGCTGTTTTGCCAAATTCATTTATTAGGTCAAGCAGTATTTTGGCCAAGTCTATAGGATTTTCTATGTACACTATCATGTCATCTGCAAACAGTGACAATTTTGTTTCCTCCTTTCCGATTTGGATGCCTTTTATTTCCTTTTCTTGTCTGATCACTGTGGCTAAAACTTCCAGTACTATATTGAATAGAAGTGGTGAAAGTGGACAGCCTTGTCTTGTTCCTGATCTTAGTGGAAAAGATTTTAGTTTTTGCCAATTAAGGATGATGTTGGCTGTAGGTCTGTCATATATGGCCTTTATTATGTTGAGGAATGCTCTTTGTATTCTGACTTTGCTGAGTGTTTTTATCATAAATGGGTGCTGTACCTTAAAAAAATGTTTTTTCTCCATCTATTGATATGATCATGTGATTTTTGCCTTTGCTTTTGTTTATGTGATGAATTACATTTACTGATGTGCGAATATTGAACCATCCTTGCATCCCTGGGATGAATCCCACTTGGTCATGGTGTATGATCTTTCTGATGAATTGTTAAATGCGGTTTGCCAATATTTTGTTGAAGATTTTAGCGTCTATGTTCATCAGCGATATTGGCTTGAAGTTTTCTTTCTTTATTGTGTCTTTATCTGGTTTTGGTACTAGTATAATATTGGCCTCATAAAAAGAGTTAGGAAGTCTTCCATCTTTTTGGATTTTTTGGAATGGTCTGTGAAGGATAGGGGTAGCTCTTCCTTACATGCTTTGTAGAAATCTCCTGTGAAAACATCTGGTCCTGGACTTTTGTGTGTCTGGAGTTTTTTGATTACTGCTTCAATTTCTTTTGCTGTTATTGGTCTGTTCAGGCTTTTTGTTTCTTCTTCATTGAGTTGTGGAAGAATATATTTTTCTAGGAATTTGTCCATTTCACCGAGGTTTTCAAATTTCTTGGTATACAGTTCTTCATAGTAATTTCTTACAATCCTTTGTATTTCTGTGGTATCAGTTGTAATCTCTCCTCTTTCATTTCTGACTGTGTTTATTTGGGTCTTCTCTCTTTTTTTCTTGATGAGTCTGTTTCAAGGTTTGTTGATTTTGTTTACCTTTTCAAAGAATCAGCTCCTGGATTCATTGATCCTTAGAATTGTGCTTTTAGTCTCTATGTCATTTAATTCTGCTCTGATTTTGGTTATTTCCTTCCTTCTATTTGCTCTGGGCTGTCTTTGTTGCTCCTCACGTTCTTGTATAAGTAGAGTTAGGTTTGTTTGAAATGTTTCTATCTTTTTTAGGTAGGCCTGCATTGCTATGAACTTACCTCTTAGGACTGTCTTTGCTGTGTCCCATAAGTTTTGGGTTGTTGTGAGTTCATTTTCATTTGTTTCCAGGAACTTTTTGATTTCTTCCCGAATTTCATTTTTGACCCATTCATTGTTTAATAGCATGCTCTTTTATCCCCATGATTTTGAGTGTTTTGGGGTTTTTTCCCTTGGGGTTTGTTTTTAGTTTCACTTCCTTGTGGTCCGAGAATATACTTGCTATGATTTCAATTTTCTTGAATTTGTTGAGGCTTGTTTTGTGTCCTATCATGTGGTCTATCTTTGAACATGTTCCATGTGTATTTGAAAAGAATGTGTATTTAGCTTCTTTGGGATGGAGGGCTGTATGTATATCAGTCAAGTCCATTTCATCTAGGGCGTTGTTCAATGCCACAATATCTTTGTTCATATTTTGTTAGGAAGATCTGTCCATTTTGGCAGTGGGGTGTTAAAATCGCCCACTGTAACTGTTTTGCTGTCCATATCTTTCTTGAAGTCTTCTAAGATTTTCCTTATGTATTTGGGTGCTCTTATGTTGAATGGATATATATTTACAATGTTTATATCTTCTTGGTTGATTCTTCCCTTGAGTATTATGAAGTGACCTTCTGGGTCTTTCTTTATGGCCCTTTTTTGGAAGTCTATATTGTCTGATATGAGTATTGCTAGCCCAGCTTTTTTTTCCTGTCTGTTTGCTTGGAAAATTTGTTTCCAGCCCTTCACTTTCAGTCTGTGTAGGTCTTTGCTCCAGAGGTGGGTCTCTTGTGGGCAGCATATGTGTGGTTCACGCTTTCTTATCCATGCAGATATTCTATGTCTTTTAATTGGGGCATTTAAATCATTTACGTTTAAGGTTATTATTAATAGGTACATATTCATTGCCATTTACATACCTGTGTTCCTCTCTTCCTCTCTCTATCTCTCTCGTTTCCGTCCTTTCCTTAAAGCAGACCCTTTAGCATCTCTTGCAGAGCTGATTTGGTAGAGGTGTATTCTTTTAGACTTCTTTTGTCTGGGAAGCTTCTTATTTGGCCTTCTATCTTGATTGACAGCCTTGCTGGGTAAAGTAGCCTTGGTTGCAGGCCTCTGGTTTTCATTACTTAGAATATTTTTTGCCATTCTTTCCTGGCTTAGAGGGTTTCCATTGAGAAGTCACCTGCTAACCTTATCGGTGCCCCCTTGTATGTTCCTTACTGTTTCTCCCTCACTGCCTTTAAGATCTCTCTTTGTCTTGAAATTTTGTCATTTTAATTATGATGTGCCTTGAGGTGGGCCTCTTTGGGTTCTTCTTGCTTGGGACTCTCTGTGTTTCTTGCATTTGTGTGTCTTTTTCTCTCATCAAATTAGGGAAGTTTTCGGTCATTACTTTTTGAAATAGGTTTTCTATCCCTTGCTCTTCTTCTTCTCCTTCAGGTATCCCTATTATACTGATATTATTATGTTTCATATTGCCTTGCATTTCTCTTAATCCCTCTTCATTCTTTCTGAGCCTCTTTTCCTTTTCTTGCTCTTTCTGGGTGTTTTTTCAACTTTGGCTTCTAATTTACTGATACAATCTTCTGCTTCATTGATCCTGTTTTTGATTCCTTCTTCTCTGTTATTCAGGTCAGAACTTATATTCTTCCTTTCCTTGGCCCTTGTTGATAGTTTCTATTTCCTTTTTCATGTTGATATGGTTTGCAGTGAGTTTATTGTAGCTTCTCTGTAGTTTCCGGTAGCTCATTGAGAGCTCATGGAACTTCCTGATAATTATTGCTTTGAACTCAATATCTGATAGTTGAGTTGCCTCTATTTCATTTAGCATTCCTTCTGAGGCTTCCTCCTTTCCCTTCATTGGAGATTGTTTCTTTGTGTTCTCATTGTTCATGAGACTCTTCTTGTTAGCCTCAGCTTCTTAAATTGATCTCTTCTGGCTCTCTGGGTTTATGGTGTTTACTTCCGTGGTGGAATACCTGTGAGATTCAGTGGTGCAGTCTCCTTCTGGTATCCATGTGTTCACAGCTTCCACCTTCTCTTTCTTGTGATCAGTTGAGGAGTAAGAGAAAATGGTTTAAGACAGCAAGAGAGTATTCTATAATATTTACAGTAGCAGCCAGTAGAGAAGGGATAGGAGATCCTTTGGCTATGTATGGTGTTAACAGTGATCTTCCATCCCACTGCCACTTTTTAGAAAGGATGTGAAGATGATAAGACTCTTGTTGGGAAGGAAAGGATTGTGAGTTGGATCTAGAAAGCAGTGAGGATGTGGGCGGTCAGATTCTGAGGTAGGGTGAGAGTAAAGAGTAGTAAATAGGTGTAGTGTGTGAAAGAATAGAGTTAACCACTATAGTAATAGAATTCAGGAAACTGAGAAGTGGGCTAAATCCTGGGAGGGGTGTTTTGTAGTATTTACAATTGTATGAAATAGCTATTATTTACAGTAATATTAGAGCAACAATCATATGACAGAATCTAAGAGATCTAGGTAACAAGAATAGGGAGTACAGAGCCTTGAGAAGTGTATTAATGGAACACAAATGAAGAACAGGAAATTATCAATACACTATCAATGAGATAACAGGGGAAACCTATCAAATGATACAATATAACCAACCAAACAAAGAAAACTATACAGAAAGAAGAGGAATACCAAAATACTATTACAATCAAAAGTGTAAGAATAATGAAATAATGATAATACAGATATGGTATTGGAGGTTCAAAAAAAAAAGAAGGAAAAAAGCAGAAGATGGAAGGAAGAAGAGATAAATTTGGAAAGGAATGGAGAAGGATCAACATTATAATGAAAGAAGTAGAAGCATAAGAAATTGATACATATAAAAATAATAAGAATTAAAAAATAAAAAGTTACTTAAAAAAATCAAGCCAAAAAAAAACAAACCCTTTTGTTGGTTTCAAACTGGTCAAAGCAGTTTTTGTGGTTTTGCTGGCTTCAGCAGACTTAAGGGTGAATGCCGTGGCTTTTTTCCATTCTTGTTCAGAGCTCCATCAGCCTCTGGCGCACTCTCCCCGGGTCTAGCCTTGCGCTCTCCCCAAAGCCTGTCCGGTGCCCCCTCGAAGGACCCTGGGTATGGTGTCTGGGTGCCCCTAAGCACTCTCTCTGGAGCTCACTGTGGAGCCCTGGCGCCTTTTCTGGGTTCATGGGTGTGCATTCTGTGGATCCCGAGGGGCGTGCACGTCCCTCAGTTTCAAGGCCTGGGCACTGGGGATCCCTTAGAACGCCCGCGTCTTTTCTGTGCTCATGGCTGTGGGCTCGGGGTCTTTTACCAAACCACACTCTCTCCAGGTTGGGGTGCAGGTGCAAGGCCAGGTCATCCTTGGTCCCACTGGCTGAGCCACGATCTCCCCAGAGCCGGTCTGGTGCCTCTACAAGGGGCCCTGGGTGTGGGGTCTGGGTGCCCCTAAGTATTCTCTCTGGAGCTCACTGTGGAGCGCTCACGCTTTTTCAAGTTTCATGGGTGTGCACTCTGTGGATCCCAAGGGGCACGCACTTCCCCCAATTTCACAGCCCAGGCACTAGGAATCCTGCAGAACGCCCATGTCTTTTCCATGCTCACTACTGTGGGCTTGGGGTCTTTTACCAAACCACACTCTCTCCAGATTGGAGTGTGGGCACAAGGCCAAGGTGTCCTTGGTCTTACAGGCGGGGGCTGGGTCGAGATCTCCCCAGAGCCAGCTCCAAAGTCCCGCGAAGCAGTGCTGCTCAGTCCTTGTTTGGCCGGGGAAGGAGCAGTTGACCTCAGGTTGACCCTGAGGCAGACCCCGGAGGCCCGGGGGCTGGGGCTGTACCCTCCCTGGTCCCCGTGCTGATCCCTGGGACATTATTATCCTGAAGTAGTCTCCTTACTGTCTGGTCTTTCAATGTCCACTATAATTTTTGATCTTCTATTTTCATATATGTTGTTATAATGTTGGCTGTTTGCTCTGTTCCTCCATAGATCGGCTAGGTCTTTCTCCCATGTGTAGGGGGAAGTGGAATGTGCTAAAAATCAGATTTTTTAAAGAAGGTTCTTAAGCTCCATGCTTCAATCATATCACAAATCTAAACACTTCTGCAATATCCACTTTTGTTCTTCAAAACAGTTTTTGGTTATTTTCCTCTTTAAAGTGCTAATTGATTCCCATATTCTAAAAACCAGACTTGCTTTTCTCACCTTACCATCAAAGTAATTCACAGTTTTCTTGTAGAAGGAATATATGATCATCCTAAAAGCATTCGCCACTCTTCCGTTCATACACACCCTACTCCTCTTATTCCATGCTGCCTCTGCAGTGCCTTCTGATGATGAAACAGCTTACATTTCTCCATTCAGTGAGATGCCTCTTTCTCCACAAGGCTTTCTGTTATACATTAAAACATTCATTTCTCAATGCCAATATAATTCTGTGGGCAATGTGTATATTTTGTTAATTTAAAATAATAAGAACATCATTTTCATTTTTTTAATAGAATACCACTCACTGCCACTTGGCAACACTTATTAAGAGTCAAAAATGTTACCTTAGGACAGCAATCTAGCTCAAGAAGCAAACAGAGTATATGAATAAAAGCATGCATTTAGATGCTCAGTGCAGTGTTTATTACAATAGTAAAATGTTTAGATAGAGCTCAAACACCCAAAATAGGGACTGTTATATACCATTGTGTGTGTATGCATGTTTGTATGTATCATACAGCCACTAAAATTTATGCTTCAAGAACCATGTCTCAGATAAGATATCTATGCTGTGATTTAAATTTTGACATAATTTATGTAGTTTTAGGAACCAGATCAGAAATAAACTAACCAAAACATTGTTTGCTTTTAAAATATTTACTTGTAGAATGTATTTTTCCTGCTTTTATTTTTCAAATAGTCTAAAATAAAGATACAGTTATTTATAACTAAAAGAAAATCCAAGTGACAAAAATAATATGAAAAAAATATGTTATTAATAAAAATACACAAAACAATCTTACTCATAAATTTTTGGCTTTAAAATAAAGATACAAGGCTTGCTTATACATATTATGTAAAGATATTTTTTAAGGTTTTATTTATTTATTTTTAGAGAGAGGGGAAGGGAGGGAGAAAGAAAGGGAGAGAAACATCAGTGTGTGGTTGCCCCTTGTGAGCCCCATATTGGAGACCTGGCCTGCAACTCAGGCATATGCCCTAAACTGGGAATCGAACCAACCACCCTTTGATTGTCAGGCTGGCACTCAATCCACTGAGCCACACCAACCAGGCATATGTCAAGATATTATCATCAACATGCATATTGTCTGGGCTGTTTCCTGGAATTATGTAGAAATTGCTTAATCTCTCACCTTCCTTGTGATTTCTTTGGGCATGTAAGACAATGGCAAAAAACATAATGAATTAACCCTATATTAAAAATTCAAATCAATGACTATTGTCAAAGAGACCAAACATTTTCCAGTTTTCTTTCTTTTCTTCTTTGTTACATTTTAAATATTGATCAGTTATTTTGTGGCAATTTTTGTTAAATTTGTTTTTCTTTTAGAAGATTCCAAATGTTCAGAAACAATTTAGAGTTGTCTCTATTTTAAAGTTATAAAACAGTGAAGCGGATCCCAGTTTGGTGTCTAGATGTTCAAAGTTGAAGCCCCACAGTATTTGAGATTTTAGAAATCTATCTCTGTGACTTCAAGGCACCTACTTTTTAAAATGTTAAGTGCCTGTAGAGAGCTTCCAAGCAAGATATTTCTCTAGTAGCTAAAACTCTCATCCTGTTATTCAGCTATAGCTCAGAGTTAATGGAGGTTAATGAATTATTGAAATGTATTATTTATTAAAAGAAAATAAATCCCATGTATACAATTATAAAAACAATGGATACTTTCTGCATATTTATTAGGAAAAAAGGTATTATGTTTCTTGTCATTAAATATGAGTTCAATTATATTTGTGTACCCTTCTTGTTCTAAGAGGTTAATGCCTGCCAATATTGTGTTTCAGTTATAAATTTTGTTGAATTGTATTGCTTTCTGTAAAATTCCATAATACATAGAATTGTTAGGCTGGGGGTTGGCTTCCTTGAAGCAGTAGAATCCAGATGGCAAATAGAGGAATCACTACTCTATTACTGAGAAGAAATAGAAATTTGGTACTCACTGAACTTCCTTACAGTTACATTAGAGCCATGTTATTACTTCTGGCCAATGAACTGTGCACAGAACTGATGTTTCGCTTCTTGGCAGGTATAGTTAAGATCCTCCTACATGTCTCTTCCCTGCTGCTATGACCTTGGAGGCGACGTGCTTCAGTTGGCAATGTGAAAGATGGAGAAGGCCTAGCTGACTTATATTAGATTTTAGGAGTTTGACTCACAGTAGACCAAACCTGACCCAGTACACCCATGCTTTAGAATTAATATGGTCTCAGCTATTACTTATTTTAAGTGGTGCATATTAAGGTTGTGACACAGCGGTCAAATTTAACCAAGGCTCTGCCAAGATATTTCACAAGAAAAGCACATTTTAAGACAACATGGAGTAATTTTTCAAAATCTGATACAAATATATATATATATCCTAACAAAAATTACTTTACCATTTTTTTCATTTTTTAATCCCTAAGTCATTAAGAGTCCTGAACAGAAAAAATGAAATATAAAAAAATGATATAGTTACACAGATTTGGGTACAAATGTAAATAAAAATAAATGTGTCACTAAACTGTTCTGTAAGTAAAACAAAATACCAGGAAAGGGCACTGTTAGAACCCAATTGGAAGGAGAAATTTTGCAAAGTAAGCAAGTACAAAAATCTTGCAAAAAAAAAAAGACTACTATTTCCTTTCATGAGATAAAGACCTTCAGGATCAGAGGGGTCTAGAAATTGGCAAAGATCATACAGTTATAAACATGTCAGTATGTCCAACACATTAACCTCATTATACTCAGTGAAGATAAGAATCTGTTGATAACAGCACACCAAGCTCCCTTAGCAGCAGGTGAAACCTCTGGCAAACTGCTGACATTAAACTCCTAGAGAACAGATGTACTGGGGGAAAGCATGCTGTTTTTATAGACAGTCAAGTTACTCTTAAAGTAAATACAGTCATTTAAAATCTTTGAGTCATGCCTGGAAAAGCATTGCATGGAGGTGCTAGAGCAATTATGAGTCCTATGGGAAAAGACAAGAGGTGGGAGAGATTGTCTGTGGAGCAAATCTTGAATACACAAACTAAATTGTCTGTAAATAGTAGATTGAACCCTGTCTGAAATTGGTTCCATAACAGCACAGAGTTCCACAATATACAAAGCCTGGTCTTTGAGCAAGCCTGATTCAAAGGGAATAAGGAAACATAAGAGTCATTATTAAGTCCTGCTCAGTACCATCACTTGTCCAATATAGTATGAGTTTTGGTTTATTCTAACTCTGTGTGGCTAGTTTCATCACTCTGTGGGCAGCCAAATAGGAAAATTTTAGTGGCATAGTGAGAAAATTATAGCATCCTTTGAATTTGAATATTAGTTCTATTGGTTTTGGGGTATCTTGGGCAAGTCTCTTCTTGATTAATTGAAATTTGTTATGTTTCAAACAGAAATAATAACTCTTTTTTAGGATTCTTGTGACAGTCAGGTTTGCAAACTGTCAGCTACACAGTAGGAGCTCAATATTAGTTTTCTTCTCTTATGCAAGAAGCTAGATCATATGTTTAAGGTAAAGGTATCCAAAGTTAAGTCATGAAATATTTAAAAAATTTAAAATTTTGTCCTATACCTTTATGTATTGAATGGGTTATAGTCCTTAGTGAGAGATGGTTTGGGTATTATAGTCTTCTTAAGGTACTTTAATATTTTATTGAAATTTTATACTATATTTATTATCAACCATATTGCTTTGAGAGATTTGCCATATTTACTTTTTTAATGGACATATAACATTTTCATGATAAATTCAATGCACTGTTCTAATATCTTCACTTAGATGTCTAATAGGTATCATACATTTGAAATGTCTTTTCTACCCCATTAAAAAAACTTTCCCCCACTCTTTGTGAAATCCATCCTACTAGTAACTAAAAGAGAACTTATTTTTTCCCTTTATCTCATCTTCCAATACCAAACCAAAATATTATTCTTTTGATTCCCTTTAAAATATATGGAATATTACTACTTTTCACCAAATCCTGTTCCCACCAAAGTGCAAGTCATCACTGAATTTCATGTAGGCTATTATAATTTTGCCTATGCAGTCTTGCTTCTACTTAGACCCCCAGATAGTCTATTCACAAAATAGAAATCAGAGTGGTATTTTAAAAACACATCAGGTTACATCAGGACACTGCTTCAAGGACTTTATAGCTTTTCACCTTCAGAAGAAAAACTGTTGTTGCTACAATGGTATAGGAGACCTTTAATGATCTGGCTCTTCATTAACTCTAGATATCACTTTCTACCAAACTCTCCTATCCTTACTCCTTCCAGCCATTCTGCCATCCTCAGGAAGCATTAAAAGGGCATACTCTTCATCAGTAAAATCCAGAATGCTCTTACCCAGGTTTTCATATGGTTTACCCACTTATTTTCTCTATTCAAACATTGTACTTCAGTGAAGCTTTCCACTAAACTTTATAAAATAGCAACAAAAATAACCCTACCTTTGTACCCCTATCCACCTGACCCTACTTTATTTTTCCCCATAGCACTTATCTCCATGGAACATACTGGTTATTTACTTGTGTATTTACTGTCTAACTCCCCTATAGCATATTAATTCACATCTATTTTGTTTACTGCATATCCTCAGTGTATAAACAGTGTTGGGTATGTATCTCAAAAATATTGGCTGAAGAAAGAAGGAAGAGAGCTAAGGAGAAAAGATGTTATTTCCTCCTGGTGCCTTTGGGTTTCTGAAGAGGAAGGCACCCCAGGGGACATTTCTGGCATCATCCCTCTAAGATCTCTGCCCTGAGTCTTACAGAGAAAAAGAGAGAGTATATTTAGTGTTCTAATAAAACCTCAAAATTTTCTTCCCAAAACATTTACAAACAACTTGAGCCTTGGAGAAAAAATTAACCTTAATAGTTTGCCAAGCTATTTTGTTGATTCTACAAACCACATCCCACCCAGTGAAGTGGGTACTGAAGGATACAAGCTTGGATTACCTCATGAAGGAATAAATTGCCAGTCAAGTATATTGTGAGTTTTATGTACTTAGAAATTCAGGGATGAGTAATTATTTTCTGTTTTGTGAAAATTTTACAGAAGCCTGTGGCTTATTTACATTTTCAACAGTAATAAATATTTGTGACACATTAGCAGACACGTAAATATAACTGTGGTATCAGCAGAACAATACACGGTTTGCTTATGAAAAGCAAGCATAAGAAGGTAATTAGCTTATCTTTTCTCCATGTCCTAAAAGATCTATTCATTGAGTGCCACCATATTATAGGTAATTCACAAATATTTTCTTAATTCTATAATAACCTTATGAAGTATTAGTCTTTCTACTTAATAGGTTAAGAAACAGGCTAAATGAAGTTGAGTTTGATCCACTAAACACAAAGTACACAGTGCTGGGAGTCAGTCCAGCATCTATCTGAGTTCACAGCCTATGAATGCTCTTGAACATGTTATATCCACCTTTTGGAAGTCTTGCCTTGTAGCATACCTTCAAACACAATGGAATAACTGGCTTGACTTTGCAGCAGACATTCTGAAAGTATATTAGAAAGTACATTCTGAAATTACATTGTTTTATTGTTAAAAATGAAACATTGTTAAACTAACATAAAACAAATTAATCCAGAATAGAATTTCCCCATGTGATAAATTAGGTTCAAAGGAATTCAATTTGCTGTCAAACTGGAATCCTAAATATCACTCTCATCAATTCTGAAATGTAAGGTTAAGTAAATAAGTGAGGACTTATGTCTCATTATTTTATAGAATGAGGTTCTGCAGAGTTCATGTAGAATCAGAGAATGAACTCTGTGTAGCACTCATTAATTTTAAGGGTTATTGCAATCATTAGTTTCTGTCAATTCACAATTGCTTTAAGTGAGTCAAAGGCACTTGAGTTTTTCAGGTTGTGTTATATCTACATTTGTCTTAAAAATGTAATGCTTTATCATTCTACCTGACAGTTACTTGGCTTTCCCCATACACAGCATTTGGCAGAACTCACAGAGGTAGTAAGTCTTTTCTTCCAAAACAGTCAATTATCTCCTGATCTTTTCAGTGTAATACTTGTTTCCCTAAAGGGACTTAATAAACATTTTAAACTAAATGGTTAGCTCTTAATCTGGAATTAGCTCTTCATGGTATAATTTACATTAGATATAATTTATATGTATACCCTATATTTTGGTTAATACAAGCTATATCTTGGATAAAAAACAATACCGATCAAGAACTTTATGCAAATTATATTTATCTTTACTACATTCTGCCTGTCAGCATTTTACTGAGAAAAATGCATGATGGCCTAATAGGTTGTGGTTTGGTCAGAGTCACACTGCAAACTGACAACTGGTATTCAAAATCATATCTGTCTGCTCTAAACTTGCATTCGCTGTCCTTCACTCATTATCTTTATGACTTGGCTTTATTTTATTTCCATCAAAATAAAATAATGTCTGTTTTGTTAAATACACAAGACTGTAGTGAGGCTACAGTTAAATGAAAGAGACTGCTATTTTTTAACAAATGAAAGATGCTTTCAATCACAAAGGAAACTCCTAGCACATTGAAAGAGGAAGACCCCAATTTATCAGTCTGCTTACAGAACTGCATGAGAAAGTCTGCCTCTGCTCAACAACTTTCATCACCCTGAAGACTGTGCAATCCAATTGCAGTGTTAACAGAGCATTCAGTGGGAGTCCACATTTGGTGAATGAAACTTCTGGTTTAAAAGACTTACTTTATGAGAACAACCTCTCATTACATAATAATGACATGAGAGTATGTCCATGTTCTCCAAACTTACTAAATCCTGCCTTTTCCCAAATCACTATTTTTATAGGTTTTGCATATGTGGCAGAAGGAAGGCTTCAGGTGAAGGAATTCTGTCTGATCCATGTGGTTCTGAATAGTAATCACAGGTAGGCAGTGAATCTCCATCGCTAACATATTGCTACTCCCTTTCCCCAGTAAACTGGGAAAGCTAAAAGTGTCACATATTGAAAACTACAGAAATGAATTCCTTAACATAATAGAAGTTTTGAGAGAAAATATCTTGACAAAGGTATATTCAGATTTCTAACCTGGGCTAGTATATCATTTGAGGTCAAATATGAAAGTTCTATGCAGAATTTATTGTGTCTTTTTAGTTCCAAGACTGGGTAAAAGCATGAGAAAAGTAAGAAGTACAGAAGATAGGAACTATCTATAAGAAAGTATCAAGGAAAACTAAATTTTAAATGAACTTCACTGAGGTATGATTTATGTACAATATATTTTATTTAAAGAGAACAATTTGATGAGTTCTGAAAGATGTATATACTCATGGAGAAATCAAGATACATAATAGTTTACATTATCCCAAAAGTTTTTCCCATACCTTTTTGCAGTCCATCCCTCCTTCTGCAAACTGACACAGCAAAACTTCAACTTGATTTTTGTCACTAATGACTACTTTGAAGTTTTTATATATTTTTTAAGGATTTTATTTATTTATTTTTAGAGAAGGGAAGGGAGGGAGAAGAAGAGAGAGGAAAAACATCAATGTTTGGTTGCCTCTCATGTGGTCACCACTGGGGACCTGGCCTGCAACCCAGGTATGTGCCCTGACTGGGAATTGAACCTGCGTTGCTTTGGTTTGCAGCCCATGCTCAATCCACTGAGCTATGCCAGCCAGGGGTGAAGTTTTTATATTTTTATGTAGTGGGATCATACATACAGTATACATTCTCTTGTATCTTTTTCACTCAGAATGATGCTTTGAAATTTATTTATATTGTTGTATCATTAATAGTTTCTACCTTTTTGCTGTGTAAAAGTCTTTTTTCTTTTTAAGTTATATTTTATTGATTATGCTATTAGAGTTGTCCCAATTTTTCCCCTTTGTTCCCTCCACACAGTACCCCACTCCCTCCGGTGATCATCCCTCCTTTATTCTTGACGAGTAGTCATGGGTATAAGTTCTTTGCCTACTTTATACCTTGTACTTTACATCCTCATGGCTATCCTATAACTACTTATTTGTAATTCTTAATCCCCTCACCTCTTCATGCTTTCCCCTAAACACCCTCTTATCTGGAAACCATCAAATGCTCTCTGTATCATTGATTCTGTCTTTGTTCTTCTGGTTTGCGTAGATTGTTTTTTAGAGTCAATTGTTGAAAGATATGTATTTATTGCCACTTTATTGTTCATATTTTTGTCTTCTTTTTCTTAAATATGTCCCTTTAACGTTTAATATAATAATGATTTGGTGATGATGAATTCCTTTAGTTCTTGTCTGGGAAGGTTTCATCCACCATTTGATTCTAAATGATAGCTTTGCTGGGTAGAGCAATCTTAGCCACAGGTCCTCACTTTTCATGACTTTGAATATTTCTTGCCAATCTTTCCCAGCCTGCAAACTTCCTTTAGAGAAATCAGCTGACAGCCTTATGGGTGCTCTCCTGTATGTAGCTAACTTCTTTTCTCTTGCTGCTTTTAAGTGTGTCTCTGGCATTATAATTTCACCTTTGGCATTATAATTATGATGTGTCTAGTAGTGGGCCTCTTTGCATCCATCTTGTTTGGGACTCTCTCTGCTTCCTGGACTTGCATATCTATTTCCTTTAACAAATTAGGGAAGGTTTTTTTTTTTAATAGATTTCCAGTTTCTTGCTCTTTCTCTTCTTGTGGCACTCCATGGTATGAATGTTGGTATGCTCGATGCTGTCTCAGAGGTTCCTTACAGTATCCTAATTTTGGGGGAATTCTTTTTGTTTCTTGTTCTGATTGGTTGTTTTTTGATTCCTTATGAACCAAATAATTAATTTGATTTTAGGCTTCATCCACTCTGCTGTTGATTCCATGTAAATTGTTCTTTACTTCAATTACTATATCCTTCATTTCTGACTAGATCTTTTTTTATGCTATTGAGGTCTTCACTAAGTTCCTTGAGTATCCTTATAACAGTGTTTTGAACTCTGCATCTGATAGATTGCCTCTTTCTATTTTGTTTAGTTTTTTTTTTCTGGAGTTTTGATATGTTCTTTCATTTGGGCTATGTTTCTTTGTCTCCTCATTTTGGTAGCATCCCTGTGCTTGTGTCTAAGTATTAGGTAGAGCTTCTATGACCCTCTGCCTTGATAGCATGGCCTAATGTAGTAGGTGTCCTGTAGGGCTCAGTGTTACAACCACCCCTATCACCTAAACTGAGCCCTCCATGTGGGCTGAGTATACCCTCCTTTTATAGTTGAGCTTTGATTGCTTTTAGCAGGGAAGGATTTACTTAGGCCAGTCAGCTGCAAGGACTGGCTGTGACCACTTACTACTAACCTCTGCCCTCCATGGTGAATTAACTACGCTGGGGCAGGGTGATGGTGCTCCCATGTGGTCTTTAGCTGTCCACTGGTTGTGCTCTGGGGTTTCCTGGGTAGTGAAGGCCAAGGTCAGCCCCTGCCTGTGTTTTGGCCAGGGCCACCTTGCATGAGCTACAAAGCAATCTGCAGAGGCTACTACTTGTGCTAGGCTTGGAGGTTCCCAGGTGAAGGCAAGCTGTGAACCTAGGCTATCAGCTGCTAGTGCCTGGCCTGGGCCCACTTAGCAACAGGTACAGCAGCTGGGGGCTCACTGAGGCTGGCTGTTACTTGTTTGAGAGAATTTAAGAAGTTGTGAAGCATGAGCCAAGACCAGCCATTAATTTGGAAATGCCACTGATAACAGCTTAGGTGGGCCTGTAAGTTGGATGAGGCAGAGCCTCAGGGAATCATCAGGGCAGGGAACACATTGTTAACCAGGTTGATGAAGTCTCAGATATAACACATGCCTGCTGGTTCTGTGGCTCCGTGATAGAAGTTCAGAAAAGGAAAATGGCCTCTGTCTACCTCTTGGGTGGGAAAAAGCTGTCCACCAGTCCTTGACTTGATGCCAGACATTTCAGTTCCTCCCCATATGCCACTGGTGCCTTTCAAGCTACTACCTTGGTTCTGGAGCTCTCAGGGAGTGATTCTGAGTAAGTACACATGTGGGTTAAGAGGAACTCCTTGGGACTCCGAAAGTTACTTCTACCAACTCAATTCCTGTAGGTTTTTGCAGCCAGAAGTTATCATAAATTATTCTCCTAGCACTGGCACCTTGGGCTGGGGATCCTGTCATGAGGCTGGGACCCCTCACTTCTAAGACATCCTCCCCCCAAAATTTTTATCCACTATAGGTGGGTGTGGGATCAGCCCATTCCATGTCTCTGCATCTCTGTCCCTCCTACCAGTCTGGCTGAATGTAGATTCTTTAGTTCTATAGTTGTTAGACTTCCATTAAACTTGATTTATGACAGTTCTGAGTGATGGTTGTTCTATAGTTTAGTTGTGATTTTAATGTGGTTGTGTGAAGAAGTAAGCCATGTTTACTTATACATCTCCATCTTGACAGGAAGTCCTATTGTATAGATTTTTATAATGTAGATATTAAGTAGATACTTTTATTTCACCTTAATGCATAGTTGTCATTTGATGAATTATTTTGGTTCTTAGTTATCAAGAACAATCCTGCCAGGAACATTTATATATTTTTCTGTAATTCTATGTTTTCACTTATTGGGGGAAATGTTTAGATCTAGAACAGCTAGATTACAGAAGAGTTTAACTTTTAAGAAACTGCCAAATAATTTTCAAATGTTTTTGTATAATTGTAAATTCCTATCAGCACTAAATGACTATTCTAGTTGCTTCATCAATACTTGGTAAACGCAGTGTTTATAATTTTAACCATTCTAATAAATGTGTGGTAGTGTTTTTTCTTTCATTTAAAAAATGTGG
The DNA here is from genome assembly GCA_028533065.1 of Trachops cirrhosus. Lineage (NCBI taxonomy): Eukaryota > Metazoa > Chordata > Mammalia > Chiroptera > Phyllostomidae > Trachops > Trachops cirrhosus. Next base: position 73,517,966 of record CM052541.1, read on the forward strand.
TACATTTACAAAATGAAATAATACACAAGAGAAAGAAGGAAGCCCTATTTTTGCAATAGCATGGATGGAACTGGAAACTATTATGCTAAGGGAAATAAGTCAGTTGATAAAAGACAAATACCATGTGACCTCACTTATAACTGGAATGTAATGAACAAAATAAACTGACAAGAAGAATAGAAGCAGAGATACAGAAACATGGAATTGACTGACAGCTGTCAGTGGGAAGGGGAATAAGGGTAAAAAGAAAAGGATGGAATCAAAGAACATGTATGAATGAACCATGGACATGGACAAAGGAGAGGGGATTGACTTTGGGCAAGAGGCACAGGCTGGGTGGGGGAAGCCAAAAAGGAAAAAAATTAGGACAGCTGTAGTAGAATAAACAATTAAAAATAAAAAAAAAACTAAAACAAACATTTAAAAAAACAGAAAAAAACACATTTATTGAATTGTAACATATATATAGAAATCGTAAAAATGATAAGTAAATAGCTGGATAAATTTTCTTAATGTGTACACATAGTGAAACCACTACCTAGGTCAAAAATGAAAGGGCCAGTGGTAGATTACATATAATATAATTTGTTGAAGTAATATAAAGTAAAACAGAGTGAGGGTTTGAAAATATAGGGCATGCTATTTTAATTCAAATATAATTCTGATATAATTCAGGTAAAATCTCCTTAAGGATTGTACAGGGCAACTAGGGACAAAGATGAATAGAAATTTGGAGTCTCTGGGAGTCATTTGGTACTACTTCATATTCAAAGCAAACAATCACCAGTATAACAGCTCAGAAAACAGGTAATCCTTATTTCCCATCCAATGGTACCTCACAAGGTAGACTATTCACTTCTCTGCAATCCTGTTATTTGTAATGCACTTTTATGTAGTGGCCTGTCCTTGTGGCCACTACTTATTGCTTCTATATCCAACCACTTAAATTTTATGGGGCATTTTCTTTTCCTCATAGTCCTTCTGATTTTTTAAAAACAACAAGCATAACTTTAAATGTCTTATGTTGACATAAGTCAACTGGTCAAATAACTAGTTTTCAAATCCTTATTTTTCTTTTTACAGTCTGCATTTTACTTTTGTCTCACTTAAAATCTAACACAGACCTACACACATAACTCTAAGTATTTCAGACCACTGCAGAACACCATAGAATAATTGCCTCCATTAATCTTGTCAGTAAATACCTATTAATGTAGCAGAAGATAGCAATATTTTTATGGTAATTATATTCTCCAATTGATCTTTATTTGTGATAGCAGAGTATACTAGTAAGGCCATGAACTTGGGAATTATGCAAACCTATTTCATGTTTTGATACATACTAGCTATGGGACAAGTACTTTACCAGAGTTTCATTTCCTTCCCAGTATAATGGGGATAATATCCAATACCTTACAGGGCTGTTGTACAGATAAAGTTAGATGATGTATGCATTATGACAACCATATTGTGGCTGCTGAATAAATGTTAGTGAATTTCTCTTCTGCTTTAATACACTTATGGACAGCTGCAGTGAGAGCTCAAACAAATATTGAAAAATAGGTTGAACAAAACAAAGCCAAGCTCAGAGCATTGGAACATGGCACTAGCTGGTTTCTACCTGCCTGACACTGATCCATAGATCACCACCCTGGTTAAGGGCATGCAAGCAGGTTCACATCCATCAGGTACTCTATTGGCTAGGCCACATTGTTCTCGCTTGCTCTAGTTTGTCCACAAGGACAGCTGAGAAACTTGTCAAAAAATTTTTTTAAATCAAGATGCATTATGCCTGAGTCATTTCTTTTCACCTAGCAGTCTGGTACCTGTAGCTAAAAAGAAAATAAATTTTCTTTGTTGTGTTTCTTTCATTTACTGAGATTATGCTAAATCCAAATATTCTCTGCTTCCTTTTGCAAGTGTTCACAGACCATGTTTTATAATCTACACTGAACGTTTGGGGAAGTTTGCACTAGGTGGTATAACTTTGGCTTTCCTTAGTGTTTACCTTTTTAGAAAGTGAGGTTTATTCATCTGTGGGTTTCTGGTTTCTGATTCCTTCTCCTGTTTTCTTTCTAGAGACTTTAAACATTCTTCACAAGTTCTGCAGCTGCTGGGCACTTTCAGATTAAAGATGATTCTTGCAAAGAAAAATAGAAGCAAAATAAAAGCTCTGTCCTTTTGCTTGATATCATTGGCTACTAACTTTACCCCTCAAGCTCTGGACTTACTACATTCTTGTTCATTTTATTCTAAACACAGCTTTCTAAGCCTTTTTGTTGTTTTTATTATGTTTTGTCATTTTTTTTTGTAAAGGAACCCTCTTTGCCTAGTTTTACAGTTCTACAATACTATTTTTTCCACTTGATGTTTGATATTCCTTCCTTTTGAAGTCAAACCTCACCAGAAAGCTTTCCCTGTGGCCAAAATGATTTCCATAGGTTTAGCTCTACTTTTTCATGCCGTGGTCACTTGTTATTACATTACCTGGTCTTTATTTTGTTTTTCCCCTAGAGTGGGACACATTTCTTTTGAGCCTTGGCCCCTTATAAAGCATCTGCCCAGGGGATTACATCTTCCTTTACTCCAAGAATCTTGACATTTATTTTTCTAAACCCACAATATTGCTCTTGTGTACAAGTAGTAGACTCTTTCCTGGATATTAAAAATTCTCAAATGGCATGGTTGTTTCTTTCTTTTTTAAAACTAAGATTTTTTTGACATCAACTTTATCAGTGAATTCTCTTTCTTAGTCAATGTATCTGTATAATAAATCCATTGCTTCATCAACATACTGTAAGGTGAGAATAAGTAATAATAATGATAATTATCATTGTTAATGGGATGTTTCCTTTGTGCCATAGAAACTTTAAGAATTTAACATATATTTCCACATGTCTTCTTCCATACCCCTCAAAAACCCTCTCTGAAGTGTACTCTAATTAGTCATGTTTTTTTCAGTCCTCTGAGGATTAGCAAGTTTAAAGTCCACACAAATATATCTCCACTCATGTTCTTGTTAAGGAGTCAATCACATTTTAGCACCTTTCCTTTTAATAGAATAAGATTATAAATATTTGAAGTCTCAGATAATTATTTTTCTTGGCCCTTCTGCAGTTTTTAAGCTTAGAAAATATTGCCCCTATTTTTTTTCAATTTCACTCTGTCTGAGTGTGCTATAACACATTATTTTCTATTTTGTAATATGCACAAGTGAAATACATTAGATTCCCATACATGTACTAATTTAGTTCTAGTGGTCTGATGTAAATTATATTCTGGAGGCAATCATACAACTGTTTCTCAAACCTGGTTCCACATACTTCTTGCCCAATTTGCATCACACTAAATTTTGTTATACTTAATGGGGCAGGATGAAAACATCTTAAACTCCTTACCTCATTTTTAAAAAAGTTATCCTCATATATTTTCCATATCTCCTCCTAGATACCTATACATGGATGGCATTTTGAAATTTTTAGCCCTGGCTGGTATGGCTCAGTGGATTTGAGTGCCAGCCTGCAAATCAGTGGGTAACTGGTTCGATTTGCAGTCAGGGCACATGCCTGGGCTGCAGCCGGGTCCCCAGTATGAGGTACACAAGAGGCAACCACACATTTATGTTTCTCTCCCTTTCTTTCTCCCTCCCTTCCTCTCAGTCTACAAATAAAATAAATAAATACACATTAAAAATTTAAAAAATTAAATAATCCTGGTGAATTACATTTATATTATGTGGTGACTACCTCTAGTATTGCTTCTGTTTTAATTTATGTTTTATCTGATATTAATATAGCTAAACTAACTTTGTTTTGATACATATTTTAATTTATATTTTTAATATTCTTTGTATGTCTCTTAAACACAGTATATAAGAGAATTTTGCTTCAGCACAGTCTGACAATTGTTTTAACTCTAGTCCATTACATATAGTGTGATTACATATACTTTTATATTGGTTTCACTCCTCACACTATTTTTTATTGAGCCATAATTTATAAACATTGTACAGGGTAGGGAAAATGTAGGTTTATAGTTGTTTGTATGGAAAATAATACAATAATGAAAAATAATAATACAAGAATAAATTCTGTGTTTCATGTATTCACAACTATAAACCTACTTTTGCTAAACCCTATACATTCACTTCAGGGGTACAATACAGTATCTAATGTTATCAACTTACTAAGTGATCTTCCCAATAAATCTAGTATCTGCTTGGCACCACAGATAGGTATCACAGTATTATTGACTATATTCCCTATTCTGCATTTTACCTCCCTGTGACTATTCTGTAACTACCAATTTGTACTATTGCCTTCACCTTTTTCACTGATTCACCCAACCCCCTTCCATCTGGCAATCATCAGTTTGTTCTCTGTATCTCTGCTTCTTTCATTTCGTTTTTTAGATTCCACATATAAGTGAAATCATATGGGATCTCTCTCCCTGTGTCTGACTTACTTCACTCAGCAAAATACTCTCTAGGCCCATCCATGTTGTTGAAGATGACAAGATTTCATTCTTTCTTCATGGCTGAGTCATATTCCATTGTATATAGGCACCACTTCTTATCTATTCATCCACTGATGGAACTTAGATTGCTTTCATGTCTTGGCTATTGTAAATAATGCTACAATAAACATATGGATGTATATGTATTTTAGCACTTTGATTTAGCACTTTGATTTTTTTCAGATAAATACTCAGAAATGGAATTACTGGGTCCTTTTTTGTCTCTTGTTATATAGCCTTTGTTTTGAAGTTTATTTTATCTGGTATAAATATTGTTACCCCAATTTTTTGTTTGTTGGTTGGTTAGTTTTTATTTTCATAAAATATCTTTTTTTAATCCCTCTACTTTTAGTTTATGTGAATCTTTTGATCTGAAGTGAGTCTCTTGTAGACAGCATACGTAAGAGTCTTGTTTTGTTATCCATTCAGCCTCCATATGTCCTTTGATTGGAACATGCAATACATTTACACTTAAAGTAATTGTTAATAGATACGTATTTGTTGTCATTTAACTACTCATTTTTTATCATTCATATTTTTCTTCTTCTAGTTAAAGAAGACCTTGTAACATTTCATATAATACTGGTTTGATGGTGATGAATTCATTTAGCTTTTTCTTGTCTGGGAAGCTCTTTATCTGTCCTTCAATTCAAAATGGCAACTTTGCTGGGTAAAGTAATCTTGATTGTAGTCCCTTGCTTTCCATCACTTTGAATATGCTTTGCCAGTTCCTTCTGGCCTGCAAATTTTCTTATGTGAAATGAGCTGACAGTATTACAGGAGCTCCCTTATAGATAACTAACTGCTTTTCTCTGGATGATTTTAAGATACTCTCTTTGTTTTTAAACTTTTATATTTTAAGTATGATGTGTCTTGGTGTGGACCTCTTTCAGTTCATCTTGTTTGGGACTCTGTACTTCCTGGACTTGTATATCTATTGCCTTCACCAGATTAGGGGAGTTTTCTGTCATTATTTTTTTCACATAGCTTTTCACTTCCTTGCTAGTTCTATTTTCCCTCTGGCACCCCCATGATGCTAATATTGGTATGCTTAAAATTGTCCCAGAGGCCCCAATATCCTATTTTTTTTTTCCTTTTTGCTTTTTTGATTGGGTGTTTGATTTCTTATTTTCAAATCTTTTTAAACAAATTTTGCTTATTTATTCTTAGAGACAGGGGAAGGGAAGGAAAAAGAGAGAGAAACACCAGTGTGTGGTTGGCTCTCATGTGCCCTCCACTGGAGACCTGGACTGCAACCCAGGCATGTACCCTGACTGGGAATGGAACCAGCCACCCTTTGGTTCGCAGGCCGGCGCTTAATCCACTGAGCCACACAAGCTGGAACTTATTCTTAAATCTGATTCTATCTTCTGCTTCATCTACTCTAATGTTGATTTTCTATAAAATATATTTTTTTTATTTCAGTTAAAGTAGTCTTCATTTCTGACTGGTTCTTTTTTATGTTTTTATCTCCATTTTTATATTTCCAATATCTTTGTTGAAGTTCTCACTAACTTCAACAAAGTTCAGTGAGTATCTTTATAACCACTGTTTTTGAACTCTACATCTTGGAAATTATTTATCTCTTCTTTTTTGTGGAGTTTTGTTCTGTTTTTTCATTTGGGCCATGCTTCTTCATTTTGGAAACCTCCCTGCATTTGTTTTTGTGTATTAGGTATAGCTGCTACACCTCCCAGGCTTTATGTACTAGGTATCCTGTAGAGTCCAGTGGCACAGCCTCTTCAATCAGCAGAGTTGGGTAGTCCAAGAGCACTACACAAATGGGTTACATACACCCTCCCATTATAGTTGAGTCTTGATTGCTGTTGGCACATCAATGAGAGGAGTTTATCCCCAGGCTGATTGGCTGCAAGAACTGGCTGCAACAACCATGGAGGATTAACTGTGCAGAGGTTGACCCCATGGAACAGGACCTACTTCAGCAGGGCTCTGGTGCTCACTGAGTCTGCCTCTTGAGAGTATAGTTTGTGGAGGAGGTTGGGTGGTGCTTTGACATGGCCTGAAGATATCCTTCAGGTGCACTGACCCTGGGGCCTTCTGGGAAGTACAGGCCAAGGTCTGCCATTGCCTGTTTCCTGCCAGGGCCACCATAAAAGAGCTACAGAGCAATGTGCAAATGGCAGCTACTTGTGCTGAGCTTGGAGGTGCCCAAGAGAGGTTAAGCTGTGAACCAAGGCTGGACACCACTAAGTGCCTATGGCCACTTAGTGAAAGATACTGGGCACACTGAGGCCAGATGCTGCATGTTTGAGAGATTTTAGAAAAGTCCAAAGTATGAGCTAAGATGGGCCATTTGTATGACAAACCACTGGAAACAGCTTGGATGGGCTCAAAACTTGGTGGGGTGGGATCTCAAGGAGTCACCAGGGCAGGGTGAGAAGCGTTAGCCAGGTTTGAAGGAAACTCAGATATGGTGTCTACCTTCCAGCTGTGTTGGCAAAGGCCCAGAAAAAGAACTATGGCCTCTGCCAGCACTTCTGTCTGGGAAAAAACTGCCCTTCCAGCTTTCAACCTGAAGCCAGATAATTCAGTTCCTCCTGATATATCCCTGGTTTCTTTCAAGCTGCTGCACCAGTGCTGGAGCTCAGAGCACGGGAGTTCAAGTAAGTCTGTGTAGGGCCCTTTAAGATGAAGACCTGAGACTCTCACTCAGCCACCATCCCAGCTGGTTTTTACAACCAGAAGTTATAGGGACTTTTCATCCTGACACTGGAACCTTGGGTTGAGAGAGGCCTGTTGTGGAACTGGTATCCCTTGATTCTCAGGGGTCTTGATTTTATTTGCTACATGTGGGTGTGGGACCAGCCCATTCTGTATCTCCACCCCTCCTATCACTTTCCATGCAGCTCCATTATATCCTAAGTTATAAAACTTTCACTCCACTAGGTTCCAGGCTTTCTGAGTGATTGCCTGGTTGTTTCATAGTTGTAGTTTTAATTGCGGGAAGACTTGAATACTACGTTTACCAATCCCACCGTTTTGACCAAAAGTCAATTTTTAAAAATAATTGATTTATATGAGTTTCTTATAATTCTTGTCACATTTTTGAAAGATACATGTATTGTGAATACTTTTCCCCACTCTGACTTATTTTCTCACAACTTCTTTAATAAAAAATAAGCTTTAAAAATTTAGAATAGTTCTAAATTGATGAAAATTGCAAAACTAATAGTGAAGAGGATTCCTATATACACCACATCTAGTTTATCTATTCTTATTTACTATTTATATCCTTATCATTACTTAGTGTTTTACTCTTATCTTGTTGATTACAGTTTGATACTATTATTAGTAGTAGTAGTATGAGCATTAGTATCAATCAATGTTAGCCTATATTAGCTTAATTTGAGATACTGTGGCCAAAACTGTTATCAGTGAAGAGGACCAGTTTCTGGATCTTCTATGTAGTTAGAATTAAGCAGTAGTGCACAATAATTACTAAGGTAACAACTCATCATGTATAAAAATACCTTAAACAATGTCAGAATAAATTTTAATATGCTTTTGTCATTGCCACTGAGTGTCCTTAGTTTGAAAAAAGCAAAACACACAAAAACATCTCACTCTACATAATCCCTGGCTAATTTACCAAAATTAATCTTAAATATTTAAAAGGTATTTTAAAAGATCAATTAAAATACACAATAAAATTATTGCTCTGGAAAATATATATATTTTTTTAATTTTAGAAGTTAGTTACAGAGATGGACATCAACTTTACCTAAATGAAGGTCATAGTTTAAATCAATACTTTACAGAGAGGAAACCAAGCATCTGAGAAGTTTAGCCATCAAATGTATACAACTGTTCAGTGTCTGAGAATAGTATTTAATCTTTAAAAGCCATATACAACAAGTACTGGTGAGGATGTGCAGAAAAGGGAGACCTAGTGTACCATTGGTTGGAATGCAGACTGGTGCAGCCACTCTAGAAAATGGTATGGAATTTCTCAAAAACAAAACAAAACTGAAAATGTGACTGCCTTTTGACCCAGTGATTCCATTGCTGGGCATATACCCTAAAAATCACAGATCACCAATTCAGAAGAATTTATGCACCCCTATATTCATAGCAGTGCTATTTACAATAGCCAAGTGCTGGAAACAGCATAAGTGCCCATCAGTACATGAGTGGAGGAAAAAGCTGTGGTACATTTACACAATGGAATACTACACAGCAGAAAGGAAGAAGGGACTCCTACCTTTTGAAAGAAGGGATGGAACTGGAGAGTGTTATGCTAAGTGAAATAAGCCAGTTGGTTAAAAAAAATATCATATGATCTCACTTATTAGAGAAATCTAATGAATGAAAATACACAAATGACCAAAAAAGAACCAGAGACACAGAAACATGGAACAGACTGACAGTGACCAGAGGGGAGGAGCGGGGAATGGTGGGAAGAAGGGGAAGGGACTAGACAAAGAACATGTATGAACAACCCATGGACATGGACAACAATGTGAGGATTGACTGTGGGGGTGGGCTGGGCAGAGGAGGACAAAGGGGGAAAAAGTAGGACAACTGTGATAGAATAACAATAAAAAATATTTTAAAGCCATAATCTTTTTATAGCTATATATAGACAACTTTTTACTTTAAAGTAATTGTTGACTTCAGAAATCTTGCAAAAATATTATAGAGATGTCCAATATGCCCTTCAGTTAGGATCCCCTAATTGAAATTTTACTTAACTATACATAGTATAATCATTAAAACTATGAAATTAAGATATAAACAATACTACTATCTAAACTACAGAATTTACTGGGAGTTAACCAATTTTCTACTAATGTCTTATTTCTGTTCTAAGATCTTCTCCAAAATCTCACATTACATTTATTTGTGATTTTCTTTTAAATATTAGTCTTCTCAGGCTTCCATAGCAAAATGCCACAGACTGAGTCACTTTAAAGACAGACATTTGTTTCTTAGTTATGGAGTGTGGGAAGTCCAAGATCAAGGTACCAGCTAGGTAGGTTTCTACTGTGGGATCTATGTTTGGCTTGGAGATGGCAGGTTTCTCACTGTGTCCCCATGTGACAGAGAAAGGAAGCTCTGGGTATCTCTTCTAATATGGTCACTAATGTTATTTGATTAGGGCCATACTCTTATGACTTCATTAATCTTAATTACCCCTAAAAGTCATATAAGTGCATGCAGTCACATTGGGGGTTAAGGCCTAAACACGTGAATTGGGAAGGCAAAGTTTAATTCATACTATCTCTTTTTAGTCTTCTCCAATCTAATAATTTTTCATCTTTTCTTTGTTTCATAACTTCATACTTTTGAAGAATAGTGGTTCGTTTTTTCTGTAGAATGCACCTCAATGTGAGTTTGTCTAATATTTTCTCACAAGTAAATTCAACTTTTGGGTTTTTGTATTTGGAAAGAATACCACCAAGGTGAATATAGTATCTTTTTACTGTATCATACCTGGAGGTACATGATACTGCTATGTCTTATTACTGATGGTGCTCAACTTGATCACTTAGAGTAGTGTCTGCCTATTTTCTCCACTCTAAGTTTATAATTTCCCATTTTTAATTAGTAAATATAGTCATACCTTGGTTCATCGGTTTCAGAACTCATCAAACCCTGTATTCATCACATTTTGATGAGAGAGAAATGTTTCAGAACTAGGCACTTGCTCAGGGCTTGTTGCACTTGCTAGAATTTGTATGAGTCACTACACTGATAAATGCTTCATTATGTACTCATTGGTTTCAGCACTCATCATGAATTCTGGAATGAATGAACAATAAGCACTGTGGTGCCACACTCTATTTGTTTTGGAGATACTTTGAGACTATAAAAATATTCTGGTTCTCCTTAATTTTTTCTTTCACTAATTTTAGTTCTCATCCTTTCAGTAAGTAATGGAGCTATTTTTATTGTGGTATTCTAATGGTGATATGCTATTTCCCATATCCCTTGTACATTTATTAATTGGAATTCTTCTTTAAGGAAAACTTATTTCTTCTGTCACATTCATTCTTGTATTTAGTCATTTATTTTTATCAGTATGTATGAATCAATATTTATTTTATTTAGGGTGGAGAGTAAAATCAAATATTATTGATATTTTGTTTCTCAACTTGTGCCAGCTCTGGCTATTGAGAATCTTTAAGGTTGGCTCCTGTGCCCTGTTGACCTACCATTCTGTTGTTTTTTGAAGTCTTCTTTACTTTCTACCTACACAAAGTACGCTAGACTCAACTTGTATTTTCTCTAACAAAGACTTGGCATCAGCTTCTTCTCCAAGGAATTCTGTTACTTTTATTGGAAAATAATATTGAGAAACTAGGATCTGAGTGCTGGGTGTCCTTTTTGCTTGGTTTTTCAGTAGACAGTGCTGCTAGGCCCTGTCAGGGGACAGAGCTAGAAAATATGTGTACATACATTAACCCATGCATACATCTACTTTTTATCTACCTATCTATTATCTATCTATCTATATATCTATCATCTATCATCATCATCATCATCATCATCATCATCTAAAACATTAGTTCATACTGATAACACTGACTAGATCTTTTAATGGAGTTTATAATCCATACCTATGTCCATATCTCACATAATAGAATTTATTCATGTCTTTTCCTTTCCTTTATTTGTAGATTTTTCTTCAATACTGAGAATTTGTTTCTCATATATTAACTTTATTCTTCAATCATAGTAAGTATATAGTTATGGAACTGTTAGCTCTTACTCCGGTGACAAACACATTTACCCAACATAATATAATGCTGATCTACAGTGCCTTTTGGTTGTACACTTACAGTCTAGTCAAAATGTTGCTTTCTGGAGCTACTTATATTAGTTTCATTCTCCCCATTCCCTTCAGTGTTGTTATGTAATTGATTTGCGATACTATTAGATTCATTTGTCATGGTCTACATTCCATCTCGAGTTTCCCCACATCTTAGTGGTAAAAGCTCACTTTGTGTTTCTGAGTCCTGTGGACTTGACAGATGTCTACAGCAATATGTCAGCCACTATATTTAGTTACAGCATGGTTTTATTGCCACTAAAATCCCTTTGTGCTACCCTTTTGTGGTCAGCTTGTACTCTCATCTCTCCTCAAATTCCTGTGAATCACTGACTTTTTTCTCTTTCCCCACAATTTTACCTTTTCCAGAAAATCACATAAATGTCATCAAAAAATTTTGGAAAATTCTTGGCCATTATTTCTGAATATATATATATATATATATATATATATATATATTACTTTTACTCTTCTCTACAGATTCCAATTATGCATATGTTAGACTATTATATATTGTCCAATATGTCTTGCTTACTCTGTTCTCCCCCACTCCCTTCTCTTTTTCTTGGTGTTTCAGTTTGAGCAATTTCTATTGGTGTATCTTCAAGTATACTCTTTTTATTTTGAGGTGTATTAAATTTCCTTATGAATCTATCAAAGGCATTCTTAATTTCTAACACTGTTTTTAACTTCTAGCATTCACATTTGATCCTTTCCTATAGCTTCCATCATTCTGCTAAAATTATTTATCTAACAGATTTCTACCTTTTCCACTTGAGCCTTTAATACATTATTTATAGTTAATTTAAATTCCATGCTAGAAGAATTCAATATATATGTCATATTTAATCTTGTTCTGATGGATACTTTTTTGTCATTTGTTTAGTTTGTTTGCTTATGAGGTTTTCAGAGAAATTGCATATATGTGGAGTCCAAACATGTACAAAGCAGTAGAGAGTGAGGCATGCAATTTTTATTCCAGGAAGTGGGCATGTTCTTTTTTCTTCTGGGCCTTAAATGCAGTCTGTTGGATGAGGTGGGAATTGTGCTGTTTGAAATTTATTGTTGCTGTCTTTACCCTCAGTTTACCGACAGTTTCAAGTTCTTCTAATGATACATAGTATGTAGACTGAGGTTAATTTGCTAGAAAGTTTCTTTCTTAACATCTCTTCCACACTTAGCTTCAGGTGCTGTACCTCAGAGGGATCTCTTTTCATGCTTCTTTCCCTTTCTCAGCAGAATTCCACAGTTATTTGTTAGTTAATACTTGTTAGCCTAAACGTGAATGGCCATTAGGTAGGCACTGTGTCCATGGTTATTGGGGGTGTGGCCTGCTCAGTTCTCCTTCCCATGTGCAAGTGAATTCTGAGTCTACATATATTCTTTTCCCTCTCACGGGGGTACATGTCCTTTTCCTTTCTCCTTTTCCTACTTGCAATGAGTTTTTACCAGTGTCCTTAGGCTGATTGTATTTGTTGCCTGTTCCCAAACAGACGAAAGATTTTGCTTCATAATAAGGTAAAGGTGAACAGTCGGGATGCAATTTGGGCCCTGCCTATAAAGGCTGACCTTTTCCTCTCCCAGGACTGCACCACAGGGAACGTTTGATACAGTTTTCTTCAGTCTTTTCTTTGAGCACTCAGTGGGGTTTGTGGAGAAAAATCCTGCTACAGGCTTGGATTCCCAAATTCTGTGACCCTCATGGGCTCACATTCCCTTGCCAGTACACAGTGAGCTTCTACCAAATTCTCCAAACTTTCTAGATAAGCTCTTGCTATCAATGTCTTGTTTTGTTTGCCCATATAAGCCAGTGTGTCTGTCTGTCTAAATTTTAGTGCCTGCCTCTCCTTCGATTTTGGACCAGTTTGCTCCTAAAAAAAATAACAAAAACAAAACAAAACTCTAAGAAATTTTATGAATCTGAAAATCCATGGTTTTACATTTTCCAGCTTTTTGTTTTCTGTGTGGATGAATATGATTCTTTTTCCTGCACTAGATCCCTCAGAGGAAACCAGAATTCCTCCCAAACCCTAGGCTTTTATCATTCCCACAAGCTGATTTCAAGTGTCTTTAAATTCTTTATTCTGTAGGACTTCATGATAAGAGCATGCTTAATGCAGTACTCTTAAGAACTGTGCTAGAGGAGTTGTTATTAATATTATTTGTCTACTTAAGATTTTTTCCTAAATTGGATATAAGTAAGATTAGGGACATATGGATGGTAGATATTTTTTAAAACACTCATTAACTGAATCTATATATAGATATGTACAAGGGAATAAAATTAGTACTCACCTTTAGCCACTAATCATTAATTGTGCCAAATGATACAATGAATGAACATGTCAGTGAAAGACAAGCTACTTGGCCCCTTTTCCTGATTTTGCTAATGTTTACACTTATTAATGTGCTCATGCTTCTTTAGTTTCCGAGCTTCTGCTTCTTCATTTGTCAAAATATTTTTAATTTATTTTAGAAGGAACATTTTGTGTTTGAAAGCCTGGCTTTAGTAATACAAAGGGAATTTAGAAGTGACTAAGATAGTCAAGGCCACTGGATTGGTAGAGATTCTATTTTAATTATGTAGAATTATTAAGTTAAAAAGCAAATATATAAAGTTTTCTTTGAAAGAATTAAGTGCAATTAATAAAAATTGTGTAATAATTAATGTTTAGGATTTTTTTAATCCTAATTTCTTTTTTTTTTATTTTAGTTTATTCATTACAGTTTCTATCCTTTATTCCCATTCCAGCCCACCCACCCATTCCCTCCCTCCTCCCTCCCCTTTCCAACCCCCCTAGTTTTGTCCATGTGTCCTCTATATTTGTTCCTGTAAACCCTTCCCTTCTCCCCTGGAATTCCCTCCCCTCTCCCCTCTGGTCCCTGACTAACTGTCCTCTATTAAGTCAGAGAGTCACAGAAGGCCTCTTGGATAGGATATTTGAGTTGATATCTAAAACAACTCAGGACATCCAACTGTATGACTATCTGGGCAAAAAGAGAAGAGCATATCATTATTATAATGTATATAAAAGCTAATATAATATAGAGAATGATCAGTAAATGGCTTGAAGTAGGGGATTACTTTCTCTGTTTCTACTCTAAGTCATTTAAAACTATACAGGATAATCATTCATCCTAATTGTAAACATATTATAAGATAGTGTAATCTAGAGAATATACTTTTTTCCCCACAAAATTTCAGTTTGATTTTTATAAGTTAAGGAAAATTAAACAGCTTCTTTGTGCAGTGAGGAAGGACCTATGATATTCCCATCAATCAAAGCACTTGAGTACTTTTAGTGCAATAGGGGAAAGAGATGTGACTTTATGGTTCATTGCTAATAGGTTGTTCCACTGTGTGGTTAATAGCATGAGTTTCTTCTACATCTAATTTAAGTTTTCTGAATTAAATAGATTAAAAGATTAGTAGGAGCTAAATGATATATTAGTGTGCGCAACCAATTATGTCTCCTATTAACTTAGTTTTATCATAGGCTGAGTTTGTATTAGAAAACTTTGACTTGGCTGGCTTAAGAAGATCAATCTTCAATCACATTATGCATGGCACAACAAAATTGTTTCATGAGATAACAGATTTCTTCCGGTGCCTTTGATTTCCTGAGTTGGGTCTCAACAGCAACATAGATTAGTTAAACCAAATAAACATAAAAATAGACAAGCATTATTTGTGGATGTTGGATTTTAACGTTTAAGTTCAATATACCCCATCAAACAAGTGTTTCAACCTATTTCATATTTTCTAGTTAATTTCCACATTATTTATTAAAAGTACAAAAATACATTGCCTCACTAATTACTACCTGTAAGAACCTGTTATAATTTAAAGACTTTAAACTCTAAGGCCTTTGGCTAGTCAAAGCTGAGGGAATTTGTTTGTCGCGTGGAAAACTGTATATTGTGGGTGATAGATAATGTTCTTGTCCATACCTGACTCAGAGTGAGAGGACTTCTCAAAGATTTTTATAAAAGTTTTTAACTTACAATAAAGTTTCATTGTTTTTCTATCCCACTACAACAATATGAAGGACATAAATGTGTGTGTGTGGGTGGTACAAGATATTAGCAGGTAACTTGCTTCTATAAGCTTTGCCTGGGAAATCTGATATTCCACAGAAGCATAGTCAGAATCTTTGGCACTCCAGACCATAAATATTCATTTTCAACTTTTTTCAATCTATAGTCAATTAGCTGTAAGTAAAAGTAACACAGAAAAGCCATTCTGCAGATATATTCATTACCAGTCATCTTTCTTAAAGGCCAATGGTGGCAGGAGCATCTGAATTGACTGAACTTACAGTTCTGCTTGTAATTAAAGTCAGAACTATTATTTTTATTCTTAGTGTATAACTTAACATCTCAAAGTATGAGTTTCTATGCTAGTACAATTCTGTACTTACTATAATATTTACATAGCAACTGCTATATATAAATCCTTCTGTTTGTAGAGCTTGTGCTTGCCCTAGTCCAGTCATAGTCATTCTTGGATATAGAGATTTCACCTGTCCAAATAATTCTGAAAAGTACCCATGTGCATAACAGTCCTCAGTCACTTCTGTTGTAAATTTCACTCCATTATTTGGATATCTAAAATGTTGGGCATTTCTGGTTTATAGTATCTCAAGGGGTCTTTTAACTCAAAAATTTAGGAAAACAATAAAAAGGGTTATTTGAGAAGACAAAACAATTATAAGAAAAATGACATATAAACTTACTTAACTGCTAATGGTTTATATATAATTATATTAATTTATGGCATAACCTGAAAACAGATTTGATTCATTTCTGTCAACTGATGCCTTTCAAACTACTGGCTGATCTTCAGCCATGAGTACTTAGAATTAGACAGTGGTTGAACTGGATCGTGGATGACTCCTTTCCTTTTACTTATCTTTTCTTTTTGAGTTTATTATTATACTCAGAGATTCTCAACTTCTTTTGAAAGCTCTTTCTTCTTTTACCACCCTGCAATGCTAATATTTTTAAAGTATTCTCTGTATTCTCAGTATTATTCTCAGTATTCTCCTTGAGACAGATTCATTCACTCCCATTTTTGATTGCCACATTTATGTTAATTACAGTCTCCTATATGCTAATCACTCTCAAAATTGTATCATCAGGTCAGACCTCTTTCTTAAACTCAAAATCCTTAGTAATTTTGCATATCCTTATACCAGTGCCCCACGGACTTCTCAAACAAAATAAGGATTTCTTATCTTGGTAATTTAATTCTACATCTCCTCCCAATAACCATTCTATTATACTTCACATCTACTCATTGCCCTCAACCTAAATATAGATTTCCTTGGGTCCCTCTCTATTTCACCTGTTATTCTTTTCTGAGACCATAATTTACTCTTGTTGGACCATTGCAATAATCACTCAACTGGTCTTCTCATTCTTAATGGCACAAAATACCACAATGCTGTTAAGCTGACCTTTATAAAATAAAAACATTCACATGTTATTATTAATCTACTTTAAATCCTTCAGTTGTTTCCCTTTACTCTTGAATAAGTTCCAAATTGTTTTCTGCAATACTTTGGCTTATTAATTTATTTTTAGTAAAGTGGGCATTTACTTTTGTTGTCACTGATCTAGACTCTAAGAACATATTAGAACAAAAGACACAAATCTGACCCCTATTCACACTTCTAGACTTTCTGTTCCTGGAGTCTACCTCCCAGCCATGTTGAAATCTCTGCTATCTCAGGAGAGCAACATAATCTGCAAAATATCTGGGGTCATTTCATTTTTCCTCATGTAATGTAATGTATATATTCCCAGCCCCACTACCTGCCCAATTGCTAATTATATTCTAAGATTCTTAACTAATGTCACCTCTTGAGAGACAAGAAAATCTGATAGGTTGCAAAGAGAATGGTGGAAGAACCATGCATCTCCCAGGCTAGTTGAATACCTAACTCTGTCCTTCATGCTTCTCTAGATTATGTACCTTCCTTTATTGTGGCACCTTGTCTCAGGACCAGCCTTATGTCAAAGATATTGACAGAATAAAGTTCATTTGACATGAAAACATAAAATAATGATGGGAATAATCAGAATCATGGCATGTCTTATTTTCCTAGAGAGTTGTGTAGTGACAGGAAAATCTCTCCTCAGTGTTCACCAAGGCTGAGCACATGGTATGCACAGCATACACTGGCAGAATACTTTGAGGCCCTCCCAGGTTTTATCAACAACTGAGCACAATCACATTAACACAAAACATGTAATAAAGGCTTTTATAAAAAATGTTTTAGCTTTGCCTTGGTGGGATAGCTCAGTTGGTTAGAGTGTCACCACTCTGTCCCAAGGTTTTGAGTTCAATCCCTGGTCAGGGCACATACAAAAATCAACCAGTGGCCCTGGCTGGCATAGCTCAGTGGATTGAGTGTGGGCTGCGAACCAAAGCATCACAGGTTTGATTCCCAGTCAGGGCACATGCCTGGGTTGCAGGCCAGGTCTCCAGTGGGGACCACATGAGAGGCAACCACACATTGATGTTTCTCTCCCCTTCTCCTTCCCTTCCCCTCTCTAAAAATAAATAAATAAAATCTTAAAAAAAATCAACGAGTGAATACAACAAATTGATGTTTCTCTCTCTCTCTCTCTCTCTCTCTCTCTCTCTCTCTCTCTCTCTCTCCCTAATCCATTATTAAAATAATTTTTAAAATCTACTCTTGTGCTAATTATATAATACTTAAATATTATACACTCTCACATCTCAACTGTTGTGTCATTCACTTTGTGCCCTCAGATGACTGGGCACAACTAGGCTTCTGTACTTCTGGTTGACCTTGCAAGTTTTCACTGCTCCACTCTACACACTTGTAATACTTCCTGGATCTTATTTGTTCATCTATGGATCTATCTTCTACTTTTAAATCATGAGATCCTTTCAGGCAGGGACACTATCTTATCAGTTTTTGAAATCAAGACACTTAGCACAAAGTCTAACAAAGTGCATGAAGCCTGATAATACCTGTTTGATAAATGACTAAACTCACCTGCAAATATTTATTGAGAACTAATTATATTTCAAACTCTGTGTTAGGTGCTGGGGATACACTAGTGAAAAAACACAAAGCTCCTGATCTCATCAATCTTACACTCTATGTTCAAAAACTAAAAAGGCAAAGTTGCAAATTTGCACAATAGAAGTTTTGCTACAGCTCTTGTTTCAGTATGTTGTGAGCTGTTCTGTGATAATCCCTGAAAACATTTGCTTTAATTACTTTAAACTGGATTTGGTCTTGTTTATTCTTTATATTCTGCTCCATTTTAACTTTGCCTTTGGTTATTTTGTCAATAGGAAACCTCTTGTTTCTTCATAAGCAGGGCCACTGCTTATTGCTGTCTATCCTGCGCACTTCACATTCACAAAGACTCGTATCATGACTGACGTGAAGTGATGAAAGTCAACAGCCACACTCATTAACTTTGCAGACTATTTGACTCACTGAGAGAGCAAAAACATTTAGAGGCTCCATTTCTCAAAAATTTGATTTGGTAGTTCTGGAGTAAAACTTGCTTTGTGATGTATTTTAAAGTCATCCACCTTTCCCGTGTATCCTTTCTATCTTTTTATGTGTTCCAATTCTCCATTCTGTATTTTAGATTGTCTGCTATGTTTGGAAACTACTGCTTTAAGCCACTGATGATTGGTTTTATAAGATATCTCTTCTGAAAAATCAATGTATCAATTTTAGTTAATTGTGTAATATTGTATTTGAAGCTTAAACTGCCTCTAATATGAATTTAAATTAGCTTTACTCTCCATATAGCTATCTAAGATAGAATTCTCAAAATCATCTTTAACACATTTTTTATGCCCCAGTCTCTATAGTCATCAGCCCATTGGATTTGGTCACCATTGTGATTATCTAATTTTCCTTTCATTTAATTTCTCACAGCCCCTGCCCTAGGTAATTTTGAGTCATGTCTCTCTAGAATTATTCCAATTATCTCTTAATAGTTCTCTATGCCCTACTCCTTTGGCCCCTGTAATCCAACTCCTACATTTCTTCATGAGTGATTGATATGAAAAACATACCAATCCCACTGCAAAGCTTAAAAATATTAATTGGTTACCCTTTGCTGATAGCATAAGTCTAAACTCTCTGAGACAAAGTTTAAGATCAGTTTTAAACTAGCTGAATTTATGTTTATATTATGCCTCTAATTATTATATTTACCCTATATTTTGTCCACCATCAGCTATTAGCTGTTCCCTAAACACATTATGTATTCTCTACATTCTGTTTTTTTCATTGTTGTTAATTTCCTCTGCCTGAATGCCACCTTCTTTCTTATATTTTCCTATTTATCAGGGGACAATTAAAATATTATTTTCACTTCTATGCACCAGTGTGGGGTTTTTCTGCATTTTTTTGGTATGATAATGTAGAATTTGAGGGCATGGGTAAATGCTCATAATTTAAGTGTTAAACTAAAGATGTATACAAAGCTGTAATTACTATACTGATGAATTTTTGTAACAATTTTACCTGCATGCCCATACACACACACAAACAATGTGGTGTACTGTGTTGTGTCAAATTGGCTGAGCTGGGACCATATAGTTCCAGTTTAGCATTTGGTAAAAGAATGAACTTTTTCAAATTTGCAAAGCAGAAGTAAAATACCAGTCATTCCTCTCTGAAATTCTTTTCAAGGTCATATGCAATGATGGACAGGAGACAGCTTCTTGGCAGTTTCCAGGTTGGTCTCACTCTCCTCTGCTTTTTGTTCAGCTGCTCTGACATCAGACACTTGTTTGTGAACCCACAGGGATAGTAGCTGTGCAGATACATGTCTTTTCATAACCCTCTTCACAAGTTCCCACATTGCTGTGCTGTCTCAGTAGCTGATCATACTTGGCTTCTCACCCCTTGGCTTAATGACCCCTTCTCTAAATTTGTAACATCATTTTAACCAGGGTGTCCAAACTTTTGGTATCTCTGGGCCACACAGGCAGAAGAAGAGTTATCTTGGACCACACATTAAATATACAAACACTAACGAAAACAAAAAAATCTCATAGTGCTTTAAGTAAATTGATTCTGTGTTGGACTGCATTCATAGCCATCCTGGGCTGCATGCAGATGGTGAGCGCAGGTTGGACACCTCTTTAGTTAATTCCACAACTTCTTTCTCCCTGTCTCATCATACTCATATTCACTCTGTTTCCATAACTGAACCTAGGGAGAGAGAGAGAGAAGGAGGAAGATAGGGTGGGAGGTGGGGAAGCAGCAGTAAAGAATGTATATAGCAAAATATTAAATGCACATCTCTCAGAAAGAGCCAACAGACACATACATCAATCCAAAGGTAGTTTTGTGACCTAGACTGATCTACTCTTGTGACGCATAGGAGCTTCTATTTCCCATTTGGCAGTCTTTATGTCTGACTGTTCATTTGCTTATTTTTGACTATCTAAAAAGAAATACTTCTCCCAGAGGATCACTGATGATTCCTCCAAGTTGGAAGTTCAATATGTTTTCTGGCCATTTTGGGATTCTTCAGAGACAGCATGAACAGGTAGAAAACATTATCTTGGGCTGGGGTGATTGACTGAGATCAAAGAGATAAGATTGTTAATATACAATGAGAGGAGAGAGGAGAAGCAAGACATGAGCTAAGGTGATCCTTGGAGTGCCTTCTTGTGTCACACTTCCCTTAGAGCAGGGGTGTTAAACTCATTTTCAACAAGGGCCACTTTAGCCTTGTGGTTGCCTTCAAAAGGCCAAATGTAATTTTAAGACTGCATACATGTATCTACTCCTTAACAGTTAAGCAAGAGCTCAGTGCTTCCACTGGGTAGAAATAAGGTACTGGGCTGGAAAAAACAAGGTGGAGGGTTGGATTAGGCCTGAGGGCCTTGCCACTTGTGCCTTAGAGAGTCGAGGGTATTGTTTTTAACACTCAATATTTAAGTTTTGAGTCTTTCACCAGGAAAATGACTCCAACCAACTGAGATGTTGAACTGAAGGGAAGGGGCCACATACATGGAAAAGGATATGGTGGGTCAAGTCAAAAACCGAGTCTCAAGATCAGTTGCAAAAACAACAACTTTAGTGCCACCCAGTTTAATTTTATTTTCAAATTATTCCCCCACCACTCATTTTCCACAGATTTGTATCAGATGTGTTGATGGTGATTATCCCCGTAATTTAACCAGCAAAGAGTTTACAAAACAGATAGCATCATAAAACCTAAAGAGAAATGGACATTGAGTCCAGAACTTCTGGGAACTGAGTTATATAAACAATATGATTAGATTTAGGTTTTGTCTCTCTGGAGTTGGGATGAATGTCCTTTCAGTTGTACATAAAGATAGGACAGACCATTAAGTGATACTGGATTTTTTCCCCAGAGTCTGACAATGGTAATAATGGTATACATGTATTTTGGGGAAGTAGAAAAATGAAGTTAGAGTATATTTGTCATTCTTTCAGTGCCCCTTAACTTGAACTCCCATCTTAATTTGAAATTAGTTCTTCATCATGTGAATCTATGAAAGCCAATGGAGAGAAATCCATAAATCCTGGGAGCTCGAATAGGGCATACAATTCTGATTTTCTAAAAGAATGCTTCTACCAATGATTTTTGAAAATTATTTGAGTAATAAATAAGCTTAAGGAGTTGAAACTTGGTTTACATTAGGCTGACCACAGTTTGCACCCTAAGTCCAGTAGCAGCAGTGTCCCCAGCTCCTGTGCTGATGGCGTCAGTAGCAGGGTCCCATCCAAACCCTCTTAGTGCTGACACTAGCTGTGGTGTCTCTTTCCCACGTATCGTGGTTTCCTGCCTCTATTTCAAAGAGTTAATATTCAGTCTTTCCAAAGATTTTGTGAGGTATCTCCTGCTTTCAAGAGTTTTTCTATTTGTGTTACCCCAAAATCAGTCTCTTGAAATGAAAAACTTTGGACTACTTCTTACGTATTTGTAATCCTTCTTGTGTATGTGTGGATTTACTCCTTTCCAAGGTCTACCTTTGAAAACTCTGTCGGTGAGTCTGTGTGAATAGTAAAATAGTTTAAACTTCATATTTTTAAAAGTATTATTTAGTCAAAAACATGTATTATTTACTCAACAGTGTTCATTGTGTAATTATAACTTTAGTGGCACTTACAAGAAAACATGGGAATAAGGTTGACTCTTTGCTCTTGATGTTTTTATTATACTACCAGAAAATGTTGCTAATATTTATAAATAATATAAATATAATAGACATTTGAGAAAGTCACAGTTTTGGTTAAATATTTCATTTCTGTGTGTGCTTTCAGGGCAACATTAGTATATTTGTAATATATTCTTAAAATAAAAATAAGAGTTTAAGTTTTAAATCCTATGTACTATATAACATATATACACATTGTGTAGGGTCAGATTGTAGCCTCTGATCAAGTAACATAATATATATATATATTATATATATGTTATATATATATATATATTTTCAGAAAAGTGAAGAATTGAAAGATTACTAAGATTTTTATATAGCAGATGAATACCTTGCATCAGATGATAGAGAACAAAACAATAGGTGCTACAGATGCTCACATGTGGGTAAAGGCTCTTTTATCTGAGCTCATTATGGACAAGGTAAGGCTTGGGCAGGGTCCCTGAAGCCTGAATTGGAATTTGTTAGTTGGAGTAATGAAGAGGGCAATGACAGAAATAGGGATGTATAAAACAGAACACTACAGATAAATACCCTTTATAAAGACAATATGAAATTCAATAAAATTCTGTTTTCTTTTCTCTTTCCTCATAATTAATGATTGTGAATTGGTTAGAAGATGGTGAAAATTTTAGTAATTATTTTTTAAGAAATATTATAGTGAATGACTATTGTATACTTACTGTGTAACTGATACTGTACAAAATGCTTTATACTTTAAAAAATTATACTTACACATCCATGAAATAGGAATTAGTATGATCACCTTTATTTTTCAGATTAGAAAACAGGATTGAAACATGAAGGAATTCACTTACCCAGCAGTAAGTGGCAAAGCTATACTTGGTTCTTCTCAGTTCAACTCCTAGGGCATTATCACCCAAGCTACTTCCCTTTAGTCTATGTTATTTTAGTCTATGTTATTTTAAATCAAGGCTCCCTTTTTAAAAAGGTAAAACTCTTATCACAGCTACTAAAAGATGATGGTTACCAGTATGCTTTCATTCTTGTTTAACATAGAAATGTTACTAAATATCACAAGGCTCCAATCAAACTAAGACTGTTATCCTAAATTTCAAGTTTAAAATTTTAATAGGGGAAAAACATTTTATAGCATAAAAAATATTTCAGGGGCAATAATTTTTCTTTAAAAAAAGTCTCCATATACCAATGTAATTCCAATTAGTGTTCCATGAATGTAATCTTTAAAGAATATTCTTATATCTTTCAAGCATTTGTGACATTTGATGAAAATGTCATTCCCAACATTCTCTCCCACCATTTAAAAATTGTACTGATATCATTAGTTGTTTTTCTAGTACACTGATACTTAAAACTGTTTCCCCTCATTGGCACCAGATATTAAACTAAAATTCTTCAGGTAGAAACCTGTTTGTTGTTGTTGTTGTTCCACTCACCAAGACTCATGTTTCTCCTAGTCCTTTTTCAGAGGTGGTTGAAGGTTTTTTAGTGACTTGAGTTCTGGGTGATGCATGACACACCCTCCTGCACAAAGGCCAGGCCCGGGACCCTGTTAAGAGAGAGATTAGTGCACATGTAAACTAAGTCTTTGGGAGACTAATTTCCTGAACAAAGAACTTGTTTTTGAAAGAGGTAATATTGAAAACCCTTTAAGATCACCTTAACTAAAGAGAGGAAGGCAGAAGGTGTGACCCTCACAGAAAAGGAAGATCAAAATTTAAAAAATAAATCTGCTCATGTCATTTACTTCTTTGAATTTAAACATCAGCATTATTTTAAAAACCAGAGAAGTGTGTGTGCACCCAGATGGTGAGACTGTTCCTATGCTTACATATCACCAGCACTTCACAGCCCCAAAGAAAGCACTACTCTGACTTAGAAATCTGAGACTTGGAAGCATGCAGTCCATACTGATACCACCTTCTTTTCTGAATGCTCAAGGCAGGTTCTTCTTAAAGGAAAGCATGTCACATACAGGGAGACAGAAAATTTTAAAGGTGAATTCAGGACAAGAGACAACCAGAATTTTCCAATTTTGATTTTTATTTCAAGTATTTTTCCTTATTTTTGAGTCTTGTCCTTTACTTTTTTCTAAGCCCTGGTAAGAACAAGAGCACGGGAGCTAAAATTGAAATTGTGCTAGTAAAGTCCCTGGGACCTAAGCTTTGACAGGGATGTTGGTGCATGGTGACATTAGCTTTGGGCGTAACTCTGTGTATTCCCTTTTGAGCATTTGTGGAAATTCTCAATTTTTTTCTGAGGGTCTTTGAAAAATTCTCTCCTGCTCTTCCTACTCTCTTACTACATCCCCAAATATAAACACACAACTCCATGAAAATTACTTTCAAGTATTTTGCCAATTCTAAGTATTAGTAGAACCTGAGCATTGGGAAGTGGCATTGACTGTGGCTGTTCTCAAGTTTAGTTCTGAATATTTTCAGCCAATAAAAAAATAATTCTTCTAAACAAGGGCAGATTCTCTTTCAAATCTTACCTGCTGTGTGAGCCAACAAAAGATTGAATGGATGGGAATACACTGCAATGGTCCACAGTCATCCTTTGACCTCTGGGCTCAACTGACTGTCATGCACAAATTTGATTTTTGCTAGAAAGATTCATTTTTCTATCCCTCAAAGGAGAAAACTAATGAGACTGAACAAGTTGAAGAATTATTTCTTGAATAATTTTTCACAAGTGATGTATAGCAAAACTGGAAGTTTTCTTTTTAATACATATTTTTGTTGGGCAATTTGGCAACTCAAGACAAACCAGAAAATTTTCCTGCTTTTTAAAGTAAAAAAAAAAAAAACAGTTATAGAAACCAACAATAAGGCAACATGGCAGAGCAGAAAAGCATCTTAAATGCTGAGCCTGAAGATGTAAGTTCAAGGCCTGGAGTGCTGCCTCTACCTCTTAATAATCATGTGTCATTTTTTGACAGCTTCAGTTTCCTCTTTTTGTTCTAATTGGTGTAAGCACATATCCAGTGCTCACTTCCTGCTTAAGTTCAAGAGGAGACAAGGTATAGAATTAAAGTTATGCTGGTCATAACTAACATGTCATGCTCAGAGAAGAGTGCAGAACCCAGGCTGGCTAGTGAGGAAGAATCAGTCATTTTGGACAGTCAACTTTAGTGAGCAGAAACATTTTCCTTTGTGGCTCGAAAGGCCACTGTGATCAGTCCAAGCCAATCCTCACATCTTAATTGAGTTGCCAGTGGGAAATGCATTTCTAGGGTCTCCACCTAATTTTGAATCCTTAGTTTTTTATCTGTTGAATTCCTTTAAAATGATTTTGGCAAAACATGCACAATGCAGGACCAACAGGTCAATCTAAATGAGACAATTCCAACAAAGACAATTTTTAAATTGTCTTTTAAAATTGATAAAGACAGAGGCTGAAAATACAAATGACTTGTCAGATTGTTAAATGAATATATGGGTGAGTTCAGTAAAATTGTCTGATATATAAAGGTGTATATTGGTGCAATGCACCTTTATTTTTAATTTGAGATCACATATCAGTTAGCTTTTGCTAAGTCATGCTTTTGTAACAAATGGCCATGAAATCTCTGGATTTACATTATTTATTTCTACTTTCATGCACCTGCTGTGGGCTGATTTCAGTTCACGTCACGTGTGTTCTAATGCCAGAACCCAAGTCGAAGAAGCAGTCTGGTGGCAAAAGGCAGGGAACCAAGGACATACCTAATGACCACTCTTAATCTTCTGTTAATGGGGGTGTTTGGCACTTCTGCTTATATTCCTTTGGCCAAAGAGAGTCATATGGGGCAAAGACATATAATTCTGCCACAGGGAGACAGTTCAAGTCATTGGGAATAATCTAGACAGACTGTGATTTTCTGAATTAAATTTTTCTAAAACTTAACTTGATTATTTTTTCTATTTTATAGTGAAATTATAGCCAAAAGCTAACATGTAATTTTCATTTTTGCTAAGGTCACCTATCTTTTGCAGGCACACAAAACTGCAGTTACCTTCCTTACCCACTTGCTCTTTTGTGGGACCTTTCAGAGGCTACTTCTGTCTATTCCTAGCCCATCTCTAAATCAGACAAAGTAGCAGGCATGTGCTCATTCACTGAAAATGCACAGTTGGATATGCATATTATTGTTCAGGGAGTTGAATGGGCTTCACAGAGTCCGAATTTATTGCTAAGATTTGTAGGTGCTTTCTCTAATATATGTTAAAAGGCATTGTGGTATGTATTGTAGTGACCTTGCATTTAAAGAATTGCCTTAAGTAAGATGCAAACTTTGTAATGGAGAGATCAGTCAATGTCCAGGGTCTTTGCAAAGTAGACTATCATTACTGCCTGATCAATGAGTGAGCTGGGTTTGCTTTTATTTTCACATATCCTTTCAAACAGTCTCCATCCGTTGCTAATGTTATAAAGCCAATGTCTGAGACATCTTTGTTTTTATTGTGGCAATATATCTATGCTCTCTCTTTATCTTAAGTAATCTAGTGCCCCTGAAAGATGATGCTGAGACTCTGAAAGCAAAAAATCTGATAAGAGCTTACAGTGACATTTATATAATTGCCCTAGTCAGAACTCATTTCCAGCTGCCTATGTGAGAGCTTACTTCAGTGTTGTAGCTAGGAAACAGGGAAAGCAAATAGCTATTTCTCTTTGTCTCCAGCCTTCTGAACTATTCATGCTTAACAGAAAGCCTTTCATTCCAGAATCTTGTACTTGTAGTCATGCATAGATTTGCTTCCTAATATCCTAATTTTCTTTGGAAAATAAGTTGAGGGAACAAATTGTCCCTATTTGTGCACAAGAAATTTTCTTTTTTTCATTTATTTTTATTTTCATTGAATTTATTGGGATAGCATTGGTTAAGAAAATTTTATAAGTTTCAAGTATACAATTCTATGACACATCATCTGTGTATTGTACTGTGTGTTCACCATCCCAAGTCAAGTCTCCTTCTATCACCATTTTGTTCCCCCTTTACACTCTTCTATCTCCCCAACTCCCCACCCCTCTGGCAATCATCATATTGTTGTCTGTGTTTCTCTATAATCAATGAAATTCTTCATTTTCCTCTCCAATGTGTATATTATAAAAGTTTTCACAAACTCTACTTTTATTGAATTTTTAATCTCAAGTCAGTTGGGTTCACACGGCAGTGTTAGCTAACATGCCTTTCACTGTAGCCAGTAGGAATTTTCTATATTTAGTAGGACTTATCTAGAAGCTGTTTCTGTGAATTCCCATCTGGAGACATGGGGCAGGCTTTCTCTTGCCCCTTTCTCCAATCCATGTGCCATTTGTTCTCTTACTCCAAGGACCTCAAGACACTGTAGGAATGGAGAGTCTGCCTCAATGCTCTACCTTTTAACCTGAAAGACACATACATACATTATATGAGTGGTGGTGACTAAGGAAGAAAAACATCTGCCAAGAATTGTTTCTAATATTCTATATAGCTCATTCTGATTTTGTTTAATGTAAACCTTGATTTTATTCTTATGTGTTGTTGATTTTTCTATCCCCTGAATAACCTTTGTTTCCCTGGCTCTTGCGGGAATCTAGGTCTACTTACCTGTGGCTCTCCTGACCTTATATGCCCTTGGTGAAAGGTTGTCACATGTGTTTTAGACTCTTGAGATAAAAACCCTCCATACCACTTTATATATGGTACTTGGCCAGTGGTCTAGTTAAGTCAGTTGAGAGCAAGTTGGGATAATATCTCTTCGAACAAGTTGGAGTCTTGATGAAAAAACATTTCCTTTCACTCAGGTGATCTTCATCCTCACACTAAGATCTGTGAAGTAAAAAATTATTCAATAATCTTGCAACCTTAGAGAATGGCTAACACTAACCTAGCTTTAAGGATTTTTCACTGCACTCTAGAACAATACAGTATTTGGGGGCTCATATAACTTGGTCAGGCAATAATATTCTGCTTGAATGATACATTTTTCCAGTGTAATGCGAGATCCCATATGGCAAGAGCTCTATCTTAGTCAGTTTTGGATTCATAATCTATAAAATAGTGTGTGGACCATAGTGACTGCTCAATAAATATCAGTAGCCTGAATAATAAATAAAAGAAAAAATGCAAAATGAATACATTGTTATACATTACTGTCATACTATTAACTATAATTTATCATTTTCTAAGTTAAGAAACAGTGAAAAATGCCAGAGGCCTGAAATACATTATTTCTCATTGCTTTGAATATTCTCAACCACTATATAAGATAAGAAGTATTTATCTTCATTTTATTATTGATAAATGTTGAAGATGATATTTTTAATGTTCCTACTTAAACTTAATACAGGGGCTCATATATTGCTGGTGTTCTGCTAAGCAACTATTTCTAGAGGAAAAGAAGAAAGGGAAGGAGGAAATATTGGGAGGGACCCATATGCTTCCAAAGCTGTTTCTTTTATTATTTTTAAAGACGTACATTGACTCAATAAATATTTTTGGATGTAAATTATTTGCAAAGGTGCAGGGGGAAAGATTGTAATCGTGTAGAAAACAGGACCATTTACCCAAACCCCCACAGGAAGTCATATCTAATGGGAGAAACTGTTAATCAACATGAGAAATAACATAAATTAAACATGTATTGTTATATTTTGGGATAAAAGAAAAATGAGACATTTAAAGATCACAAAACATGGCCTTTTGCATAACCGAATGTAAATCAAACCTAAGGATAGCTGTAGAATCAGAGATCAGTGAAGTCTGTGTGGTCTCCAACAACTTCCCTCCCAGTCTCTTTTCTCTCTTCAAGACAGGTTTGTCTTCATCCACTATCCTTTGCCTTCTTCAGAATTCCCTTCTTAAAGGAATATATTCTCAGTATCAACACTCAAAGTGAATTTAAGTCATTGAGTTACTTCTTTGTTATGTGTAAGCATTTAAACCTCATCTCCATCTGTGGAGTTCAAGGCATCAGCAAGAAGGTAGAGAGGATTGCTCCAACACTGATGATATCATAATATACAGTGTCACAGTTTCTGTTTGCATATACACTTAAACTTAGTTAAGACAATACTTCAATTAGTTTCATAACTTTGCTCATAATAACTCAGAATTATAGATAAATTAGTGTAAATGTGTCTGATTATTTCCTTGATATATATTCTTAGATTTAATTATATCTTTATTCAACACTTCTATAATCCAATATTACTTCAAAATAAAAAGTTAAAAATATTGTGTCAAATTATACATATGTATGTATGTAGGCACATACTCATACACAATTACTTATACATTTTTTATACTTTTCTGATAATTTGTTCCAGTGAGTATACTTACTGTCCTATAAGAAAACTCCCAATAGCATCAAATAAGTACTGCTGTGTTTGGCTCATAGGAAATATTCATAATATTTGAAGAATAATGAAGGAAAGAGTATGCAAGTAAAAAATGCTTATTTCAATGGTATAGTCAGAAATTCATATAATCTTGTGTTTCTTCTCTCTCTCCCACTCTCTACATCCATCTTCATTGATATATGCTTCTTTTGTTCACCAAATGAATGGCATATAAAGACAATAACTTCAAAGATGTATTCTGCTTGCAGTTAATCTCCCTTCATAGCTCCACTAATGGAAAGTTAGTGACACAAAATTACTGCTGCTGAGGTTCTACACAGAAGCCATTTGACTCCTCCGTTGAGACAAAATTTTGTGTCAGGGTTCATGCATATATGTCCTTTGACCAATCCCTTCACCTTCTTTCAACCAGTCCCCACTTCCCGTTTCCTCTCTCAGAGTTGTTTGTTCCATGTTTCTATGTCTCTGATTCTATTGTGCTCTTTAGTTTATTTTCCTCATTAACTTCCACTTAAAAGTGAGATGGTATGGTATTTGTCTTTCATCGACTGGCTCATTTCACTTTGCATAATATTCTTCAGTTCCATCCATGATGTCACAAAAAGCTAGGAGTTCCTTCTTTCTTTCTACTACTTAGTATTCCATTGTGTAAATGTACCAAGATTTTTATCCACTCATCTACTGATGAGCACTTAGGCTTTTTTCCAAATCTTGGCTATTATAAATAATGTTGCTATGAACATAGAAGTGCATATATTCTTTTGAATAGTGTTTCAAGGTTCTTAGGATATTAGAAATCTTAGAACAATGGTGTTAAGATTGACTGTGGGAATGGGGAGCAAGCTGGTTGGATGGGGGCAAAAAAGAAAAACTGGAATAACTGTAATGGCAAAATAATAAAATATTTAAAAGAAAAAATTTGATGTCTTCATGTTAGACATTCTCTGTTCTGCATAGAGTTCCTATCTTAGAATTTCTGAAGTTCTTTTTTTTTTTTTATTGAAGAGGATTTTAAATAAAACCTCCAACCTATTCTATAAGAAAAAAGTATGTATTATCACAACCTTTATGACACCTTCAAAAGCTCTTTGGGACACCAACATGTGAGTAGCCTGCAAAACACTTAAAATTCTTTTTGATGGTTTCAGATGAAACAACTTTGCGGTGGCTCTAGGAGTCAAAGGATAAGCCTCATGAGCTCAAAGTCCATGTCACTGGCCCTTGAATGAACACCTTTGAACTCTAAGATATGTTTAATTTTCTTCCTTGTTCCTCTCTGAATCTAAGCTATCAAACTGGCAGTCATTGTACAATTGTCTTTTATTCTTTCTTTTGCCTTTTGTTATTAAAGGACAGTTACTTGTTCACTGGAAGAAGGTACAATGAGAAGTGACTTCTTATCCTGGAAAAAATAGGTGGTATACACATTTCTCTTCCTCTGCTTGCCTTTTTTAGTTGAGAGTTAAAATGTCAGATGCTCTGCAAGAAATAAGTCATTTATTCATGTTAAAGCCCCCGTATGAAGACAATGTTCTTGCAGGAGCAAAGCAATATCATTTATTACTGATGAGTACCAGGCAGCAGCAGAAATTCCTAAATGAATCTGACAATTAAATGAATTAAAAAGCAAATATGCAAAGAAATAGAGAAAGGATCTTCACAGAGATATGTTGTGACATATTTAAAGAATTTCCTCCCTAGATTATAGAATCTTTTGATAGATATGAACACCTATCCCCACCTCCCACAAGAATGAAAAAAACAAGCAAATGCCTCAAAATGATACTCTGAAAGAAACTTGATATTTAAATATTTTTCTTACTGATATATGACTTCCTTTCCATATTTAAGGTCAGATAACTTGACTAAAACGTCCTAAAATCTAGTCTCAGTTGAGTTTGTAATTTGCTGACTATGACTTAAAAAGTCATTTAAGGTTTATGTCTATTTTAATGTAACTTAATTGGATGTGATGGTATTTGTCATAGATTTTTATTTTTGTTCCTGCCTAGAGTTCACCCATCCATTTTCTGGTCATTATACAAATTTCCTCTGGAGAACCACACCTTCCTTTACAAATATTATGTACTGCTAAGGTAGTTCATTTCATCCTTTACTTCAGAAGTCAACATCTGAGTGAACAGCATATTATCCTGTTCACATGGATTGTTCAGTGAGAGGTTCAAGATGCACTCAGAATGTAAGAGAAACAGTGAGACATTAACTGGGAATTCTGGTCATGAAATCCTTGTCTTTCCCATTGGACTTGAGGCTTAGAATTTGTAAAGTCAATGCCCATCTTTTGTGCTGGAATGAGGTTCAATTTACCAAAGGTTACTGCATGAAACAAGAGAATGAACTCAACTAAGTAGAAGAGAGACAAAAACAAATTCTAATGTAGCCATTTGAGTTTCTATATCCAGTCATGCCTCAAGATAGAATACTTTGGAAAATCTCTCCTGTATAAACCAAAAACTGCTTTTTTTATGCTGAAACCATGTTATTAGTTAGGATATTTTTGTGTGCATGAAAAATGACTATAAATGGCTTAAATACTAAATCCTATCTATTGGCTTATAGAGCTAAAATGTTATGAAGGTAGGAAGAGATTTATGATTGTTTCACTTAGCTAGTCAATGATGCCATAAAAACTCACCTTCTTATGATTTCCTTTATCTGGTTTTCATAATCACAGCTTCATATAAAGACTGTCTTCATCATAGTAACAAAAGTCCAGTGCAACCTGATTTATATGATTCCTTGTCCAAGGCAAAAGCCATCTTCCTTTCTAGTAAATCTGTCAGAAAACCATTGGTCACAGTAATGCCAAGAGAGATGAGCTTAGATATAGATTTTCTAAAGCATTAATTGTGGCTTTGCAGTTTAAACAAATCTGAGCTCACCCATCCAGTTGGTAGAGTGGATCTGTCTACCCTCATTATATGAAGGGTACATAATAGGGAGGGTGAAAGAGATATTGGTGAGACAACCACAATGTCTACCACAACTGGGTGGGTATGAGTTTTCTGTCACTTGCAGTTTCCTGAACAACTATTTGAAATTCGTAAATTACATGTACAGTAAAATCTGGAAGTTGCACTTTCTTTATATTTGTATTCTCCTTCCTCTGAAACAAAGCTTCAGGAAGCCCAAATAACCTGAGATAAAGCCCAGATAACATGAGACAAAGCGGATACAGAAGGAAGCTTTTTGGAAAGTAGATTAGAAGCCAAATAAGACAGGAAAGGTTCCTGGGATCCAGTCCTTGGACCTAACTGCTTTCTGCCCTGTTCCTTGTTGTCCAGCCAGATTCCTCTAAGAGATCCTGAAAGCTTCATCAGGGTTTCAGGTAGTGTCATATCCTAGTAAGATTTGAAAGTGAACTTGTTGATAGAAATGTTAGCTTTTACCTTCAGACTTAAATCTTCTATAACACTGCTATTGGGATGTGGGGTGTCCATCAGGGGGCCTATTGAACCAGTCAAATCTAACTCCTCTGGATACAGTGGGCTGGAATAAGGGTACTTAATGCAGAGAACAAGAATTTGAACTACAGAACAAAGAAGTGCTTATTCTGTGCTAGTAGAGACAGAGGAGTTGAAATCGTGATAAAGCAGAAATTACAAACTGCTTAGAAGAAACAATCTACAGAAAGAAGAATGGAAAAGAGACATAAAAAAAGTAAGAAGAAGGGATCCTGAGTCATGGAAGGAGGAAGATGGAGAAAGAGCCTGTCCACTGACCTTTTTTTTTTTCCCATGAAATACAGTTGTACCAAAGTCTCTCAATTTTGATAATACCTTCCCTTTCACTCTTAAAGGGGATTGCTAAAGCTCTTAAACCAAATTAGATGACATTTTCTTTTAATAGTGAATAATCTTGATCATGATAAAGCTGATAATAAATACAAAATATAAATACATAGAAGATTGTTGCCTCTTGGTTCTCAGGCAATCCCAAAATGGGAAAATAGCACTAACAGAATCACGAGTCTTAGCTGGGAAAAAGTTGTAAAGTCATATAATTGATGGTCTAAAATAAACACAGACACTAGTATTTATTTTGCCAATAACATTTTATATGACCTTATTCAATTCTCATAACAACCACATGCCATGTACATTATTAGCCTCATTTTTACAGATGAGAAACTGAGAGTCAAAGAGGCCTAATAACTTGCACAGAAGAAAGTGGTAAAGATGTCCTCCATATCACCAGAGGAGAATGACTTTGTACCTTTTCTCTTTCTTTTTCTGCCTTTCAGGATAAAGACTAGGAATCTCCCTATATCTAAGTGTCTTTGTCAAACCAGATACAGTTAGCAGTTTTATTACTTATATAGGATGTATGTAACACTCAATGCAGAGGGAATACCAAGCAAAAGGCACATAGGTGTGTGATGGCCTGCTATTTGAGAGAATTACATAAAATTCTATTTCTAGAAGAAGGAGTTCAAAATAAAGAGTGGTTGCACATGAAACTGGAGAGTTAGGAAGAGGGTCATTTCTTGGGTCCCTTTTATGGGATTCTAATGTTTTTATACTTTTTGTAGATGATGCAACTCACTTAGGGATTTAAAGAAAGGAGTAGAGAAGTCATCATTAAACACACAAGTGTGTTGTCTCTGAGCTACAAATACCACCTCAAACATAACCACACTTGGGGAAACAAACAAACCTGCACCTTGAAAGTTTGATATAAAACAAAAAGAAAGCTAAAATAATACAACATTATCTGTAGCCACTGAACTTTGTTTTGCTGTGGACATTGGGGATAGGCCCGTACATATGTGATACTGCCACAATACTCACAAGTGAATCTGGGCCTTTTTTTCTGTATAAATATTTTGTATTTTTCAATACATTTCCTATCAATTTTATGAAATCAGACTGCTGATAGAATAAGGGTCCACCTGAGGAGCACATCTGAAAATACTTTGCTTCCAAAACCCAGGTAACCTGGGCATTCAATTCCCATTTAGTCTGCAAGCTGATTACTTGGGCTCTGCCTCTCTAGACACTTGCCGGTATGTAGATGGATGGTGTTAATTTCAGACAAGGGAATCTAGTAATGCTGCCCTGAACTCGGCAAACAAGGTCAGGCATTTGTAAGAGCTGTAGCCCTCCAGGAGCCCATGTGCCTTTGTATTCAGGCTGGTGTGTGCTTTTGTGTTCTGTCTAGAGATTTCCTTAAGAAAATTTTATATGTATCAGAAGATATGGCAAATATTATCCCCATGTCTGAATTTTCTGATTTCCAACAACTGAAAAAGCAGAGAGTTTCCTTGGTTTGATTAGAGAGCAGGCTGTCATCAGGCTAGAAATCATCAGCTGTCTGGACTAGAACTGAAATCCACGTATTTCCAGGACAGCTGGTCAGAGTGGCATTTATGCTGTTTAAAAAGATCTCATTCCTATAAAAATTGTGAAATGGATGACACATCTTTGAACACTTCCTAATTTGTTCTCACTCCTCCATGCCCGGTGATTCTTGTCTTCCCCTCATGTTTTAATTATTTGAAATAACTGAAAGGCACCTGACCTCAGCACTATCATCATCTAATCAAAATCAACCAATATTTCTTAGGCAATAATTATGTACAAAAGTGTTCTAATTACTGTGGGAAAACAAGGTTGTTGTCTTTAAAGAGTTTTTAATTTAGATGAGGAGAGAGACATTTACAAAAGCAAAGTGTAATAACAACAGAAGGTAAAAAGCTACTATTGGGTACAAACTACTCCTGGGTATAAACTCTCTTCCTACCCAGAGATTGCATGATATTCAATGGGAAATGGCCATATAAAGCAATCAGAATTTATAGCTAGTATTATATCCCCTAATCCCACTGTCACCGACATGGAAAATGATGGAGAGAAGATTCAGAAATGAATCCAAGGTATTGGGTTTGGATGACAGAGTCAATTACTGCATTCTTCACAAAGATAGGAAGTAAACAAAAGGAGCTATTTTTTGAAGGAAAAATGAATGTCTAAAAAAACTGTTCAGATGGCATTTCTCACTCACCTACTCAAAAAATGTTCATGACTTTGTGCTGCCTGCTTATTGAGTTTGCTAGAGCAAAACTATTACCTGTACATCATGCTAGGGAGTGGAGACACAAGATTTAATAAATCATGCTTTCTGCCCTTGAACTCAGTGTGAGTAGAGGAGAAGTTGTGAGAGTGGATGAATTCCTGGAGGAGAAGAGTGTTATAGATCAAGCAAAGGTGAATGCTCAGGAAGCAAACACACCAGCCTTCTGGAACAGTATCAATGGAGAAAACTCACCAACATGAGAGCAGCAGCAAGCATAGTAACAAGCCTGCTGTGGTTCTTCCCATTCTGTGACAGCACACAAAAGTCTGAGCAGGTTGCACATTAGACTCCTGCAGAGGGATCCTGGTCATTGGTCTGGTGGCCTTCTCAGCTTCGTGACTGGGGAGGTGCCAGCATTCCAATGGCATGATCAAGGACTGAGATCCAACAACAGTGTGATATGGCAGAACCTTGGCTCCAAGCTTTATCCAACATAGCACTTATTGGCTGAGAGAACACCAGAGCCCTCCCTCCTCTGGGGTGATCAGGAAGCTGAGGTTCCAGCCTTGACAACACAGCTACAATTCTAGCAGAATTCAGTTCTGTCACTCCAGTATTCATGGCTAGAGGTGGGTTAGCTCCTTCACTGGTATGACCAGGGATGAGGGGCAAGCCCATGAGCATGTAATGTGGCTACAGCTACTCACCCTAGTGGAACTGTTGCCCTGAACTGACAAAGCGGTCCTCTTCCAGG
Organism: Trachops cirrhosus; assembly: GCA_028533065.1. Lineage (NCBI taxonomy): Eukaryota > Metazoa > Chordata > Mammalia > Chiroptera > Phyllostomidae > Trachops > Trachops cirrhosus. The sequence goes on from CM052541.1 coordinate 73,554,581, forward strand.
AATGATTGCCCTTACTAATACAGCATAGCCAGCTTCTATGAAGCTTTGTAGTAACCAGGATAGAGAGAATCAGTCTTATAAAGGTTAGTCCTAACCTTCTATGGTAACAGAACAGAAATCTGATTTTGGAAATACTAAATTTAGGGGCAAGAGAAGACAAAACTACTCAGAGACAGAAAATTTATCCAGAAAAGTATCAGGTAAATGACAGTATTTAGGGCCACAAAGGAAGAGCAAAATGAATTTCAAGTTAGGAGGGCTATTTAAATTGCCAAATGCTTCTAACCTTTCAGGGAGAATGAAGTATAAATAAGAGAGGTAAGATTTCTTTAAAGGCTGTATTAGTGACTACACTTCCATAAATGTGTACAATCAGAAACTAGATTAAAAAGTATTAAGAAATGAAGAAGTGAAGAAAGAAAGAGTTGAAAAAAGTAGAGGAATGATAGGAAATAGTTTGAGATAGGAAGAAAGATCAACAAAGAATTTTTTCTCACACAGAGATAGTCTAAGCATGTATGAAAAGAGCTTCTGAGGGTTGAAAAAAGTTAAGAATGTAATTTGCGCTTGCTCCCAAATGGTTTCTAATATCAGGTAATTGATGTCATTTGGCTAACGCTAGTTTTATGACTCTGCAACTCTAAGTCATGAGAATGTACTAATGGTGTCTTGTCAGTCATCAAGCCAACTAGGAGAGTTGTAGTCTGGTTAAGTCACTTTTCTGTTCTTCATATTTCAACTTCACTCTTCTCCTCTTCTTATATCCCAGTTTTCCCTCTGTACAACAGTGTTCACATATATCTTTCCCTTCTCCAGTCAGAACAATTGTGGCCAAAATCAGTAGTGAATAAACTTGATGAGGATTTTTCTCCCTTCTTAGAGTATTATATATCTAGCTTCTATTAGTTACAAAGGAAAAATGGATTGACACTTTTTTACTAGAGGCTACATACAATACAAATGTAATATTACATTTGTAGTAGTTTTTATGTGTAATAGTCAGATCTAAATAAGGAAACCAAGGTAGAGAAAATTTAAGAACATTTTAGAATCACAATAAAGGTAAATAACTATACCAGCACTAAAGGCCAGATGTTTTGGATTCTTTTTTAGTTTTCTAACCTCCTCTGTTGATATTCAGTTGAAAATGATTCATTTCCAAGATGGAAAAATGATCTCATTCCAGACTTGGAGCCTTCTATATTTGGTGGATTTTTTTCTATTCTGGATATTTTTATTTTGAGATTTGATGGCCCTCTTTAAGATATGTCTATGCAACGCCATACCAAATAGTCAGCCCAAGTAATTGAGTGCCAACATCAGTCAAAATAATAGCCTGATGTTGTGCAGAGACAACAAACTATTGAATGTTTTTTCTTTTGTTCATTTTTTAACATCATTCTGAAACACATACACACTCACATATACATCAGATCATATCATATAAAATATATTTATTAAATTGTATCATATTAAGCAAAAAGAGCTATTTCTTGTTTTTCTCATTCAGACCATTAGAAAGATTCTCAGCACATAATGAAGCTATAGATCTTCATAGGTCTATATCTGGGATTCAGGCAACATTAGCTAAAGCCAGTAATAATTATATTAAGAGAATAGATGTATGGTATAATTCATACCATTACTTTCTTTCTCAAGATTAAAGATGCTTGGTTTTTAAAATACATGGCCATTCATCCTCTGGTGGCCCACCTTGCTATTTTGAAAGTCATAGGTTCCTGGCATGTTGAAGCTGGAACTCATGAACATATTATGGGACATCCTTTCAGTGGTAGAGATGGAGATGGCTAGGGCCACATGGGCCTGCATTCATTGCAAAGCATAGGACTAGGAAACTATTCACCATTTTTCTCTAATCCCATTACTAAAAGGAGCTTTACCCAATTAACATTAAAATAAGTATAAAAATAAAGAAGTATTGTTCCAAAAGTCCACTTGAGTTTTTTCTTTAAAGAAAAATGTTTATAAAACAAGTAGAATCATGACCTGAGAAATGCAAATATGTGATCTCTTCAAATGGTTACTCTATACTCTATTACCCCAATTCTACCTCAAAAATATTCAGTGGCACTACCAATATCAGCCATTACCACTTCCTATATGTATTAGAATTATTGCAAGAGTTTGCTATTTGTAAATCTGCAGTCCTGCATCTGCACATCTATGTCAAATTGTGCCCATTGAACTTGGCACAATGCCTGGGACAGGCAAACCTCTTACTTGGGTTTACATTTTAGTACATGTCTAAAATGTGTATTTTTGCTCATCAGCTCTGATATTTTCTATTAACTCTTTAGGAATCAGTTCAAATATTGAGAAGAGAGTTTTGTAAGAGTTTATATATAGGATCATATTTTCAACTCCATTTTTTCCTATATTCTTTTGTGACTTGGATAAGTACTCAGATAATATAGCTATAAATTAATTTTTGGCTCAAGGGAAAATATCTCTAATACCTGTACCCTTATCAAGTGATTACATTTCAGTCTGTGTAGACATTTTGTTCTGAGGTGGGTCTCTTGTAGACAGCATATGTGTGAGCTATGTTTTCTTATCCATTCAGCTACCCTATATCTTTTGATTGGAACATTTAATCCATTTACATTTAAGGCTATTATGATAGGTACTTACTCATTTTCATTTTTCTCCTTTGTACCTGTGTTCCTCTCTTTTTCTTCATTTTCTTAAAGCAATCCCTTTAGCATCTCTTGCAGTGCTGGTTTGGTGAAGATGTATTCTTTTAGCCTTTTTGTTTGTTTGTTTGGAAAACTTAATGCACTTTCCATTTTAAATGAGAACTTTGCTGGGTAGAGTACTCTTGGTTGCAGGCCTTTGCTTTTCATTACTTGGAATATGTATTGCCGTTCCCTTGTGGCTTGTAGTGTTTCTGTTGAGTAATCAGCTGATAGCCATATAGGAGCTCTCATGTATGTTACTAGCTGTTTCTCCCTTGCTGCCCTTAAGACTCTCTCTTTGTCTTTAAATTTTGCTATTTTTATTATCATGTGTCTTGGAATGGGCCTCTTTGGGTTTGTCTTAATTGGGATCCTCTGTGCTTCCTGGACTTCCATGATTTTTTCTGTCATCAAGTTAAGGAAGTTTTCTGTCATTACTTTTTCAAACAGGTTTTCTATCCCTTGCTTTTCTTCTTCTCCTTCTAGTATCCTTATGATATGGACATTATTATGTTTCATGTTGTCCTGTAGCTCCCTTAACCCCTCTTCATTCTTTTTTGAACCTTTTTTTGTTTTGTTGTTCTATCTGGGAATTTTTTTCTACCTTGTTCTTCAGCTTGCTGATTTGATCCTCTGCTTCATCTATCCTGCTTTTAATTCCTTCTATTGTGTTATCCATTTCAGATATTGTATTCTTCATTTCCTCCTGGCTCTTATTGATAGCTTCTATGTCCTTTTTCATGCTGGTATAGTCTCAGTAAGTACCTCGTAGCTTCCCTGCTGTTCTTTATAGTTCTCACTGAGCTCATTGAGCATCCTTATAACCATCATTTTGAATTAAATGTTTGACAGTTTGCTTGCCTCTATTTCACTTATACCTCTTTCTGGGGATTCCTTCTTTGCTTTTGACTGGGGGTTGCTTCTTTGTCTCCCCATTTTAGGTGACTCTTCTTGTTTGTTTCTGCTTCTTAGATTGATCTGCTTTGACTCCCAGTCTTCATGGTGTAAACTTCTATGGTAGGATACCCATGGGGTTCAGTGGTACAGTCTCCTTGATTTCCTGAACATGAAGCTCTTGGGATGCCCTTTATGCCATTTATGTGGGCTCTGTGGTTGTAATTGGGTTTTGGTTATTGTTGGGTCATTCTTTGGTGGATACTTCCCTCTGGATGCTTGACTGGAAGTCACTCTGCCCATCACATCTTGTATGCTGTTGTAGAGGTATTGTCAGAACAAAACCAAATAGCCCAGGAAGCAACCCCACAATTTCAAAAATAACCCTCACCCATAATCATACTATCAGTAGCAAGCGAGCCAATATTAATAAAGCTATAAAGAGATTAAGACTATTATAAAAAGGAAAAACAAGTATGAGATGATTAATTGAAAGAAAAGTGATTTTGAGAGGGTAGAAGGAGGAGCAATAATAAGAGCAGGGAATAGGGAAAGCGAAAGAGAAAAAGAAAGAAAAATTTACTTGTAATTAAAAAAGGGAGGGAAGAAGGGAGAATGGAGAAACAGAAGGAAAGCATGTAGTATTAGGTTTAAATTGAAATCTATATATATGAGAGAAAAAAACTAGAAACCAAATTAGAGAAAAAGGTCCACCACAGCACTATCAACAACAAATGAGCAAAGATTAATATAAGTGGAATGAGAATAAGAGGTAAAAAGAAAGAAAGAAAAGCTTAACAGATGTCTACAAGAAAGACAAGTGATTTTGAGAAGACAGAGGGAGAAGGAATACTAATCATAAGGAATGAAAACCAGGCTAAGACAGGAAAAATTAAAATTTAAAATGAAAAAAGAAAGGGAAGTAGAAAAGATAAATGAAGTAGGAGAGGGGAATGGTAAAATCTGAGATTTGAAATAAAATAATAGTGAAGATCCTGAAATAAAATTGAAGAAATGCAACAACAACCACCATATCCACAACCAATGAGCAAAGACTGATAAAGGCAGTGAGAGAATGGGGCATTATAAGAACAGGAAAAAGAACATGAGATGACTAATGACAAAAAGACGGTTTTGGGAAGCTGGAATGGGGAGAAACAGTAAAAATGGGGAATGGAAACAAGTCATAGCAAGAGACAAAATAAAATTTAAAATGAAAGTAAAAAGAGGAAAGAAGAAGATATAATTGAGTAAGAGAAAGGAGGAGCAAACTATGAGATTTGAAGTAAACTATAATATAAAAACTAGTGCTCTAACAGGCACAAATATGAAGGATAAGAAATGAATGTTAAAAAGCTATGCAAGAGAAAAAATAATGCAAATCATAGGGAAGACCACAGTGGAATTCATCTCAGTAGAATCTATTGTTTACCACTGTATTCTCTCTCTGGATCCACCCCTGTTTATATCAGATGGTGTCCCATTCTGGCCCTAGGCAGCCTATTCCAGTACTAGAGTCCACAGTCTGTGGTTGTCTCCTTCAGTTGTTAATCTAGTTGGTCTGTAATCAGCAGTGAGGTTTAGGCACCATAGGGTGGGGCTGAGTAATTCCTGTGGACAGGGCTACTACTTCCTCTCAGGCTGATGTCACTTGGAGAGTGCGCTGCCTGAGCAAGGTGGCTCCTGCAGTATGGGGAATGGCTCAGCACAGGGATCCTGACAGTTGCTCCCTTAGTTCTCTTCCTGAAGCCACCAACCCCAGACTCTCCTCAAGCTTCTCTAGCCCTCCTTCTGCTGGAGCCCAGGTTAAGTGGCTGCTAATGGAATTGTGTGGGTTTGCCCTTTAAGAGGCCCTCTGTGTTTCTAGCCATCTCCCTGGAAGAAAGAAACCCCACTGCTTTTCACAGCTGGATGTTATCTGGGTTCCTTTCTGGCTCTGGCCCTGTAGACTAGAGAGCCCAGCTTGGGGTTTAGACCCCACACTTCTCAGGGGAATTCCCCAGCCACTGAAATTTCCCTCTGACACTTCAGCTGCCACCTGTGGGAGACCAACCAGCCCTCTCTCATCTCTTCTACACTATGTGAATTGTTTTCTTGTGTTTGTTCATGGTTATAAGGCTTCTCTCCATCTATTTTTCAGTTAGTTATTCTGGATGGTTTCTCCACAATTTAGTTGTAATTACAGATTGGTCCTGGGAGGAGGTTAGTGCAGTTTCCTCTTACTCTTCTGCCATCTTATATCTCTCTGCATACAAATTGTTAAGTCTATTGAGGTAAATGAGGAAATTTTGCATTTTCTCACTAATAATAAAACTTTTTTTTCTAAATGTACATGTGTCTGTATACATATGCATATACACACTCTCATACTCATATAATACAGATAAAAATCCTTGTCTTTTACTATATTTTAGTCTTTGATGTCCATATACAGCTACAAAATCATATTGTTTATATTCAAAGAGACAAAGTTATAAAATGATTGAAAGTATGGATTTTGGAGTCACTGTCAATGTTCAAACTTGGCTCTTGCTTTTAAATATATGTTATCTGCTTTAGTTATTTTTATCTGTAAAATGGTATTAACAATAAAAACTACACCAGAGTATGTAGTTAGTATTAATCAAAATTATGTATTTAAGTCATTCTTGAAAATTAATAGGATTGAAAGACTTATACTATCTCATTCCAAAACTTACTATAAAGCTACAGTATGATATTCAGATAAGATAGACATCAAAATCACACTCTGGAATGGTCAGAAATAGACTCACACTTACATGAACAAATGAGTTTTGACAAAGGTGACAAAGCAATACAGTACAATATAATTAGAGAATATATATTCATTTTAATAAACAGTATTAAAATAAAAAATATCTATTAGAAAAAACAATGAACCTTGATGTTTGCCTCATACCATACATACAATTTATCTGAAATAGATCATAAACCTAAATTAAAAAACAAAAGCTGTTAAACACCTAGAAAAAAGCATTACAAGAACATCTTCAAGATGTTGAACTAAAAAAATATATTTTTAAAGATATTTTACTTTATGTATTTTTAGACATAGGGGAAGGAAGGGAGAAAGAGAGGGAGAGAAACATCAATGTGTGGTTGCCCCTGTCATGACCCCTATTGGGGACTTGGCCCACAACACAGGCATGTGCCCTGACTGGGAATTGAACCAGTGACCCTTTGGTTCAGAGGCCAATGCTCAATCCATTAATCCACACCAGCCAGGGCTAAAATTTTAAACAAGATGTAAAAAGTACAAAATAGAAAACACAAAATAATAAAATGGAATTCATTCAAATTAAAACTCTTTAAAAAACACAGTTAAAAAAATGAAGAGTCAAGTCACAAACTTGGAGGGAAGGTTTCTACAACATGTAACTAACTGAGAAAGCTGTATTCAGAATGTATAAAGAACACTTAGAACATAATATTAAAAAAGATAACCCTAAAAATTAAAAAAATGAAAACATGTAAAAGTTGAGCATGTATTTCATAAAGAAGATGTATGAATGGCAAATTCATACATCATAATAGAATATGAACAGATATTAAACATCACTTTTTATTAGAGAAATACAACTTAAGTCAGAATAAAAAACATTACAAGTCTATTAAAATGACTAAATTTAATAATACCTAGTGTTGATAGAGATGTAGAATAACTTAAATTCTCATGCATTACTGGTGGGAATGTAAAATGGTACAACTGTTTGGAACCAATATTTCAGTATCTTAGCTAGTTAAACATACATTTATTATAAGACTTTGGAACCCCTTTTTTAGTTATTTACTCAAGAGAATTAACATCATATGTTTACCTAAAGATTTGTTTATGGATAGACTTGAATGCAAATGCTCATAGTACTATTAATGAGGATATCATGAAGAGAGGCCATTTGAAATGGGACTTGAATAACAAGCAAGAGCTGGCTAGTCAAGGTCTAAGGGAAGATTATTTCAGGCAGAAGGAATGGTAAAAATAAATAAACTGCAGTGAACAATTTGGAATGTTTGAGGTGTAGAGAGATGACTGATATGCAGGAACACAGTCAGGGGAAGGTGGTGCCAGATGAGGCTGGAGAAGTAGGTGGGGTTCCTGTTGTCTAAGGCTTTCTGGACTTTAGCACCTAAAATTTCCCCTAATTTTCCGGAGATTATAAAAATGTCAAAAATAAATCCTCCTTTTTCCTTTATTTTCATGAAATTTTAATTTTTTAAAAAAGAAAAAGATAAAAAACTGTTGATGTGGAAATGGATATGCAATAAATAATCTTACAGAGAGTGGTCATTAAATGTTGATTACATGGACATAACAGACTGTTAAAATGTACATATACTTCTGTTCAGAGTCTTCCAGCCTTCCACATTGCTTTCTTTAAGGGATGCTGCAAATCAGCTAATGAGTCTCAGGAAATACATAGACTTATACTCACCTCTTAATCATGTAACCCAAGCAAATATTTAAAGCATATATTCCATTTAAGTATCTAAATGAAAACTGAAAGCCACAGTCGAAAAATTCAGTTCTGTGTCAATAGTTTTAAAAGGAGGACTGAGCAGTCTATTATTGCCACATAACCACAAATACACACACATTCAGAAACAAACACACTACACATTTTATTTTAAAATCAAAGTCTAACTTTATTGGTGGCAATACTTCTTTCTAAATAGCAACTTAATTTTTAAAAAGTATTAGCATTTTTCATTAAATAAGCAAATTAACCTTAATTTGTGAAGTTAAAAATATGAGTTAAAATTAATGAAATTTTGGCATGTACTTTGAGTGTGGAGCACCCATGAGGGAGAATAGCCATCCTTAACTGAAGAAACACCATGTCCAAAAAAATCAGAGCTGAGCCCTGAGAAATGTTCCCTCACATGCCAGCATTATATAAAACTACCAAATTTTCTGCCTTCTGCATAGTATGCTGGTAATTAACCTCACAAACTTATTTTCTGAGCAACTCTCACAGTTGATAAATGCAGTTAAGAGCAAAATCTAGCAAGGTTATTGAATAATAATCAGTGCATCCAGAATGAAAAATAACCCACCTTCTTCTAAAATAAGGTATGAATAGACTTTACTCTTGTAATTAATGTTGCTGCATTTTGCATGAAGGTGGGGTATTTTTCATTTAAAGCCCATGTGTTAATTTTCCTTCATAGATAAGCCAAAAACCTTGACTCTTTTCATCAGACCTTTAGCATCTCCTTCTGTTTCAATCTTGGGCCTCTGCCAACATGCAACTACTCTGTATTTGAACTTCTGTGCTGGAGTTGGGGCACAGACATTCACCAGAAACATTAATTTTGTTTTCAATCAGATACAGATTAAAAGAAGCCACATTAAAACCAAATGTTACTCCTATTAACAAAGCATATGACAAATATACATGTGAAAGAGAAGGAATCTTAAAATCTGGCATTAATGGAAGCTAAAGATAAGAACAATTATAGAGAAATGGTGGTTGGGATGAGGTAGTGCTAAGCATTGACTTCTTGCAACGTTCTTCCTAAGATGCAGCAATTTTAATCTACAAATACCTCTGAACAAGTAATGAGGCTGCTGTTAGTGCTCTAGTCCAGCCTGTGTCTGGCTGGTAGTAACACCGTAAGAATCTCACTTAACTTCTGAGAAACTTAATCTCTTTACTTGCACAAAATGGAAATTGGTCTTGAAAATGCCAATGGTTTTTTAAAATAACTAAAATTGTTATGACTTTGAGAAGATTCCATTGTTTTCTTTCTTTTTGGAAATATAAGTTAAAATATTTAAAATATTTAATAACTTGTTAAGGTGCAAGTGTGTAGGTTGGGAGGTATTTGTGTGTATGTGTGTGTGGGTGTGGGGCTGTAACTGTTTTTACCTAAATTTCTAGCTATAATTGTGCATCTGCAGCTTGCTATTATACAGATGATAAAGGTATTAGCATGGGTCACAAGAGCATAGAGAATTAAATTAAATGTATATTCCAGACTCATCTCCTACCTCCTACTGTAAATCTTCACCTTGCATTCTAGGGTACTGAACTACATATATTTTTTGAATGTGCTATTGTGTTTTCCTATGTTGTCCATACCTCTTTTCACCACACCCACTTAGCTGAAAAATTTCTATTTGTAATCAAGAGCCCAGTTCAAGCATGACCTCTCCTATATTGTTTATATTGTCTCAAATACACTTACTTTCTTCGTCCTCTGTAATACCCTTTGCCTCATTCCTCTCTCCTGCCTTTTACACTTATTGAAGTTACTATATTTGATTCTCCATGAAACAAGACATATTATGTTACATACATTACTTAACACTATGCCTTATACATATATAAGGAAATGTTCAGTAAGCCTGAATGAAATTTAAATCCTTGAACTCTCTGATTTTTTACTGTATGTATTTTAAATGTGCTAAATCTTGTTCTAACTTAATAAATAAGGTAGTTTGAGAATTGAATAATATTTTTGTTGGTAAGTTTAGTAAAATAATTTAAAAATAAATTACTCTTTGTTTAATGACAACTATTAAGTAAAAATTATAACACTGGTAAATACATTTCTGCACTATAATAAGAAGACATATGTTTTCTGAGTACTCTTACAATGTAACTAAACATCCAAAATTATAATCCATGCCTGAACATGTACAAACACAATTTTGAAATGGGATAATTGAGACAAATTTTGTAAGCTACTCTTATAAATGTCAGGTCAGTACTTTCAGATCTCATAATTTGTGGAAATTCTGTACATAACATTCCTTCTTTTATTGTGCTTCACAGATGTGGTTTTACAAACTAAAGCCAAGACCCTCTACTAGCAAAAAGATTATGACTTGTTTCATTGTGGTGGACTGAACCCAAACCCACAATACCTCCTAGGTATGCCTGTATTGATTGATGACAATGTGTCCAGTTAAATTCCCAGGTTCTTTTTGTTTTACCCCACAACCACTGAGCACAAATTTAGTCTCTCAAAAAACCCCACAAATATTGTTCCTTTATGTCTTAAAAAATAATTAACCTTTTAATAAATAGACAGAAAGACAGAGATATACAGATCTAAAAGGTATATATTAGGTCTGTCCAAAAAACATCCAGCCATTGTTCATATAATGAGAATGATTTGCGTGACACCTTATGTAACCTGTCAGCTAAGGAGAATGGACTGAAATGTGCATGTGTGAATAGTGACAACTTCACTGTACTAGTCACTGGGGACAGTAGATGCCTTTGAGTGAGCATGTGTACTATGTGGCTGTCACGTTCAAAATGACTGAGTAGAGCAACAAATCTGCATTAGATTTTGTGTGAAGCTTGACTATTCCTCCATGGAAACTATTTGGATGATTCAGAAGATTATAACTATGGGCAACTGGTGATTGGCAACTTCATCATAACAATGTGTCTTCTCATGCATCACATCTTGTAAAGAGTTTTTTGGTGAAATATAAATCACCCAGATAATTCAGCCCCACTACAGCCCAGATTTTCCACCCTTCCACCTCTGGCTTTTCCAAAACTAAAATCAGCTTTGAAAGGGAAAAGATTTCACACCATCAATAAGATTCGGGAAAATATGACAGGCCAGCTGATGGTGTTTGGAACTGTGTGAGGCCCCAAAGTGCTTACTTGGAAGGGGACAGAGGCTTCTTTCCTATGTACAATTTTTCTTCTATCTTGTATCTTCTTCAATAAATATTTCTATTTTTCATAATATGTGGCTGGATACTTCCTGGACATGTGTTCTTATACTTATTAAATAAGCAAACATTTCCAAACTATTGCTGTTGGGGTGTGATTTTTAAAAAAATTTGCTTACTCTTATTCATTTACTTTTTCACTTACTTACATATTTTCCTATATTAAAAATATGCCCAGGAAACTCATACCCTCTTATAACCACAGGGTTAGCTTCAGAGAAAGAAAAGTAGTGATGATATTGAGAGTTACAAATATTTGCTGTTTTTTTTTTGTACTACAGGATCCACTACCTGGAATTAATCACTCTCCCCTTTGCAAATCTTGTACTTACAATACATGATTGTGTTTATATGTCATATATCTGTCTTTCTTTTAAAGAAGGATTGTAGGTGATAATTATCTTTATTACTATCAACTAGCATAGAGCTAGATATATTGGAGATACTCAATAACTGCTGATTCAGTGAATAGATAAATGGATGGATGGATGGATGGTTAGCTGGCTGGCTGGCTGGCTGGCTGGCTAGTTATATGATTGAATGAATAATAGCAGAAATGATCGACTGCTTAGTTCACTAATGCATGGAAGTCATTTAAGGAGTGACTAACTGGTAATGTATGTGGTATCCCAGAGTCTATGTGTTCATAATATTTCAGGTTTTAGTGTTAGTTTTTTAATCTTCCCCAGATGGTCTTATACAGCCAAGCTCATAAAAACTGATAAAAAATTGAACACTAATTTAATAACTTACAAAAAAGAATATAACTGCTAAGCAGACAAGCTTTATAGTTCCCTTGATTAACTTATTTTCCTTGGAGAAAATCATATGGGAAACTAAATGGAAAGACAAGCTTGCTTACTAAATATAAAGAATTAGTACAAAGAGTGTAGGTAAATAATTATAATGTCAAATCCTGTGATGTCAAAGGGACAGTTCAGAGCTGGCACTGCCACATTTACTCTCTGTTAACACCTCATTTTCCAGCCTAACCAATATTATTCTGATCAACTCACTTTCCAATGTCTCAGTTAGTATCAAATGTCACTTAATCCCTAGTTTTCTTTAATATGCTGCTCTGACATTTATTATTTGTTTTATATAAAATAACATGTCATTGTAAGAAACTTTAAAAATACGATAACTTATGTGAATGTTAGGAAAACCACATATGCACACCCAATATAGGATTTATCTTCAAAATGTCTGAAGAAATACTTGGTGAAATTGATGGAGGAGCATATCAATAAAGTTAACTATTTGATATCCGCTAAATTATGATACACTGATTTCATCATTGCATTAGAAAGAAAATTCTATAATATGAAAGATAATGTCATGCTAATTTTTATTTCCCAGATTTATGAAAGGGTACATTCAAGAGGCAACTGATCAATGTTTTGCTCTCACATCAATGTCTCTCTCCCTCTCTTTCTCACCCTGTCCCCTCTCTCTAAAAATGAAATAAATAAAATCTTTAAAAATTTTAAAAAATACACAAAGTTTTTTGTAAAAGAGTATGCCATGTTATGCTGGCAATATCCTCATGGATTTTGTGTTTGTGACCTCTGTTAATTGCATCATTTTCTCTTGTGCTTCCTTGATTTAATCTTATGTTGTTTTCCACAATAATGTACTGTGCAGGCATGTAGCCCAATAACAATAGGCTATAGCCTATAGCCTAAGTATGTAGTAAGTCACACTGTCTAGGTTTGTGAAAGTACACTCACTCTATGTTGTTCACAAAACAACACAATCAACTAACAATGCATCTCTAAGACTGTATCACCATTATTAATTAGTGCATGACTATATATGCATAGTTGGATATGCTAAAAGTAAATATTTCTAAAATATTTTAAAATTAAAAACTGGGTACTTCCATTGCCAACTAATACAGAGTGTAAAAGACTGGTTAATCCTCCCACTTAACTAAAAACTAAGACAATATATGAAACAATATTTCTCATGACATTTAATATCAGACAATAAAGAACAATAATCCACGATTAGAGAGAATTTCCAGAATTTTTTTTTAAAGAGAGAAAACCTAGGATAAGCTCAGCAGCCTCCTTGAGGGAAGGGGATAGAAGCAATAGTCTAGAGAAATTAAAATGTGAAGAGTTCAAAGGGTAAAAGTTAAAGAAGTAACAGTTGTCCAAAGAGAGACCTCTGGATATATTCAGATTCTCCAGCTGAAGTTTAAATGAGTACTGATCAGTGCATGAACCAACAAAGAATCACCCAGAAAGATTAAAGGGAACAGCTGCTAGAATTTGAACAACTGCTGGAATTCTAGGAATAGTTTCTTTTTCCAATAGACAGAGTAGAGAACCTAACAATTTATTGGGCATCATGTAGAGTACCCAGATGGATTTTTGACTCAATAGTAAGGAAACAATTTGCACTGGAATAGAGTCAACTTAGTTACACCTAACAAAACTTAGAAGCAGCCTTGGCCAAGGGACTCCATTTGTTGGTGCCCATACACCAAAAAGGTTGCGGATTTGATTCCTGGTCAGGGCACCTATTTGGGTTGTGAGTTTCATCTCAGGTCAGGGTGCACACAGAAGGTAACCAACTGATGTTTCTCTCTCACAAATATGTTAATATATTTCTATCTCCCTCTCATTAATAAACATATCCTCTGGTAAGGATTAAAACAAACTTAAAAGCAAAACTTGAAAAAATAAAACTATTTCCAACTGAGATAACTGAATCTCAAACCCACTTCAAGAATATTTAAAAGAATAGAAAAATATGTATCACTCAACAAACCCAAAGATATGAAATAATATCATATTACACCATAGCAAAATTTCTTAAAACCAGTGATAAAAAGAAAGTTTTAAAAGCAGGTGAGGAGAAAAGACCCACTATATAAGAAGAAAAAGATGAAAATGACAGAAAATTTTATTTGGAAGAAAATCAACACAGGAAATAAGAAAACAAAATTTTGAAAGTCTCATATGGGGAAAAACCTGTCAATCTGAGATTCTAACCCAATGAAAATATCCTTCAAAAATAAAGATGATGTAAAAATCCCTTTGTTGTTAAATTTAAGCATTTGAGTACATAGGCACTGCAGTGACCTTATCCTTTTTCATTATTATTTTTTATTGATTGACTGATTTGAAAGAGGGAAAGAGAAGGAAATATCTATTTGTGTCCCACTTATTTATGTATTCATTCATTGATTCTTGCACATGCTCTGACCAGAGATCAAACCCATAATCTTGGCATACTGGGATAACACTCTAACCAAATGAGCTACCTGGACAGGGTGACAGACTTTTTTAGAAATATAAAAGCTTAAGAAATTCATGAGCACCAGACATTCACAATGAGAAAATATTTTAAAAATTTCTTCAGAGAAAAAGTTAATAATGTCAGGTTGAAATCTGGATCTATAAAAAGGACTGGAGAGCACTAGAAATGACACACATATGAACAAATATAAAATTTGTGTTTAAAATATAACATTTGTGTTTTCAAAATTGCCTTTGGTTTCATTTTCTGCATGTATCTGTAAATGTTATATCCAAAACCATAAAAATCCTAGAAAGAAACATAGGCAGCAAAATCTTGGACATTGCTAGTAGCAATATTTTATCAGCTATATCTCCCCAAGCAAGGGAAACAAAAGAAAAAATAAATAAATGGGACTACATCAAACTAAAAGGTTCTGCACAGCAAAGGAAATCACCAACAAAATAAAAGACAACCCACAGAATGGGAGAACATATTCACCAATGCATCTGATAAGGGGTCAATATCCAAAATTTATAAAGACTTTACAAAACTCAACATTTACATTTGAGTAGAAAAATGTATAATCTTTATGTTTGCATGTTATATGATCACTTATGTAGAACATCTGTGGAATCTACAAAGAAATTCCTAGAACCAATAAGTAAGGGTAGTTATGTAGCAAGTTTCAAGGTCAATATAAAAAATTGAATTGTATTTTTCTGTACTAATAATAATCAAACATTTAAATTTTAAAAATATAATTTATAAGATATCAAAATGAAATGTTTGGAGATTAAATTTGACAAACTATATTTAAGATGTATATACTGAAACATAGAAAACATTACTAAGAGAATTAAAGAAAAACAAAATTATGGGAAAGTTATAGTATGATTCTGGATGAGAAACTGTAATAGTATTGCAATGCCAATTCTCAGAAAACTGGCCTGTAGATTCAGGGTAAGTTCAATCAAAATAACAGCAGGCTTTATTATAGATTTTAAATTTATGTGGAATTTCAAACATCATTAGATTTGCCAAAACAACTTGGAAAAAATGAAAAAATAATAGAAAGCTTACACTACCTAATTTCAAGACATTATTATGGAAATAAGAGTGATAAATTCAGCTCAGTCTTGGAAAATAATATTGAAATAGATCAATACAATAAATAAAATGATCAGAAATAGATTCATACCTAAATGGTCAATGAATGTCAACAAATATGCCAAGTTAATTGTGTGGTGAAAGATAGTTTTCAATAGATAGTAAAACAATAACATACTGTACTTATAAGTAAGCATAAAAAATAAAATTTGTTTTATAACTTGCACCATATACAAAAACTTAACTCAAAAAAATCAGAGATCTAAAATTTAAAACTAAAATTCAGATGGAAATATATGAGAAAATTTTTATGACTTTGGGTTAGGCAAATATTTGTTTTTAGATGTGACCCCAAAACTATGACCCACAAGAGAAAAGAAATGATGAGTTAGACTTCACCAAAATTAAGAATTTCTGATCATCAAAATTATGTTTAAGATAATAAAAATAAGAACCACAGACTGGGGAAACAAACAAACAAAAAACAGTAAACCAAGCACCTGCAAATAACATTTTTTTTAATTGTTATTCAGTTACAGTTGTTCTGCCTTTTTCCCCATTGCTCTCCCCTGCCCAGTCCCCTACCCTGCTTCCACAGTCAACACCCATGGACAACCCCTTGTCCATGGCCACAAGTCCTCTATTCATGTTCCTGACTTGCCCCTTCCCCTTCTTTCCTGGTTATTGCCCTTCCTCCTCCCCTCTGGTTACTTTCAGTTTATTCTTTATTTCCATGTCTCTGGTTATAATTTACCTACATGTTTGCTTTGTTGATTAGGTTACACTTATAGGTGAGATCATATGGTATTTGTCCCTCACCACCTGGCTTATTTCACTTAGCATGATGCTGTCGAGTTCCATCCATGCTGTCATGAAGTGTAGGAATTCCTTCTTTATTTCTGCTGACTAGTGTTCTATTGTGTAGCAAATAACATTTTGAACAAGTATGTCTACCAAGAATACTTAAAGAAGTATCTAAACTTAAAAGAAAGTAAGCAATCCACAAGAAATATGCAAAATATTTGAACAACTTGATAAAAAGGTGCTCAATAAAACCAGTGATCATGGAAGTACAATTATACCCACCTATTAAAATGACCCATAAAATACTGGTCAAATGTAAAATGGAATAGCTTTTTGGAAAACAGTTTGATCTTTTCTTAAAAAGTTAAAAACATACCAACATATTACCCAGCCATTTTTTCCTAGGAATTGATCTATGAGAAATGAAAACCTATGTCTGTAGAAACTTCTATATGAATATATATAGCAGGTTTTAAAAAAATATCAGCCAAAAACTTGAAACAACTTGAAAGTTACTGAATAGGTAAATAAATAAACAAATTTAGAATATGATTTAGCAATAAAAAGGAACAGACCAATGGTATATACACAATTTGGATGGTTACCAAATATAATGAGTAAAATATTTTAGAGCAAAATGAGTACATACTCTATGATTTCACTTATGTAACATTCTTTACAATGCAAAATAATTGATAGTAATATAAAAACATTATTAGTTTCTTGAAGAAAGTTACAATAGTACACAAAGGAAGTTTTGGGAATGATGGATATGTTCATAACTTTGAAAATCATGATGGTTTCATGAATGTACACATATTTAAAAATTATTGAATTGTACAATTAAAACTTGTGCAATTTTTATATGTTCCTTACAACTCAATAAAAGTATTAAAATTAAATTTAAAACATGAGACAGGAAGTGGTCTCATTATTTTCTAGTTGCAAAACACATACTCTAGTGGAAATTTTATAAAGAAAGTCATCAAAATTAAAAATTTACAGGAGTCAGGGGAGGCACTGTCACTCAATTTACTACATAGAACATAACAACCAATATTGGGCAAGTTTCAAATCTGTGTTTCAAAAATCATTACAAAACTTCTGATGATCCTCTTAGAACTGTGCTTTCATGACACAAATAAGCCCAGGCTAACATGCTGGACCAGGAGACCAGCATGAGCAGAGATCCCAGTTACGGGGTTGGTTCCACACATAGCTATCATAAAGCAGCCAGCACTAACTGACCCTGCAATTGATTGCAGCTACATAAATAAGCTTATCCAAGCTCAGCTAGGCCCAACACATATGAGAAGTAATGACCAGCTGAACCGAGACCAAACTGCTGATATATAGTACCTTGAGCTGGATAAATTATCAGTATAATCTCAAGGTGCTTTAATATATAGTAAATGCTGATACATATGTATACAGCACAGATAGACATACAAACATTGAGATGGAGAATATGAGATTGACTGTGAGACTTTAAAGATAGTATAAAAAGATCTAATGCTCATTTAATTGAAATTCCAGAGAAAAACAACTGAGAAAAATTAATATTTAAAGTGATAATACTTGTAATGGGTTAAATGGTGTCTTTGCCCCCAAAGATGGGACTACTCAGAATCTCAAATGTAACTCTATTTGGAACAAGGGTAACTTGTTATGGCAACCCTAGGAGACTAATAAAATTGTTAGGGCATTTTTTAAATTAATGAAGACTATGAGTTCACAGATTCAACAGTATAAAAAATACAGTAAAAAGAAAAACTATGCCTAGACAAACCCTAGTTAAACTCATTATCAAAGACAAAAGTATATAGTGAAAACTAAGTGTCCTGGTCATCCACTCTTCTCCTGGAGACAATTCTTCTAAATCATTCATGATCAATGTGTGCAGACATAACTCAGAGAGCTGTGGGTTGTGTTCTAGACCACCATAATAAAGTGAGTATCTCAATAAAACAAGTCATAATCTTCTTGCTGGTGGAGGGCTTTGTCCTCGACTTGTAAAAAACCCGTCCGTAAAGCAAAATGAAACAAGATATGCCTGTATCCTTTCACAGATTTTGTGTTTTGCATCCTTATTTCTTACAAGATGGATTTCTATATTGTTGAACTTTGAAAGACGTAAGTACCCAATAGACTGAGAAGAGGTTTAGTTCTTAAATTTCCAATAGGCTGAGAACAGATACTCATCTTTAAAAAAAAATCTTATTTAGGGTGAAGTTGGGTTATCTAGACATTCTATATCCTGGCTACTTTTGTCCAACTGTCTTTTACCAACCTAAAATTCCCTAATTAGTTTATTAGTTTATAGGGTGACAAAGTAGCAGTTCTCAGACAACACTGAAGCAAAGATGACTGACTTGACTGGCATTGAGATTTTTGTTTGTTTCCATTTTAAATTAAACTGAAAATCCATCAGGCTGGTCTTGGATTTCCTGGTTGTTTTACAAGCCCCTATTGTCTAATTCAGAGATTTAAATTACCTGTTTGGCCTCTTTTAGGCATTTAAATTTCATCTAAATTTGTCTTACTATAACTACTCAAATAGCTCATTACTAATTATAAACAGAGTAATTGCACACTGTTATTACAAATGATATTGGAGGGCACTTTTATATTTAGAATAACCATATTCTTGACAGGTTTGGTTGGAAAAAATTATGTGCTGCTTGATTATAAAAATATATAATTAATAATACAAAATAAAATAAGTTTGAGAGAAATATTACCAAATTCTAGTAATGTTCATATTTGAGATAAAAATATAAGTATTCTAATACATTTTGATATGTAAATTTTCAAGTTTTTATAGAATGAAAATGTATTATTAACATAGTTTACTACTGGAAAAGCTAGGGGAAAGGAAATAGTCATTTTTTTCTCTTCTAGGGAACTCTGAAACTTATTTATTTTTATTTAATTACTTTTTATCTTTTTGTTAAGAATGACATGTTGATAATTAAAACAACCAATTTTAAAAGAACTGTAAGGTAAAATACAATATTACTTTTATTATGGAAGATCAGTATATTACCTGACTCAATTTTTCCTTCTGAATTGATTTCAAATGAAGAAAATCTGAGTGTCATAAGACATCTAATCTATCTTTTATTATCTGGATTTTTAAAAATAAATTATAACTCTGTGTGATAGATGAAAGCAGTTTTCAAATGATTCTAATAACATGGATATGCATATATACATATACACACAAAATTTTTATTTACATTTAAAATAAATTTTCACATTTCCAATGTTTGTAGGCCACATTTCTGTTTTTGCTCTCCTACACATTTATACATATTAACTATTAACATATAAGTAATCTTTATCCATTCACTACACAGTAAATTGGTGTGGCATGTAAGTAGCTCTTTGAGATAGGACTTAAATTTCCATCCTCTTTATTCTTTATATATGTAAAATATTCATATCCAATAGAGAAAGATATTTTTAGCCATATGAACATTTATTTTCCTTCTCCCTAGTCCTAACTGGCCTTTTGATTTTCTTCTTCAGTTTAAGAAACTCATACTCATCACAAGGCATCAATATTTTGAGTCACACTCTTAGAAATACCTAAGAAGCTTATAGTTATTAAATGTACAATATGGTTACTGGAATTCATGCCTGCTCAGTGATTTATGGTTACATTAAATCAACTATGTCACATAAAGAGAAATATGTATTTGGTCTATGTCCTTGGTTCTCAGCATAGACCTCCTAAAACCTTTGGGATTTCCTGAGTGATGGGGTGAGAAGACTGTCTTTGGCCATTTATAATAAGCCCCTTCTAACCATACCTGAGTTTATACTAATGAGATGACTTGGAGGATGGGGAAAACGCACATAATTAAGGGGTTAGAATTTTTAGCCCCAGTCCCTGACCATTGGGAATGGAAAAAGGTCTGGGAATTGAATTAATCAGCAATGACCAATGATTTGGTCCATCATGCCTACTTAATAAAACCTCCACAAAAAATGCAAACCAGGAGAGTTCAGGAAACCTTAGGGTTGTAAACACGTCTGGGTGCTAAGAGGCTGGCACACCTGGAGAGTGCATGGAAGCACCGGATAACTTCCCATATTCCTTATCCCATGTGTCTCTTCCAGTTGGCTGTTTTATCTTTTAAAACAGATTGGTAATCTTAAGTAAAGTGCTTTCCTGAGTTTTGTGAACCATTCCAGCAAATTACTGAATTTTAGGAGAGAGTCATGGGAGCGCCTGATGTATAAAGAGCTGGTCAGAAGTACAGAAGGCCCAGACTTGAGATGTACGTCTGAACCTGTGCAGTCTGTGCTAACTCTGGGTAGTTAATGTCAGAGTGTAAGTACAGGAAAAAAGTTTTTCTCTTAATCTTTTATAGCTGGCAAAAAAGAACTGTCCTAATGCATAGTTCTTAAAATTTTACTTACCCTTTTATACTAATTTGATTCATGCTGGGTTTGACCTTCTATGATTTGTTCCTAGCTTGGGCATTTTATTGTCCAAAGGGCTAAGCTATAAATTACTGTTATATGCCTGAAAAATTCATAATTTTATGAAGGGAAAATGCCTTGAACAAAAGTCTTGAAATAATTGATATTTTACAGTCTTCTATTCTACATTGACTCCACTAGATAAGTACAAGACCCAAGAAAAGGGAGGCCATCAATATGTTTTCCCAAATAAATGAAGCTACATAATAGTTTTAATGGTACTACAAAGAGTAATTGAGATTTAGTAGCACATTATGGTTTGAACTTTTATTGACTTTCTCCTAACATAAACCAGCACAGATATTTCTTCATAATGTTCAAATGTGCTCTTTTTTTTTTTATTTCAGTTTTACTTTGGACACTGATTGTGATTATGGTATTACAGGCAATATGTTGGCAGTGAATATCTTATTCAAACTACTGTATCTTAGCTTTAATAAATAAATCTATAATCTGTCACTTTTCTGTGAAACCTGAAAGAATGTTATTCTTCTTTTGATTTGAAAATCCTAGTAGCCTTATGTCTTATTTGTACAGTATTGACAGAGGTCATTCATTTCTTCAAACCACTGGCATCTATAAATTATAGTAAGCACAGAGGGTGAACAGGGTTATTTAACAGGGAACTGAAAATATTTCATTGAGAAAATTAGGTTGAGCATTTATATTAAAAGAAGCAATAAGTCCTGGCTGGTGTAGCTCAGTGGATTGAGCACAGGCCTGTGAACCAAAGGATCACCAATTCGATTCCCAATCAGGACACGTTCCTAGGTTGTGGTCCAGGTCCTCAGTAGGGGGCACATAAGAGGCAACCACACACTGATTTCGCTCTGTCTTTCTCCTTTACTTTCCCTCTCTCTGAAAAGAAATAAATAAAATCTTTTTTAAAAAGCAATAAATAGTTTCTTAAAGCTATAAAAGTATTTAACTATATATTCTCTGGAATTCTCACTTTCACTGCTTTTAGTTCATTGCATTTTTATTTTTTAATCAAATGCTGAAATTATAGATTCTTGTTAGGACAAAACTTTCAGCACTTTTTTCCTTGTAGTTGAAAGGGTTTATTAAAATGGAGGACTCGTGGCCAAGATGGAGGTATAGATAGATACATTTGCCTCCTTACATAACCAAAAGAAGAACAACAAATTTAAAAATGAAAACAACCAGAACTGCCAGAATATTGAGCTGTATGGAAGTCCAACAACCAAGGAGTTAAAGAACAAATATACATTCAGACAGGTAGCAGGGACAGAGATGGGCAGCCGGGGAGGAGAGGATGCGTGGCAAGGCTGCAAATGGAGGACTGGGTAGGCACAGTGGCAGCTGGTGGATCAGCTGGTCTCACATTTGCATGGGGATAACTGGGAAGAACAAATGGGGAGTGAGACAGACCACACAACCCAGGGTTCCGATGTGGAGAAATAAAGCCTCAAAACTTCTGGCTATAAAAACCTGTGGGGTTTGTGGTAGTAGGAGAAACTCCCAGCCTCACAGGAGAGTTCATTGGAGAGACCCACAGACCCGGGAATCAGCACCAGAAGTACCCAATTTCCTTGTAGGTATCTGGGAAGGTGAGTGAAAGCCAGCTGAGAGCTAAGCAAGCTGCATTATTCCCTCTTGTCACCACCACCCCCCACACATATAGCACCACAACGCAGTGACATGGGCTGTCCCACCCTGGCAAATACCTAGGGTTTTGCCCCTTACAATGTATCAGCTGCACCAAGACAAAAAAAATATGGCCCAAATGAAAGAACAGTTCAAAGCTCTAAAAATAAAACTAAGCAATGAAGAGATAGCTAACCTATCAGATGAAGAGTTCAAAACACTGGTAATCAGGATGCTCACAAAAATGGTTCAGTATGGTTGCAAAATGGAGGAAAAAGTGAAGGCTATGCAAAGTGAAATGAAGAGAAATGTACTGGGAACCAACAGTGAAGGGAAGGAAACCAGGACTCAAATTAACGGTTTGGAGCAGAAGTAAGAAATAAACATTCAACCAGAACAGAATGAAGAAACAAGAATTCAAAAAAAATGAGGAGAGTCTTTGGAATCTATGGAACAACTTTAAACATTCCAACATCTGAATCATAAGGGCGCTAATGGAGAACAGGAAGAGCAACAAATTGAAAACTTATTTGAACAAATAATGAAGGAGAACTTCCCCAATCTGGCAAAGGGAATAGACTTCCAGGAAGTCCAGGAAGCTCAGAGAGTCCCAAAGAAGTTGGACCCAAGGAAACACAAACCAAGGCACATCATAATTGCATTACCCAAGATGAAAGACAAGGAAAGAATCTTAAAAGCAGCAAGAGAAAAGGAGACAGTTACCTACAAAGGAATTCCAGTAAGACTATCAGCTGATTTATTAAAAGAAACCTTGCAGTCAAGAAGGGGCTGGAAAATAGTATTCCAGGTCATGAAAGGTAAGAACTTGCATCCAAGATTACTCTACCCAGCAAAGCTATCATTTAGAATGGAAGGACAGATAAAGTGCTTCCCAGATAAGGTCAAGTTCAAGAAGGTCATTACCATCGATCCCTTATTATATGAAATGTTAAAGGAACTTGTCTAAGAAAAAGAAGATCAAAAATATGAAAAGTAAAATGACAACAAACTCACAACTATCAACAACTGAACTCCAAAAGAGAAAAACAAAAGAGAAAAACTAAGCAAACAACCAGAACAAGAACATATTCACAGAAATGGAGATCACATGGAGGGTTATCAGTGGAGAGAGGGAGTGGGAAGAATGAGGGAAACAGTATAGGGAAAAAGAAGCATAAATGGTATGTACAAAATAGACAGGGAGAGGTTAAGAATAGTATGGGAAATGGAGAAGCCCAAGAACTTCTATGTTCCTTGTTCTCTGTATGTTCTCTGTATGTTCTCTGTATGACCCATGGACCTGAGCTGGGTGGAGGGGGGTACTGGAGGGAGGTGCAGGGCAGAGGGGAATAAAGGGAGGAAAAATGGGGCAACTATAATAGAATAATCAATAAAATATATTTTAAAAAGAGGTTTGTTAAAATGAATGTGGTCAAAAAGATGAGAATTTGTTGTCTCTTTTGAATCCTTACTTAACCATATAACTGCATTGTGATTTTCATAAAATTTATTTTATTTCTTAATTCAATTTTCCTCATCTGCCAACTAGAGTTTACAGGCACTTCATAAAAGGTTAAAAACACAGTTTTGAGAAAATGTCAGGTTGAAATGCTCAATTGACTTTGAACAAGACTGATTTATTTAAGTTAGTTAGGTTTTGTTAAAGGTATTGGAAAAATGGATCTTTGCATTATCAATTATATCAATCAATTGTCTATGGATTTCAGGAATTTGAGATTTTTATCCCCTGACGTCTTTCATTCCTTGTCTGATTTACCTAAACCAAACTTTTAGTTCAACCAGTGTGCAAATTTTGCCCTTGAGATAATGACTTTTGCAAGGCTAACAACTGGGTCTCTCTTGTTCATTACTGCTACTCTGAAGTCTATCAATAGTGCCTTACATGTAGCTGACACCCTAAATAATCTCTATTCAAAAAAAATTATTGAATAGTTTATGCTTACATCACAAAGTCATTCTCTATCTTGCTGTCTCTGTCTCTTCCTCCCCCACCTTCCCCATTCAAATTAGGCATTCATCATAAGTACTTTGTTAGTGCTCTGTAAGACTTCAATGGCACATGCCATGTCTCTATTAGATTATAATCTTAGAGTAGCAATTGAACTTTTTCAGTGTTGCTATGTTGAGCACATGGCACACATTCAAAACACAGCTATCGAGTTAATGGAAAAGTAAATTAAAGAATGATTCATTTGTTATTCAAATTTTAGAATTCCAGGAAGCTCAGGCATGAAATTTTAAAAAAAATGGAACAAATTTGTCAATAACTAGAGATAAGGGAAATGATTCTTCCTGCTATCCATCCATCCATCCATCCATCCATCCATCCATCCATCCATCCACAAGCAAGCAATACTGAGAATCTGTTTATGACATTAGAACTGGGTTTGGAAGATACAACATAAGAAATAGCTCCGTTCCTTAAATAGTTTGTAATACAAATGAATGTAAATAAAAGTACATCACTCATCTAGAATGTTGAGGATTGCAGACCACGCTTAGGTATGTGTTAAGATGTCACATCAGATTTGTACTTTAATACATGGGTCCCCTTGCAATAAAATTCTCCCAATTGCTGTTATTCAAAATGATAACAGAACTGTCTATAAAGTAAAATCAGTTTCAGCAACAATGAGAATTCCTGTTTTCATTGCTTATAAAAAGAAAACACATATAAGATTGAATATTATAGCTAAGTAAATGTGATTTGAGAGAAATAATTTACCAAGTTTTTATATTAATGAATAATTGCTACCCATTTGCTTCAGAGTTGCTATCCCTCAGAAATGTTGTCAGGTCTGTTCTGACTCCAATTCCAAATGTCACTCTGCTGTCAGAGTATGACAGTCACCAGTGTTGAATGGTCCTTCCAAGAACAAATTATTTCTGGCAATAAAAGCCCATCTGTTTATCTAATTTGTGGACGTGCTCTGCTTACATTATCATTTGTCCAACTAGCCTTGAAATGATCTCCCTCAGAAGACAAATATTATAGGCACTGCATGACACTATTTCTCTACATAGTCTTTCGAAAAGATGATCATCAACAGCTTGGAGACAGAACTGACTTTTTGAACCAATAAACAATTTATTCTACAGATATCAGGTGGCAATTCTGCCTGAAACTCTAGGCTAGGCAACCAGGGGGGTTTCAAAAGTAAAAGATACAGTCTGAAATCTTATGAAGAATAGTTTTCTGGAAATTAATGTAGTTTACTGAGGAATATGCATTCATTCAATTGATTTTTTTAAAAAAAAGAGACACTATCTTTGAAAGAAAATAAATGAAATTAAAGGTCTGAGGTTAAAAGAAACAGCATGTAACCCTTTCTAGTAATACAACACTAAGGAATCGGTTCCATGAGGATTAAAAATGCTAAATACCACAAAGATTTATTATGTATATTGTATATAATAGTAAAAACCTAAAAATATACTAAATGGCCAATAATAATTCCACACAATGGAGCCATTTGAACTTATGACAATAAAAACTGCAGTAACACAGAAAAATATTTTACTGGTAGATTTAACAAAAAAAGGTAATATATATCCAAAATATAACAAATGAGAAGGAAGATTGAAAAGAAAGCCACATTGTTCTTAAGTGATAGATCTATAGATCTATGATTTACTTTATTTTTTTTATTTTTCCTCTTCTGTGTTGTATATAATGGAAAATAAAAAAATGCCTCATGTGATTTTAGGCTTGGTCTATCTATATTGAATTTTCTATAACCTGGGATCAAATGCCTCCACACTTACAGAAATGTATAAAAACAAAATGATTAAATAATTATATATTGCATTTTCTTGCAGAGCTCCTCAAATAAGAAAACAGTATCTTAGAAGGCTTTTACTGTACTACACACTTTCAGAAATGTGCCATTTGTTTTCCACCCAATCTTCCTGGACAATAGATCTTACCCTCATTTTACAATTAGGAAACTCTGACTCAGAAAGCTTAAATGGTTTACTACAAATCAAAAATTTAGTCAATGTCATATCAGAGCCTCAAATCCCAACTTTCTAATTTTGGGTCTAAGATGTTTTTTCTGCACATATTGTCTTCTGACAATATGGGTCAGAATTGTTTCTGACTTCGCTTATTAATTCGGAAAAGAAAACTTTTTTTAAAATTAGTTTGCAAGTATGCTTTTTATCCCTAGTTATATACATATAATTTGCTTTGCTTTAAATAAAATAAATTTATTGCTTCATTTAAAATAATGCATCTGATGTTCAACATAAACTAAAATATTTCTGAAGAATAGTTCTAGGTGTCAAATTCCTCCTGTATTTCCTTCCAAGTCTATAACTTTTAATGTTGTTCTGTTACTCTGCAAAAAAAAAAAGCATGAATATGAGAAAGAGGCTGAACTATAAGCAGTAAAGACAAGTGGATGTTTTCATGACTGACAAAGTCTAGTCTTATATAAGATATATATATGAGACCACATTCACTTCCCTCCAGCCCAAAAGAGAAATGATTGTTTAATAAATGCATATAAGCCATGCATTTTAGGGCTTGCCAATTACTTCTGCATTTATATCATTTTATGCTCATACCACAGAGAACAAAAAGAGCCAGTTAATTTTATCTTGTAGAAGTACTATAACTTTAATTAAGAATAGTTGTTCAGTGACCAACATGCAGCTAATTTTCTGACTTTGAATTTCCAGAGTTCTCTCCAGACTTAGCAAACCTTTTCAGGCAAAAGACCTGAATTTCATATATATCTATAGAAAAATGCAAGCATTAATAGGATCACTGGTTGAACATTTAACAAAATATTAATAATGCTGAGTACTGATGGAAAAAATTGTACAAAAGCTGGTTGACACCACAGCCAAGCCCTTTACTTGATTTGGCATGTTCTTTAATATCTATCTCTTCATTACTGTTCTTATCCTCTATTTCTTCACCCTCCTTACATGAGCAGAGAGAAAATTGAAGCTATCAGTTATCATCTTTCTCAAATACAAGCCTCTCTCAGACAATCACATATTTGTACATATTTTTTCCCTTTGCAATACTTTTCTCCATTCTAAGACATGGGCCACTTCCTCTTCAAAGGCAATCTATTCTTCTTTACCTAAAGCACCTGACTCCACTTGCTAAGTCTTGCTTTAGACCTCTTTCTTTCTCCAATTTGTGGACCTTCTTGCTTTAGACCTCTTTCTCTCTTTAATTTGTGAACATTCTATAAAGTTGTCCTTCCCTGAGCCTAAGCACTTCTCTCAAAACCAAATCCCTCCTGTGCTCTTTATCTAAACTTGTCAAAAGAGTGTCTATTCTCGTTGTCACCTCATCTCATATTCACTCTCTAATCCAATGAATTCCATCTTTTGTCCCATGACCACAGTCAAGTTCTCCCTCATTAAAGTCATAAAGTGCTTCCAAATTTCAAAAAAAAAAAAACTGTTCTTAAGTCTTTATTATGTTTGATGTCTCCACTGAATTTGTCTTTAAAAATTACTTCTTTTGGTTGAAAATGTCATACTCCATTATTTCTGTGACATCATACATATCCTCCTTCAAACTCCGTTCAGTATTATTTTCTCTCAGAGCATCAATGCCTTTCTAATTGTTAAACAATAGTTTACTAGGAACATCTCATCTGTACCACTAAATAAAGCTATCTATTCAAGCAGATAGTCTCTAAATCTTCTGGGGCTTTAACATAGAAACATGATACAAAATTATTTATAAATAAAAAGTTATCTATTTATAAATAAATCACTAAAATAAATTATTTAAAACAAATTTTAATTTTTGGCACTGTGCATATATTTTGAGTTATATTTTGATCATTTTGTTTCTTTTTCAGTTAATATGAAACATTAATTGGTTGACTGTATTTCTTTACTTCAGAGTTTACAATCTTGGTTTTAATTTTTTTTCCTTTTTTTAAATTATTTTTTTTATTTTAGATTATTCAGTACAGTTTCTATCCTTTATTCCCATTTAAGACCACCTACCCATCCCTCCCACTTCCAACCCCTCTAGTTTTGTCCATGTGTCATCTATAATTGTTTCTGTAAACCCTTCCATTCTCCCCTGAAATTCCCTCCACTCTCCCCTCTGGGCCCTGACAACGTGTCCTCTATTTCAGTGTCTTTTGTTATACTTTACTTATTTCTTTGTTTTGTTGTTTAGGTTCCTGTTAAAGGCGAGATCATATGGTATTTGTCTTTCAATGCCTGGCTTATTTCGCTTAGCATAATGCTTTCCAACTCCATCCATGCTGTTGCACAGGGCATGAACTCCTTCTTTCCTTCAGCTGGGTAGTATTCCATTGTGTAAATGTACCATAGTTTTTGATCCATTCATTTACTGATGGGCACCTAGGTTGCTTCCAGCACTTAGCTATTGTAAATTGTGCTACTGTGAACATTGAGGTGCAAAGGTACTTTTGGATTGGTGTTTCAGGATTCTTAGGATATAGTCCAGCAGTGGAATTGCTGGATCAAAGGGCAGGTCCATTTTTAGTTTTCTGAGGAAGCTCCATACTGTTTTCCACAGTGGTTGTACCAGTTTGCAATCCCACCAACAGTGCACTAGGGTCCCTTTTACTCCACAACCTCTCCAACACTTGTTTGTTGTTTTATTTATGATGGTCATTCTGACTGGTGTGAAGTGGTATCTCATTGAGGTTTTAATTTGCATCTCTCTGATAGCTAGTGATGTTGAGCATCTTTTCATGTGTTTCTGGATCCTCTGCATGTCCTCCTTGGAGAAATGTCTATTCAAGTCTTTTGCCCATTTTTTAACTGGGTTTCTTGTCTTCTTTGAGTGGAGTCATGTAAGTTCTTTATATATTTTGGAGATTAAACCCTTGTCTGAGGTATCATTGGCAAATATGTTTTCCCATACAGTTGGTTCTCTATTTATTTTAATACTGTTTTCTTTAACCATGCACAAGCTTTATATTTTGATGAGATCCCATTTGTTTATTCTTTCCTTTATGTCCCTTGCTCTAGGGGACGTGTCAGTAAAAATGTTTCTGCATGCAAAATCTGAGATTTTCCTGCCTATGTTCTCCTCCAGGACTTTAATGGGGTCACTGTTTATATTTAAGTGTTTTATCCATCTTGAATTTATTTTTCTGTATGGTGTAAGTTAGTGTTAGAGTTTCATTTTTTTGCATGTAGCTGTCCAGTTCTCCCAACATCATTTGTTGAAGAGGCTATTGTTACTCCATTTTATGTTGCTGCCCGCTTTGTCAAAAATTAATTGACCATAGAGATTTGGGTTTATTTCTGGACTTTCTGTTCTGTTCCATTGGTCGATGTTCCTGTTTTTATACCCGTACCAAGCTGTTTTGATTACAGTGGCCTTGTAATATAGTTTGGTATCAGGTATTGTGATCCCTCCTACATTACTCTTCTTTCTCAAAATTGCAGCAGCTATTCAGGTATTGCATTGAATGTGTAGATTGCTTTGGGTAGTATGGACATTTTGATGATGTTAATTCTTCCAATCCATGAACACGGTATATGTTAACATTTATTTGTGTCCTCCTTGATTTCTGTCTTCAGTGTTATGTAGATTTCTGAATACAG
>CM052541.1:73585239-73607055 GCA_028533065.1 Trachops cirrhosus
TATGCAGCTGAAAGAAAGAAGGAACTCATACCCTTTGCAACAGCATGGATGGAGTTGGAAAGCATTATGCTAATCGAAATAAGCCAGGCAGTGAAAGACAAATACCATATGATCTCGCCTTTAACAGGAACCTAAACAACAAAACAAAGAAACAAGTAAAATATAACAAAAGACACTGAAATAGAGTTGTCAGTGACCAGAGGGGAGAGGGGAGGGAATTTCATGGGAGAAGGGTAGAGTTTACAGGAACAAATATAGAGGACACATGGACAAAACTAGGGGTGTTGGAAAGGGGAGGGAGGAGGGGAGTAATTGGTAGGGGGGCTGGAATGGGAATAAAGGATAGAAACTGTACTGAATAAACTAAAATAAAAAATTTAAAAAAAAAAGAATTGATAGATCAAAATATAATACGAATTAAAAGAGAAAAGCTTGCTTAAAAATAATTAAAATAAAACAAAAAGAAAAAGGAAAACAAACAAACAAAAACAAACAAACAGCATAAAAAAGAAAAAACACACACCCAGAAAAACACATGCACCTATTGTTGGTTTCAGACTGGCCAAACCGGTTTTTCTAGCTGGCTTGGGCCCACTGAGGGGTTACTTGAGACAGGTTTTCTCCCTTCCCGTTCAGGACTCAGTCAGCCTCTGAGGTACTGTTCTTAGTGTAGGTGTGCGCCTTCTCCCCCTGAACCTTCTTCCCCAGCTTGTCTGGTGTCTCCCGGAAGGGACCTGTGTGTTGGGGCTGGGTGCACCTATGTGAATCCTTGGGAGTTCATGCCATGTGTTCAGACGTCCCGCGGAGTGCCCGCCCCTTTTCCGTGTTCAGGAGTGCCCGCTTTCTGGATCCCAAAGGGTGCCCACTTGCCCCCAATTCATAGCTTAGGCATCATAGGTCCTGGGAAGCGCCTGTGCCTTTTCATTTTTCAACACTGTAGTTTCTGAGATTCTCACCAAACCACACTCTCTCTCCAGCCTGGGGGCGCAGGCGTAGAGGCGGGTGCCTTTGGATGCACAGGGTGGGGTGCGCACTTTCACCAGGGCTTTGTGTAGGTGCTTACAGTCCCTGTGTGGGTTCCTCTGTGTCCTCACTCCTGTCTCTTTGCCCTGAGGTAAGCTGGCCTCCCTGCGTGCTGCTCAGTCCTTGTTTGGCCAGGGAGGGAGCGGATGACCCAGCTCACTCCCAGGAGCCCCGCGGGCCGACCCAGGAGCGTCGCAGGGTCTGAGGGTCTGGAGCTGCAACCCTCCTGGTCCCCAACCCCCCGCTCTGATCCACGTAGTCTCCTTACCCTCAGGTTTTTCAATGTCTGCTACAATTTGTGATCTCCTATTTTCAATTATGTCATGATAATGTTGGGTCTTTGCTCAGTTCCTACCTAGAATGGCGATTATTTTTCCCCCCCTGGGTGTGGGAGATATAAAATCTGCTCCTTCCTACCACGCTGCCATCTTCCTCCTCTGGATATTAATTTTGTATCCTGCTTCTTTGCTGTATTCAGTATTAATTCAAGTAGTTTCTTGGAATCTTTGAGGTTCTATATGTACAGTATCAAGTCATCTGCAATTCATGACAATTTAATTTCTTCCTTCCCAATTTGGATACCTTTTATTATTTCTTCTGATTGCTATAGCTAGGACTTCCAGTACTATGTTCCATAAGAAATGTTAAAGAGGACATCCCTGGTTCATAATATTATGCTTTTAATATACTGATTCCTTTGTTTTGAATATATCACTATGTCCTTTCACACTTAATGAATATAAACTCATTTTAATACTCAGCTCAAGTAACAGGCTTCTAGAAACATTTTCTTTCCACCTCAGATGACCACTTCTTCCTTTGTTCAATTGCTTCTAATTCAGTCTCAGAGACATTATTATAATTTAAAAAATTCTATATACTTTAATAAACAACAATTTCCTTGAATTTCATATATTTCTAGCACCTAGCATAATGCTAGATGAAAGCAGATCCTTGATAAAAGTTTTAAACTAATGTAGAAATAATTTAATAGTATTTATTTATTTATTTATTTATTTATTTATTTATTGTAACATTTTAGTATCCCAAGCCCCATCTACTGGTTTGTCACTTCTTGCAGCTACAGACGTGTAATCCCTGCAGCTTTAGAGGAAGAATTAGGAACTTTCCTCACAGAATCAATTTATAATAGATTTATCACAACCACATTACTCCTAATAGGAACTCTAAGTGCAAGGATGAATGCCACTCAATTAAATAACTCAGATATCATTAAAAATGAAGTTCCTCCAGCAGGCATGAGTAATTATTTAAGACTCTTCAAAATATGGTCCATGGACTAATTTAAAGTCAATATTTTACAATTTAACTGGACTCAGTGCTAGAAATCTGAAGCCCTTCCCTGACAGCTGTTAGCTGATGCGTGAGTCACATGGATATCATTTGCATTGTTAAAATGGTGTCTCTTATAGTGTTGGATGTATTCCAACTTCAGAGCTTCCAGGCATTTTTTTTCATTGTTTTTCCCACAGGAAACATTACACATATCAAAAGTAATACTCTGTCTCCCACATCTGACTGCTAACCAGGAAAAGTGTAGATTTGCTGTAATTGCCTAAATAACTGTTTCTTAATTAGTTACCTGCTTTGGGTGATTTAATCTGAACTTACATTTTACTTGAGAAATAGTGTTCTATACAGTCTCTTCCTAGCTTTCCAAAAAAGCAGGAAGCTCGGTAAATTGAAAAATGCTTTAAAGATGATGGGTGCCACGTGACTGGTGAACATTTATTGATGATTGTTAGTTGTATAAAACACAAGGTGCAATTTGGAGAATAAAAATATATACAGTAATTTTTTCTGAAATATATCTGGGAGCTACTTGCTTTCCTCTGTTTTTACTGCCACCTATTCTGCCCAGGCCAATTTAATTTCCTGCTTGTACTGCTGCCGTGGCTTGCACACTGATCTCACCAATTCCTTCTGCAATCCATCATATAATGAGCACACTGTCCTGTTTCAGATGCTTTAATAGCTGTTAAGATAAAGAACACCATTTTCTACCCGAACTCTAAGCCTATTGTGGTATCTGCCTCCCACTTCCTTTTCTAGCCTCACTCTAATGCTCTCTTGCTCCTGCTGTCAAAAGTTCTACTACATTGGCCTATTTTCAGATCCATATCATCTCCACTTCAGGATTTATACCTTTGTTCCTCTTTTTGCTTACAAACTTCTCCTCATTTCACCCCTCCCAGCTTGATCAATTTCTAGTTATTTTTCAATTTTCACCTTACCTGTCACACATTAATAGAGCCCTTTCCTGTCTCCACACAAAAGGCAAGGTCATACTAGTATTTGCCTTAATGACATGCCCTGTAACAGTCCAGAGGACTAGAAAGAAGTTAATTAAGAAAGCAAAACAGATTCAAACATTAAGATAAGAGTTATTCAATGCAAAGCACTTTTAAAATTGCTAATCTCTGGAAATTACTTAAAATAGCATGTAAGCAAAATTTTTATACACCTGAAATTTGCTGATTTGCATCATAATCTCTTATTCTCATAATGTGGGGTGACATGTTTCCTAAACTAAATTATATTTCCATGTCTTAAAATAAGTTATATAAAACAAAATTAGCTATAGTAGTAACTTGGTACTACAATATAAATTGTTATGTAGACTCGTAATAATTGGTTTGATCTCTTAGGGAGCCTCCAAGAATTAGTACTCTCTTCCCTGACGAGTCCTTAAAAATTGAATAAGAAAGCAGAGACATAAAAAAGGAGCCAACATACCAACCTTATGATTGGTCATTGCTAAAATATATTATGTGACTCTGTATGAGAGCCAATTACAGCTTCTTCCTGAACTTCAGAATTAGGCACACTCATTAACTCTCTTGACAAGAGTTGTCTCTAGAATTTCGATGATCCTGAAAAGCCATAGAGAAAAGAGGCATTGCTGAGCCCAACACGGTAATTCTTCTTCCCAAATTTACCAATAGGTAACTGTTAGTGTTGTGCCATTAACCCAGAATTGGAGGCTCCAGTGGTCTATCTTAGTCTCTATTTCTATCTGGCCCATGACGGGGATCAGGATCATAATGAGAACTGTGCTTTGTCTGGGCAGCTGCTGAAGAGAGAAAGTGGTAACTGGGCCTTTGTTAAGCTTTGATTACATTTCCTAGGGTTTGGGAAGGAGTAAGCTTTTTTCAAACTATTTAATCTCTTTCCAGGATCTCCCCAGGCCAGCGTCCATATCCTAGCCAATCTTTTCCCCAGGTTTATCTCTTTCTTTTATGGCTGCCATTTTAGATCCTACTGCACATGCCTCATAACTTTGCCTCATCATAACTTTACCACCCATGCATGAGCAGAGGAATTTCTCCTTCTCTGGTTATCCCTCCCCACCATTAATCTGCATAAATGGTGGTTGTTTTGGGGAGATATTGAAAAGCCAGCCTTTTCTGTTCACTAGGATGCTAATTCCTTTGGCAGAGCAATTCCAGCTATTCTCTGGAGTATCTGAAGCTGTCATTTCCTAGTTAATCCAGATTAGTTAGATATTTGGCTTCCTTCTCTTTAATATCTAACTATCTGCCTACTATAACATTGGTAGATAATTCTACATGGATTTTTCATGTATTTGATTAGTCAAGGTCTTTACAGCAAAGGACATGTTGGAATAGCAACTAGCTTCAGAAGTTATAGGTAGTGTATTCCTCAGGAGGATTTCGAAGACACATTCAAAGACACCTCGCCAGAAACATTCCAGGGTAATCATTTAATGTCTTCTCTTCCCCCTTCCTACAGAAATTTGCTTCCATTCCAGAATGATAAGTACCGTGTCTCCAGAGCTAAGCACAGCAAATGTTCTGGCAGCTTTATACAAGTTCAGAGTCTCCTAATGTCAGGGTTCCTCTCCTGGGATGCAGCCATTGCATGCATAGAAAACACTTGGCTTTATCCACTGTCCTTTAGAAACTGGAGTGTGAGCACCTGATGAAACTGTCTTCTCTAGCTGTATTTCTTTCAGTAATAAATGGTATGTCTCCATGGATTGTGTATCTTCTTGTCACAGTTTCTGATTTAATACATCATTCCAATTTCCCAAAGGTAGAAAGACTATAGGACAATTCCTCTTTCTGGAAATTAGGAACAGGGAAAAGGTGTGCCCCCTTCTCTAACAGTGGTGGTGATGGAGATACAGATCAATAAGAGCAGCAACAGCACAGTACTTACTCTTTATTAAATGCTATATTCGCTCTATAGGAACTTTACTGTTCACTCTTAACCCTTTAGCAGTCTCATCAGGAAAGTATTTTTATTATCCCAAATTTGTAGAAGTAATGAAAGATCAGAAAGTTTAAGAAACTCGCCCCAGGTCATGATAATATATATAAAAAACAGAATGAGGGCCTAGATCTGCCTGATGAAGAAAACCCATGCTCTTTTTAACTAATTAATAATGAAAGCACTATAATGATAGAGATTGTATCAGTTCTGGTAACCACTAAATTTCTACTGTCTACCACAGTTTCAGACCCAGAAAGTATATTGGGAAGATTTGTATCTTTATCAACTAATATATATTTCATTGTTAAGCTATCATATCTTCATGATTTCAATGTGACTAATTCTCCCAGCCTTATATCAACCAAATGTGGAAAAAACAGCTACAGATAAAAGTTAATCACATCAAAATAAGTGTAAATAGTCTCTGAGTGAGACTACAAGGAACTTCTTGGCAATAAGGTTTATTTTGAAACATTTAAGATGACAAAGGAATAAGACAAGGTTAAGTAAGTTATTATACATGATCGCAAAAGTAGGTTTACAGTTGTGAGTGTACAAAGCAGTTTATTCTTGTATTATTATTAATTTTGTATTATATATTTTCCATATGAACAACTCTAAACCTACTTTTGTCCACCCCTGTATATTTATCAGTTCCTCAGAAAGTCTCTGCAAAGAACAACTGCAGCTTGAATACAACAAATTGTTCAAATTCAACAACTCTCCCTAATTTTGTAGTGTGTACTTCTTAAGGAACAACAAGCACCCCCATTCCTATCTTTGAAACACAAGAGGCTTGCAAGTAAAATTTGATAGATTCTCTATATAATTAGATAACTGTATGTGAGAATATCCAGTGAAGTGCACTGCTAACATAAAGTTGCATTTCCTCTTTTGTATTACTGCCAGTAAAACATTTTTTAAAAGGAGGAAATAGAAAAATCGTTTTACCTGTTTCTTTTCTAAGGCTGATCAGGTTAGACTGTGCTTGCAAAAGCATACCAACACCAAAGCAGTATCCATCCTTGATGAAGGTCCATCCTCTCACTTCAATGTCCTATGTCAATGACATTTTGTATCTCACAGTTACTGTGGGCCAGGAATCTTGTAGTTTTGCAGGGTTCTCTTATCCAGGATCAAGGAATCAGCTGGTAACATGGTCATGCAAATTTTTCTGGGGGTGATTTGCTTCCAACTTTTCTCACTGGCTTTTTAACAGGATTTAGTTCTTGGATTGAGGGTCTCAGTTTCTTGTTGTATGGACCTCTCCACAAGACATCTCATAACTTGGCAGCTTATTTTCCTCAGAACAAGTAAATAAGAGTGAGAGAGATCACAATCCTATTGTAAACTGTCTTGGTCTGTCCATGTTGCTATAACAAAATACCATAGACTGGGTGGTTTAAACGACAAACATTTATCTCTTACAATTCTGAAGGCTAGGAAGACCTAGATCAAAATGCTAGAAGATTCAATATCTGGTGAAGACCTGCTGCCTGGTTCATGGATGGCCATCTTTTTTGCAATGTCCTCACAGGGCAGAAGGGATAAGGAAGCTCTGTGAAGTCTCTTGTATAAAGTTACTAGTTTCATTCACAAGGTCTGCCCTCATGACCAAACCACTTTCTGAAGTCCCTACCTCTCAATAGCATCACACTGGGAATTATTAAAATTATGAATTTTGAGAGGATACAAATATTCAGCTTATAGCACAACCTAATCTTGGAGGTGAAATTGCATAAATTTTGATGAATTTTAATTGTTAGAAGTTAGTCTGTAGTTACAAAGAACATTCAAAGAGATGTGATTAATCACACAAAGTATGAATACAAGAAGGCAGGAATGATTGGGAGCCATTTCAGAAGCTGATAGTAAAGGCACTCCTTCCCATTACAGAGCAAATATATTGTTCCATCACTCCTAGTTTATTCTTCTGTACTCTACTGGAGAGAAGCATAGAATATTATTACCTCTGGGCCATTCTCTACTCTTCCACTGTTATAATGGTCTGACAGCTCTCAGTTTACCACCCTAACTGTTCTCTGCTCTTTAGCTACCTTTCTCAGTTCCCTGAAGAATAATTGCTAAGAATAATAATTTAAAAAATTATAGTGACTATGCAAAATCCTTGTATTTACTTTAGCTAAATTATCCCCTCACATAACTAACATTTCTGAGTCAATATTTTACAAGCATAAAGATATTCAATGATTAACCAATAGTGCCTGTTATGTATGCCATATATATACATGTATATGTGTATATGTGTATATATACATTTATATGTATATATGTATACATATTGGCAATTGATCCAAAGAAGAGTTACAAATATTGCTAACATGTGTATATAAAATAAACTTGTTACACAGATTTACGTGAAATTATAACACAAATTTTTTCTTAGTTGAAGATTTCAAAAAATAAGAGTTTCAATTG
The DNA here is from genome assembly GCA_028533065.1 of Trachops cirrhosus. NCBI lineage: Eukaryota > Metazoa > Chordata > Mammalia > Chiroptera > Phyllostomidae > Trachops > Trachops cirrhosus. The sequence continues at coordinate 73,592,959 of CM052541.1, forward strand.
ATTTTGGTTTTCAAACACTTCAGTTTTTGGAGTGTATATTTTATAATGAATGTTGACATATATAATATTTAGGACTACTTCATGATTTGGTTTGATTTTTTCCTTTTTTGTAGCCAGTTATGAAGATGTCCTTTATCCAAAAGAACTAGCAAACATGAAATATAATAAAATAAAATAAAGTACTCTTAGTGGGAGAACTATGTTTTAGTTTTTGTTGTTCAAGTTTGGTTTTTCATTTGCTTGCTTGATTTTCAATGAGTGCACAAGCCCACAAACCTGAAAACAGATCATTCTGGGAAGCATTTGTTTTGGTTTTGAATAAATTACTAAAAGCTAGAGGTGTACCCTAAAACCTGAAGTTTGGGGGAGAAATTTTTTAAGTTGATATGGCCTCTAGTCTATGCACAGTAAAAACCTGTTAATCAGCTTGAGTCTCTAGTCTATCATGAACAAAACTCATCAGAGAGAAAGAGTTGGGAAATGGTCACTAAAGTCAAACCAGCTCCTCTGAAAAGCTCTTTTCAAAGGAAAAGTGGATAAATTATGGACTTGTTATGGCTATGTAACCAATTATGTTATCTTTATTTTTTAAATCATTTCTGGGCTATTTTCTAGATACAGAATACTTCTTAAGTATTTAAAATTTAATTAACCAAACAAATAACTTTATTCTGACAGTCAATGACTTTAAAAGGACGTAGGGTTTCATATCTATTTTAATTGCATTTCTTATCAGAGACTAACCTGGTAATTCAGATAAAGTGCTGACAATCTTAAAATAAAGGAGGCTAAGAATTTTTCAAGACATTTATTCTATATAAAATAACTCCTCATTCTATATAATTTATTATCCTTGGCATTGGGGAATGAAGAAAGATAAATATACATTTTTACAATACACAATATAATATATACCACAATATACATATAATTATACCACAAACAAACTTTTGTTCTTCTGGAAAAGGCTATGTAGAAAGGTTTTATTTCTGTGAATTTCAAATTCACACTTATGAAAAATGCATCTAAAAATATTTTTGACCTTGAACAGTTTTTTTATTGAAATTATGTCATTCTGAGAATTTCGAATTATTTATATATCAGACTTATTAATGTGCTTCTTTAAACCATTCTCCTTAGAATTGGGGGAAACTTCCAGGGAGCACCAAGTAGAATGAGAAAGGGTAATAAGGAAACAAGTGGTGGATAGATGGGGATCTACTCAGGGCCAGCTGTGGCCTGTTCGATAAATTAAACCCGCTATAAGTTGTATAAATAAAGTTTTATTGGAGCACAGCCATACACATTTATTTATGCCTTGTCTATGGTTGCCTTAAGGTTTGATGGCACATTTGAAGAGGTGCAACTGAGACCAGTTGCAACAGAAATCATAACGTGCAAATCCTAAAATATTTACTCATTGTCCTTGTCCAGAAAAGTTTTTTTTCCACCTGTGTTTTATAGTCAAATTCACCCATATTTGGTGATTCTGTTTGTTTTATATACTGAATTTAAATTATACATAGAGGGAATAATATTAAAAAGAAAATAAACTACATTTACAGCCACTATGGAAAACACTATGGCAATTTCTCAAAAAAATTAAAATAAAGCTGCCATAGAATCCAGCAATTCCACTTATGGGTAATTATGTGAAGAAATTGAAAATGCTGGTTCAAAAACATCTATGTACTCCTCAGTTCATTGCAGCATTACTGCTAAAAACCAAGACAGTAGAAACAAACTCAATGTTCATCAGTAGAATAATGGATAATATATATATATATATAAAATATTATATTATTATCTGTACTCCTTGTAGTACTGGCTTCCCCTGCTAAATTAGTGTTCTAGGAACACATCTATATCAGTGTACCAGATGGCATTGTTGTGAGAAGCTCTGTTTGTTTCAATGAATATGTTTTTGAGGACTCTTTCAATGTGTTTCCAGTAAAATGTTGTTTCCTCTTGGGGAAGAATGTGGCAGAAATAGTTGTTATGCTATAGACAGCATACAAAGAAGCTGCTCTGAGTAAAACAACTTTATGAATGGTTTTCTCTTTTTAAATAAAGATTTGGGGAGATGGGAATTTAAAAAAGAGAGGAAACAACACATGCAAAGACCCAGGAGTGTCAGGAGGAGCCACTGGGCAAATGGGAAGGATTTGGAAGTATTTCACTATGGCTAGGCTTTTACTTTTTACCATGAGAAAATGTTAGTGTGAGAATGGTAATGATAACTCATCATTGATATTGACAGTAGTTGCTGTTGCTCAAAAGTAAAGGTTAAATAAAAAAACTTTAATATGGTAGTTATACAAAAATAATGCTAATTATAGCTGTTTATAATAACTATACCTTATTTCCAGTTGTAATATAGCAGAATATGTACATTAAGAATCACACAGATCTGAAAAGTACTTCATGAGTCATTTAAGTCAATTAATCATTTTATAGAAAAATAGATAAGTAGTGAAAAAATATGAGAAAGGAAAAACTATATTTGTTTCCATGATCGAAAGGAGTTGTAGTAATTGCCTTAGAAGTAAAAGGTACTTGTTTCAGAAAATATCTTAATAAGTCATTTTGGTTGATAAGTAAGGGTCTTTTGGACTTTTTGTGCTAAATGAGAGAATTTTATAGAAAATATGGAAATTTTACCACATTATAATACAAGAAACATGTTCATTGTCTAACTGCTATGCATGTGAAACACAATGTAGCCAGTATGATGGTGGGAGTGACTCTGAAGTACACAGGAGATAAAGATGACTCATGGCAGCATAAACATGGAGAATCCACTCTACATCATGGTATCAAGTTGAATATCAGAAACTGAGTAATAAAAATGTCTTTGTATTGAAGGTGGCCAGTGAATTTTAAAACTCATATAATTAAATTGTTATTTTTATTCTTATTTTGCTAAAATTATCCCTACACCACTTCCATAATCTGCAAAACTGCAATAATAGCATCACACTAACAGCCATGTTTGTGTTAGAGGAAAAGGGAAGAAAGAGTAAATCCAAAATGGGTCAATATGGGGATATGCAAAACACATTTCAGGGATGCTGAAATAATGCTCGTGAGCTAGGCAAATACACAAAGGCAGACAGTAAACACTTAGGAGGTAGATTCAGGCAGGCTCACTTTTCCCCCCAAATAGAGAGTAAAGAGTTAATTGATGTAAGTTAAGCTAGGGATTGGTCATGAGGCAAGATTTAAGCTTTTATTTTTTCCCTTTTATTCTTTTCTTTTTAATTATTTTAGGTAACAAGAAGTTGGATTATAAATGTGATGGACTGACTATACACAAGAAAAATAGCCAGATCATATATAAAAATAGAGCTCTGACCCACAACTGCAGCAACCTTCCCAGGAAATCAACCTCCTTTTCTACAACAAACAACACAGAAAGCCAGCATACTATAAATTAGAATTAGGGTTGTCAGGAACATGTATGAAGGACACATGGACAAAGCCAAAGAAGGTTAGGATCAAAGTTAGGAAGTGGAGATGGCTATGTTCAGGGGGAGCAATGGGGGAAAATGGAGACAACTGTACTTGAACAACAATAATAATAAAAAAATGTGAAAAAAGAGAAAGCCATATTATTATCACTAACAATAATTCAGGAAACTAAACAATAACTTGTATAATAAGTAACCCCAATGGCCAGGACTTAATCACTAATAGGTTTCTTAATTTATTCCCCTGTTTTCAATTTAGAATAACCAGAAAAAGCCAAATATTCAACCACATCCTCTCACATATGATATCCCTTCTAGTTAGCCCACCTACAACTTCCCCAAGAAGGGGAGCCTCCAGTCAGGGCACATCTGAAGCCCTCCCTTTTCCCACAAAAAAACTAGCCCTCTCCTCTGCCCGCTTTTGAGTATCTGCCAAAATTCAAGTGAGGATGGTGGACTCCTTTGCTATATAACAAGCTCTGAATATACAACCTTTGTTTTTCTCATTGGATTGGTCTTCGTTTATTTACACAAGTGTAAAATTTTGTTTGAAGAATGGAAATTTGTGCCGCTCCCTCAAAATTAAAAAAAAAAACATTATGTAATCCAAAGTTTTAGTTATATAGATGACAAACTTGATTTTGAAAAGTATAATTAATTTACCTTGGACCACCAATTCTCAACCTCCTGAGCATTAGAATTCTTCATCCAAATGTTCTTCACTATCTTGTGGCACCTAAGGTTTCTTTTACCTCCAAATGAAGTAAGAAAGGCATCCAAAGAAATATAGCGGCATTCCCCCTAGCTAGAATTCAAATACCAATCAGATTCTCCTGTCTAACAAATGTGACAAGTGAAAGCAAAAATGACCTCTAGATAGTCAAAAGAGTGTTGCTTAGTAATAGAGGATTCCCTCAAGCTTTCACTAAAAAAATAGGTGTTCTTATTCTACACACACTTCTGATAGGCATGGAAATCTGTTTTTCAGATTTATAACCTCTATAAAAGGAGCTATACTTCTTGCATGTTGTTTGATTGCCCTGAAAATTGAGACCCAAGAGCAACTGAGGAACTAAGAAACCTACAAAAGCCACAAACAGAACCTGCATAACTGCATATGCTACACATCACAGTAGGTTTTGGGGTCACAAAACAACATGAGACTCTAGTTATGGAAAAAGGAAAAAAATCTCAACTTAAATAATTGAAATACATCTCTGTTACAGTTTGGCTAGTTAAATATATATATATATATTTCTAATTATTCAGACAACCGTATATTTCAAATGGTACATTCCTTGAAAGATCTTCCAAAATTTACTAGTACTGTATTAAATTTAACCTAAAATGAATGAAAAGCAATACTGTTTCAGCTTTTGATCAAGAAAAAAATATGCTTACCCACTAAGATACATTTTTGCAAAGATCAATATAGCATATCAGTTTGAGCAATGAATGTAGCTTCATTGTTAATGTGTCTTCTCTAGCAAATGCCATTTTTTTTCAAACTGTCTTTTTTACTATTTTTTTTCTAAAATGGGATTTGATAATCCACAGCAAGTAGAAGAGCCCTTGGTTATATCATTCTCACTCCCATTGTTTTAATGAAATCCTCAGAGCTAAGTCACAACTGAAGTCAACACCCAGTATAGAGAAAATGTCCTCTATTAAGCCTTGGATTTCCGTCACTTCTAATCTTTACAGTTTGTAGTCTAAACTAATAAACCATTTCCCTTCACTATCTTGCTTGAAGGGTATTCATCTGAATGACACAAAGGCAAATACAGGCAATATCTATATTCCTTTAATATTTAATGTTCCTCTCCTCCATATACTTTAGGGAACACTTAGCATATTGCCTATAATGGTGCTGGAAATGAGGTGGCAGCTTCAGTAATAAAAAAATGTGATAAAAATACTGGTTTTAATGGAGATTCACAATAAATATGAAACATTATAAGCATGTTGACAAAATTTCTCAAATCCAAATGTGGAAAACATTTGGACATTAGGTACTAAATTTAATTCAACCATCTATCATCAAAAGGCACCTCTGAATAAACTCTGGAATTTATAGCTCCCCAAGATAAGCATCAAGTATCACCCTTCTTAGTCCATAGGCTACTCCCAGGCTGAGCCAGAGGAATAAAATTAAAAGGTATTACTTATTTACATGTTACTCTAAGTGACTGTAAAAGGAATAATGTAAAGTAGGTTGAATGGCACCTCATACCAGATGAGTCTGGTTCCTTGTTAAAAACCTCTGTGTGATTCTTTAGGCTTGAGCATACACTACTTAAAAGGCTTACACTGACAGAAAGCTGCCCTCCCAGCACAGACTGGGTGCATGGCCAGCAAGTGCATTGCAGTCACTGAAGAGAGATACAGCCAAGGACACAAGACCCCTGGCCAGTTGTGCTCTTAAACGTATTTGCATTCCTACTCCTGAGGCCATGAGCAGAGTTCTTATTTGGGCTCTTCTGCTGAGATCTCCGTATGGGGGTTGAGGAGAGAGGAGGAAACCTTGAAGACACCCTTTCCCACTCTGACTCAGTACCTGTATGTACTTTTCCCTTCCTAGCCTAAACCTTTGTTCTACCTCTCACCTCAGGATCCACAAAATTATCATAGTCTTTTGTTGTGGGTTCCCTCCACAGTGAAACAACCCCACATTTGTACTGATCCATCTGACCATGGACTGGTACACCATTCCATGGCGGAAAATGGAAGAGGAGGAATCAGCATTTCTTCTGGTTTTAGTCTCCTGATTATATCATTGCAGTAAATGATTAAAGTGATTTACTTTTTTGTTCTTGGCTTGCCATTTTAATCTGCCACTTGGACCCCTGGTGGCTCAGCTCTCTCTTCCCCAGCTCCAGACACTAACTCACACTAATCTCAATCCATATTTTAATTCAGTCACTGAAGAAGGCTCGTGATGAAATACTTCTGCACAAATGTTAAGCTTTAAGAATTTAGCATTAAACAACAAAACAAAGAAACAAACAAAATATAGCCAAAGACACTGAAATAGAGGACAGGTTGACAGTGACCAGAGGGGAGAGGGGAGGGAATTTCAGGGGAATTTCAGGGGAGAAGAGAAGGGTTTACAGGAACAAATATAGAGGACACATGGACAGAAACTTGGAAATGGGAGGGAGGAGGAGAGGAATGGGTGGGTGGGCTGGAATGGGAGTAAAGGATAGAAACTATACTGAATAATGACTAAAATAAAAACAATAAAGAGAAAAAAAAGAATTTAGCATTAGTGTACTGCCTTTCCACAACTTTAGGGGAGCATGTCATATGAAAACCCATAATGTCTGAAGAGTAACTAACTGAATGTTGGAAATTTGGGACTTCTCTGTCCTCTGGATGACATTATGGTACTCTTTTATTAATCCTTCCACTACATACTGAGTAGTCCAGTGCCATCACTGAGCAATCCAAGACCCTCCGCTCTCATATGCTATGATCCTTGGCATCCCACAAGCCCAATCGCTTCTTTGCATTTCTGAGCACAACTTTTTTTTATCTGTACTCTTCTCTCACTACATATCTGCTGTAACAGCTTTGTCTTAATGAACCACACAGGACAGTCTGGTGGAGACTTTTATTTCAGGTACCTTTCAGCAATGCTTATACCCATTTCTGTAGACAAATTCTCTTCATCTTTGTATCATTCCTGTAATTAGATCTGTACCTTTCTGGAAAAGTCTACAGAATGATTTCTATATAATGACTATTCCAAGTTAACAAAAAGTTGTTGGATGCCAGGAAACTCATTCCCAGGTTCTCAGACCATAATAGGGAGAATAATCCACACTATTGGAAATCAGAAATTGATTATATGGAAAAACACAAACAAAATACTGAGTGCTGGTGGTGATAATGTTGGTAGTGTTAGAAACTGAGACAGGACTTTATGAATAGTTTGTATTGACACAAAACTTCTACTTTGTTTATTTGCAAAGCACAAAAGCAGATTCAAAAGGCTCTTATCAAAAAAGAAGATATCTTCAAACTAGAAAAAAGCAGCATTCTTGCTTAAGCCAAGATTTTCTCAGAACAAGTGGTGTCAGAGAAAAGGTTCTGAAGGTTCCTGGCCTCTGACTTGTCTCCAGCTATTTTCCTCAGTCCTCCAGAATATCTATGGAAGGGGCATCCTCACATCAGGGGTTAAGTTTTTTGGCGAGGTCTGGGGGATGAATGAGCCATATAATAGACGTAAAATATCAGTATCTTTTGAGAAAGTATTCAAGGCTTTGGTTTATTGCTTGTAGTCTCTAACACTCTATCCACTGGCATTTATTGTCACTAGGAGGATTATAGAACAGCCCAGAACAAAGAGGACATCAAAGTTTCTAAGTAGATGTATATATTGTTTCATATGTGAAGAGAAAAAAAAAAGTCAAAACACTTTTTACTAACAAGATCTGGTTTTAATAGAGCAAAAAAATTTTGAAAATCTCAAAACATGGTTTTGCACATTATGAGGAAATTTCAAATGAGTTAGAGTTTTGAAGTGATGCTTAAGCATTGAGTGAGGAAGCACTTGTGATGGTGGGACAATCATTTTTCCAACCACAGGTGAGGCAATGACAACTTAAGAACCTCCTCAGGAATCTGAGTAAAGATGTGACTATGGAGGACTGGGAGGAAAGAGGTAAAGATTTAGAAACAAATTGGGCAGTTATATTAATAACCCATATATGTTCCCCGTTGGACATTTAATAAAAAATAAAAAATGGAAATGGGAAGACAAAATTAAGTTATCTGTCATTGGTATAAACGATGCCTCAAAGGTTAGTTTAAATTCAATTATAATTACATAAAATGCATTCTCAAAATACACCTGTGTGGATATATATTAATATTTATTTACTTAATATATAATTAATTACATGCTTGTATGACATTTTACATTTTTATTAAATATAGAATATTTAATATAAAGATATAATATGTCAATGTAAAAATAAATACATAAATATAAATAATATATAAAATATAATTCTATATCATTAAGATATATATTTATATCTTTATCTCCCTTATTAGACATTATGCTTTTATTTTTAATGACAGAAACATAGGAACAATTTAGCAAAACTCATATCTAATGCCCAGAGGATATATTCTGTGAAAGTTTTCTGTGAATAGCAGTGATGGTTTTCTATTTCTACTGTAATATATTACCACAAACTTAGTGCTTTAAAACAACATAAATTTATTTTCATACAGTTGTAATAAGAAGCCCTTAAGGTCAGGGTGTCAGCAGGCCTCCAGCTGCACCTCATTCCTTCTGGGGACTCCAAAGGATAATTTGTCTCCTTATTTTTTCCATCTGTTAGAGTGTATCTGCATTCCTGGGCTTTTTTCATCTCTTCCTTCAACATTAAGACCACCAGCTTAGCATCTTCAAATCCTCCAGCTCTCTCTGACCTGTGTTTCATTGTCATATTTTTTTTGATTTTGATTCTCCTACCTCCTTTTATAAAGACCTTTGTGGTTATATTAAGCTCACTTACATAATCCATGGTTATGTTTTTTCTCAATATTTTCAGAGTCTGAAGAACTCCTGTTACCATGTAAAGTAACATAGTCACAGGTTCTATAAATTAAAGGATAGACATTTGAGGGGTCATTATTCTGTCTACCACAGTGTAGCTCAGAGGATGAGGCATGGCTCTCATTAAATCAGAATCAAAGGTATGGATTTAGCTTTTTATAACCAAAGCTAATCTCCTCTTTGAGAACTTGAATTTTTTTGAAACTACAATTAATAATTTCTAATCCAATTCTCACACCATTTTTTGGTTTTATTCTTCTCAAACAAGCATGCAAACAAAATCAGCTAATTGGCTAACATTAGTAATCATTTGGAAACTCTTTTATGCCATAACAAACAAAAATATTGTCTTTGGTAGTTTTAATTAATAAGTAAAACTTTGAAGTACAGAGGTATTTATGACAGCATCAGGGTATTGATACATTGCAATCATTTATCATTCATTTTATTTGAAAGCAAAAATGGAAAGGCAAAATGATCTCCAAATTTTATTAAATATACTGTTTTCACTAAAATTAAATAATTCTTAATAAGTTTATATTACTTTTTTTACATGTGTTACTTTAAAACATATTACAGATATTTACATGACAAGTCATTAGATAGAGTGATTTATGTTTTGTAAATTAATTAAACTTTTGATTGCCAGTCCTTTTCCAAGAGGGATTAAAGCATACCAAATGTTTGTGTTTGCACATGGTAGTCCTAGCTGTTAGTAGTGTCACCTTTAACTCAAAGAATGGTTTGATCATAGTCCATATGGTCACACCACCACTAATTCTTCCTATATTAAAACACAAATAAAAGATGGATCAATTTGTTGTTTTCCTTCTTCACATCAGTATTTGTAAGGGATAAAAAGGGAAAATGTGCAAATGCCTAGAAGTAAAAAAAAAAAAAGGTATATCTTGGAGCCACAGGTGTTATTAAGGACATATGAGGGACAGTGGGCAAGTGGGTTTTGATATGGGAATAGAAAGGCAGCATGGGGCATTTGGTGAAAACTGAAAGGAATTGAGGGAATGAGCAGCAGCCAACAATACTGTAAGATTTCCTAACTCTAAACATCATGAAAAGAAGAACTATCAGACATTCAAGAAACACCAGAGCCCAAAGAAATTAAAAGCAAATAGAAGGCGTTATCTCTAAGCAAACAGATGACAGAGCAGCTAGAGCAGGAGTCAAACTGAATAAAACTAATGATTTCAGAAAGATCAGAGGAAATATCAGTATTTAATCAATAGAACAGCAGTAAGTGTTAGCAATAACTAAGTAAATAAGCAAATAGACAAACTTCCTGCAGAGCTTGAACATGAAAACATGTAACATTTTTATTTAAAAATTAGTCAATAGTTCTGTGGAATAGTAAGCAAAACCAAGTTTGGATTCAAATATTTTCCCCCAATGTCTCAGAAAAGAAGTGTGAGATGAAAATTATAAAAATTGAACATATTAGGAAGTACACTTTGAAAAGAAAGACTGTAAGTAATTACTGATAAAAACACTACTGCTTTATATGTACTGATCTTGTACTAAGATTCTCTGTTAAACGTTGTATTGACCCTCACCTGAGGATATATGTATTGGTTTTAGAGAGAGAGTTAAAAAAAGTGGAAGGAGCAGGGAGGGAGTGAGAGAGAGAGAGACATCAATGTGAGGGAGAAAAATTGAGTGGTTGCCTCCCATATGCACCCCAACTGGTGATCAAACCCACAGCCTGGGTATGTGCCCCGACTGGGATCGAACCCACAACCTTTTGGTGTACAGGATGATGCTCCAACCAAATGAGCCACCTGGTCAAGGCCAACATTTAAAAAATATTTTTTGTTTATTTAAATTGACCTTTTTTTGATTTTCTATATAGATTATAATAGCATTTGCAAAATAATAAAACAAAATATCTTTACTTCTAATTATTTGACTTTCACATAGGTTTAAGAAGATATTCACAATTCATAACAGCAAAAATAAAAATGACCTGCATTCTGTCAGCAAAAGAAAAATGGATAAAGGTATAATAAAATGCTATATAGCAGTTAAAAATAATAAACTGACTTGTAAATAGAAACATGAATGGATTTTTACAAATGATGTTGAATAAATTAGTTGCCAAAAGAGAATTGTAGTGAGATACATTTTAATAAAACATCTCAAAGCAGACATTAAATAATTATTCATTGTTTGTGCAGTTTAGATGTATGAGTAAGAAAAAGAAAACAGATTAGAAAAAAATTGCTTTACATATGTTATAATGGATGCTTTTTGGAGGAGGAAAGAATAAGAATTGAGGCATTACACGGGCCAGTGAAGAAATTATGGTACCAACTAAGGAATATTGATTAAAACTGCAATTCTTCCTGGTGTATCAAGAAAAAAAAAGGAAACACAAGGCTAACAAAAATTCAAAAATAAAAATAAATGGGCATAGTCATTTAAAAAAAGGAAACAAAACACATCACATTGACTTCATCTTTTCTGGAAGACACTGAGAAAGAATGCAATATGTATGATTTGTTCTAAGTTTTATTGTTAGAAAAGTAGTTACAGTACACCCTCCTCAGAATAAATTCTAATAAATGCATTTGCATAATTTATGGGGTTATATTGTGGCAACAAATACATAGTTCCTCATTAACACCTTCAAAGCTGGACTTAGAGGGAAGATGGTGGCGTAGTAGGAGGGAGCAGATTCTACTTCTCCCACACCTAGGGAAAAATAATCACCATTCTAGGTAGGAACAGAGCAAAGAGCCAACATTATCACGACATAAATGAAAATAGGAGATCACAAATTGTAGTGGACATTGAAAAACCCGAGGGTAAGGAGACTACATGGATCAGCGGGGGGACCAGGGGAGATACAGCTCCAGGTCCAGAGCTCTGGGTTGGCCCACGGGGCTCCTGGGAGAGAGCTGGGTCATATACTTCCTCCCTGGCCAAACAAGGACTGAGCAGCACCTGGGGAGGCCAGTTTACCGGAGGGCACAGAGACAGGACTGAGAGAGGAGTGAGGATGAAGAGGCACCCACACAGGGGCTGTAAGAACCTACGCAAAGCCCTGGTGAAAGTGTGAACCACACCCCATGCATCCAAAGGCATCAACCTCTACACCCACTCCCCCAACCTGGAGAGAGCAAGGTTTGGTGAAAGTCTTGGAAACCACAGCATTGAAAAAGGAAAAGGTTCAGGCGCTTCCCAGGACCTATGATGCCCAGGCTGTGAATTTGGGGGAAGTGGGCACCCCTCAGGAACCAAACAGTGTGCACCCCTTGAGATCCAGAGAGTGCGCACCCCGGAACCTGGAAAAGGGGAGGGTGCTCCGCAGGACATTGGAACACACAGCGGTGAACTCCCAAGGACGCACATACTTGCACCCAGCCCCCACAAACAGATACCTTCTGGGTGTCACCAGACGGGCTCGAGGGAGAAGGCGTGCCTACACTATGAACGGTACACGAGAGGCTGACTGAGTCCTGAATGGGAACAAAGAAAAGCCATCTCCAGTAGCCCCTAAGTGGGCAGAATCCACTAGAAAAACCGGTTTGGTCACTCTGAAACCAACAATAGGTGTGTGTGTTTTTTTTTTTTTTTGCTCTATTTTTGGGGGGTGGGGTTGGTTGTTTGTTTCTTTTTCTTTTTGTTTTTGTTTTCTTTTAATTATTTTTAAGTAAACTTTTATCTTTTAATTCGTATTATTTTTTGATCTATCAATTCTTTATGCTTCTCTTTCTGTCACCCTAGTGTTGACCCTTCTCCCTTGCTTTCCAAATTTATCTCTTCTTCCTTCCATCTTCTGCTTGGTTCCTTCCTTTTTTTTTTTTTTTTGAACCTGCAAGTAATTGCATCATTGTATAATCATTATTTCATTATTCATACACCTTTTACTTGTATACTATTTTGGTATTCCTCTTCTTTTTGTATAGACTTCTTTGCTTGGCTGATTATATTGTATCATTTGATTGGTTTCCCCTGTTGTCTCATTTATAGTGTATTCCTAATATACTGTCCTCTATTTGTGTACCATTAGTACAAAAATACTCTCTATTCCTGAGTACAAGGCTCAATACTCTTTATTCTTGTTATCTAGATTTCATAGATTCTGTCATATGATTGTTCCTCTAATATTACTGTAAATAATAGCCATTACATACAATTGTTAATACTTCACGACACCCATTCCAGATCTTAGCCTACTTCACAGTCTCCTGAACTCTATTCCTATAATGGTTAACTCTATTGTCTCACACACTTCACATATTTACTACTCTTTACTCTCACCCTACATCAGAATCTGAACTCCCACATCATCACTGCTTTCTAGAGCCAACTCACAATCCTTTCCTTCACAACAAGAGTCTTAGCTTCTTTCCATCCTTTCTAAAAAGTGACTAGTGGGGTGGAAGATGACAATTAACACTATACATAGCCAAAGGATCTCTTATCTCCTCTATACTGGCTGCTACTGTAAATATCATATAATACTCTCTTGCTGTCTAAAAACATTTTGCCTTACCCCTCCAACTGATCACAAAAAAGAGTAGGTGGAAACTGTCAACACCTGGATACCCAAAAGAGACTGCACCACAGAATCTCACAGGCATTCTACCACAGAAGTTAACACCATAAGCCTAGGGAGCGGGAACAGATCAATTTAAGAAGCTGAGGCTAGCAAGAAGAGCCTCACAAACAATGAGAAGACAAAGAAACAATCCCAAAATGAAGAGAAAGGAGGAAGCCTCAGAAGGAATTCTAAATGAAATAGAACCAACTCAACTATCAGGTTCTGAGTACAAAGCAATGATTATCAGGAAGTTCCACGAACTTTCAATGAGTTACCAGAAACTACAGGGAAGCTACAATGAACTCGCTGCAAACTATTTCAACATGAAAAAGGAAATAGAAACTATCAACAAGGGCCAAGAGGAAATGAAGAATACAATTTCTGAACTGAAGAACACTGTAGAAGGAATCAAAAGCAGGATCGATGAAGCAGAAGATCGGATCAGCGAGCTGGAGGACAAAGTAGAAAAAAGCACCCAGAAAGAGCAAGAACAG
>CM052541.1:73607555-73662075 GCA_028533065.1 Trachops cirrhosus
CAGATGACATGACAGTGTACATAGAAAATCCTATAGACTCGGCCAAAAAATTGCTGGACCTAATAAATGAATTTGGGAAAACAGCGGGACATAAAATCAATATCCAGAAATTAAAGGCATTTTTGTACACCAACAATGAAACAGCAGAAGCAGAAATCAAGAAAAACATCCCATTTGATATAGCAAAAACAAAAATAAAATACCTATGAGTAAATCTAACCAAAGAGGTAAAAGACCTGTATTCAGAAAACTACATAACACTGAAGAAAGAAATCAAGGAGGACACAAATAAATGTTAACATATACCGTGTTCATGGATTGGAAGAATTAACATCAAAATGTCCATACTACCCGTGTTCATGGATTGGAAGAATTAACATCAAAATGTCCATACTACCCAAAGCAATCTACACATTCAATGCAATACTTATTACAGTACAAATGGCATATTTCACAGACTTAGAACAAACACTTCAAAAATTTATATGGAACCATAAACGACCCCAAATAGCTGCTGCAATTTTGAGAAAGAAGAGTAGAGTAGGAGGGATCTCAATACCTGATACTAAATTGTATTACAAGGCCACTGTAATCAAAACAGCTTGGTACTAGCATAAAAACAGGAACATCGACCAATGGAACAGAACAGAGAGCCCAGAAAAAACCCAAATCTCTATGGTCAATTAATATTTGACAAAGGGGGCAGCAACCTAAAATGGAGTAAGGATAACCTCTTCAACAAATGGTGTTGGGAGAACTGAACAGCTACATGCAAAAAAATGAAACTCTAACACTAACTTACAGCATACAGAAAAATATATTCAAGGTGGATAAAACACTTAAATATAAACAGTGACCCCATTAAAGTTCTAGAAGAGAACATAGGCAGGAAAATCTCAGATATTGTATGCAGAATCATTTTTACTGACACGTCCCCTAGAGCAAGGGATACAAAGGAAAGGATAAGCAAATGGGATCTCATCAAAATAAAAAGCTTCTGCATGGTTAAAGAAAACAGTATTAAAATCAAAAGAGAACCAACTCTATCGGAAAACATATTTGCCAATCATACCTCAGACAAGGGTTTAATCTCCAAAATATATAAAGAACTTACATGACTCCACTCAAAAAAGACAAGAAACCCAATTAAAAAATGGGCAAAGGACTTGAATAGGCATTTCTCCAAGGAGGACACGCAGAGGATCCAGAAATGCATGAAAAGATGCTCAATATCACTAGCTATCAGAGAGATGCAAATTAAAACCATAATGAGAGAGCACTTCACACCAGTCAGAATGGCCATCATAAATAAAACAACAGACAACAAGTGTTGGAGAGGTTGTGGAGAAAAAGGGACCCTAGTGCACTGTTGGTGGGATTGCAGACTGGTATGACCACTGTGGAAAACAGTATGGAACTTCCTCAGAAAACTAAAAATGGACCTGCCCTTTGATCCAGCAATCCTGCTGCTGGGACTATATCCTAAGAACCCTGAAACACCAATCCAAAAGAACCTATGCACCCCAATGTTCATAGCAGCACAATTTACATTAGCCAAGTGCTGGAAGCAACCTAGGTGCCCATCAGTAAATGAATGGATCAAAAAACAATGGTACATCTACAGAATGGAATACTACCCAGCTGAAAGAAAGAAGGAGCTCATGCCCTGTGCCACAGCATGGATGGAGCTGGAAAGCATTATGCTAATCGAAATAAGCCAGGCAGTGAAAGACAAATACCATATGATCTTGCCTTTAACAGGAACGTAAACAACAAAACAAAGAAACAAATAAAATATAGCCAAAGACACTGAAATAGAGGACAGGTTGTCAGGGCCCAGAGGGGAGGGAATTTCAGGGGAGAATGGAAGGGTTTACAGGAAGAAATATAGAGGACACATGGACAAAACTGGGGGTTGGAAATGGGAGGGATGGGTGGGTGGGCTGAAATGGGAATAAGGGATAGAAACTGTACTGAATAATCTAAAATAAAAAATTTAAAAAGTAAAAAAAAACCCTTCAAATGTGAAGGAAATGGAATTCAAATTGCTGGTTCTCAGAGTGCTCTCTGATATGATCACAGGCTTGACCATGAATCACATAATTCAGTGGTCGTCACTCTGTGCAATAGCACAAAAGGTGGCAGACTTGCTGCTTCCCCAAGGGCTGTGCTCACTAAAGTTTACCTGTGTGCACATACTTGCACACAATGACATGCAAATAATATTTATGAATTCAAATAAAAAAGGCATCCTAACCTTACAGTGTTACCTGAAACTAACAGAAGTAAATAGAGTAGCTAAAACATACCTCCAATTAAAGCAAGATTTATCCCCAGATATTGGAAGGAATAGTTTCTAAATGTGAAGTCTTGCACAAAATTAGGTTATTTCAGATCTGAGATACATGACTTACAGAATAGGAATTTCTTTATTTTTGTAGTTTTAGCCCCATTTACCTTCTGACTCTTACAGAATAAATAAAGTAGTGGTGTGAAAGGTCTGGACACACTATGTGTATTATTTAACATTGGCATTACCAATATTCTACAGCTTGTAGAGTTTGCTCCTATTTTAACTTCTGTCTTTTGAAAAGTGTTTGCATTCATTGGCTCATATGATGACTTCTGGGGATTTGGATGCCAGGATTGATTAAGTCACTGCCAAAGCTTTACTGATTGACAATCTGGACTAGGACTAGAGTTTCCCCAAGACTTTCTCCTCAGTGTTGGATATCTGAGTCCAAGAGGAAAACAACAGGTCTTGTTGATCAATAGACAAAATTAAATATAGCTGACTGGCAGCCCATGGAATAAAACTAGGAAATATTCTGCTTAAATAACTCTAACTTGTTACCTATTTTCTACAATCTGCCCTTGGCAAAATCTCTGACCTAGATAAAATCTTCTTGATTATCAGAATTAGGGAAGGGAGATCAAAGGACCCGTATTATAATCTGTGTTTCTCAAAGTTCAGTCTGCAGGCCATCTACTTCAGATTAATGAAGATCTGCTTATTAAATATTCAGAGTCTTTGGCTTTACTAAAGACCAGCTAAACTCTCAAGAAGGCACTACAACACATAATTTAACAAGTTCCTCATGGTATAAAATCTTAACCTAGAGAATTTTTATTTTAATTCACCAATCTTAGTAATTCTTCATTATTGCCTATTAGGACGCATTCTGTCAGATGCTTCAAAAGTCATTGATTATTTATTATAAATGCAATATGGATCCTTATGTTATAAAGTTATTTCCTGAATGGAAATCTATCTTTGAATCATTAGCCCATTGTACAGTGATCTGTTGTCTTGTATTAAAGAACAATGAGTAATTCCATGAGGTAAAAACTATGGATTTAAAATCCTATGTCTCTGTGTAAATGATTAAATGTTTTAATACATGAAAATTGAGAAACTTTTCAACAAATCTTATAGGGTGATATTTTGGCTGAGCCTCCTGTTCAGAAAGAATGTGGTTAGGGTACACTACAGTATTGTCAGTCTTATTCAGGAATTAGTGGTTTAGCTTTGGAGGACTGCTGCATAAGACCAGGAGGATCCTGAAGAATGATAAGAAGAAGAAAAAGTAGATGTTCAAGGCATGTTTTAACTCTTAGAGCTAAACTTAACATGCCCAGTTCTTCTCATGCCTTGTTATTGTTTTTTAAAAGCAATAAATTTAAAACACTAAAAGAAAAATAAATGAAAATAAAGTAAAATCTACCTAAAACAAAATTTTATATAGAAAGTTAATTAGCTAGGATAGTTTTATAATAGTAAGGAAAAGATAATATAAGAGAAATATAAAAAGGAGAAAAACAAAAGGGAAGAATGAGATAAAATAAAACCACTTAGAACATAAAATAAGTTGTAATACAATTTTAAAAAGGACTAAAATTTTAAGAAATAAAATAAATATATAGCAACATAAGAACTGCTTATAAAGATATGGACTAAAACAAAAACATAAACAGTACATATGGGAAAGTCCAAAGTTTAACATCCATGAGATCTGAAAATTGTCTTCTAGGATAAACTGGTTGCAAATCTCTAGAAAAGTCTTTTTTGGGGGTGGCTTCTCATGGTTTAGGGTCCCCAAGAATAACCCCCCAAGCTCCAGACTAGAACAGGAAAAAAATCTTTGGTTACTCTGCCACCAATTTTATCTCAGGGTGGGGAACAGAAGAGGCAGACACTGTGTTACTCACCCTCTGAAAAACCCAAGTGTCTTCCATTGGCCCTGCCACCAAAACACATTTATGCAAATTCTTCTTCCTCATTAAATAGTCCATCTGTAACTATGACCATCCCACAATGAAAACCTTAAAAAACTTTTTATCTATATTATTATTATATTAGTAGAGTAGCTATTTTTAAACATTATTTGAAATACTATTTGAGTTTATTACATATTGAACTATAGTTATATGTGGAACAACTAGATAACCAAAATTTTCTGATGCAGCCACCTTTTCAAACATTTAACCTTTGGTCAGACCTTGTGCCCAATTTGGGGTTATAACATGAATACCATATCCACACACTAAAATAAAACAAAAGTATTCAGCACCTAATAAGTGCCATTTATTTTATTAAATACACTAAAATTAAACCTTAATACAACTCTACAAGATGTACATTTTTCTCTTTGAAATATGAGGAAATAAAGATATGAACAGGTTATCTAACATGTCTAAGATAATACACCTAGAAAACACTGGCAATCAGATTTGCTTCTACATCTCTATGACCCCCAAAGTCAGGCTTTTTTGTCAATGATATGTGTTTCTATATGCTTTCTGGGCTTGTCAGTGAAGACAGTCGCTGCCACCAAGCACTGAAAATTTTATTCCTTACACAGAATTTCTTAAATCCCCTTCC
This sequence comes from Trachops cirrhosus, assembly GCA_028533065.1. NCBI lineage: Eukaryota > Metazoa > Chordata > Mammalia > Chiroptera > Phyllostomidae > Trachops > Trachops cirrhosus. Next base: position 73,612,438 of record CM052541.1, read on the forward strand.
TTCTGAGCTACATAAGTCATGTGATCTGATACAATTCAGAAAAAGGAATATTTCAGTACAACTGGAATGGAATATACTAAAAACTAAAATTATATTAGGGTATTTTCAAATTTTCCTACTATGAAAAACTTAGGTTGCCTTATATGATAAATTTAAATGTTATACTTTATGAAAACTGGATTTTAGAGCATATAGATAATAACATTGGGTTTTAAAATAAACTTTGTTTTATCAAAACTGATAGGAGTTAGACAGATAATTATTAAATAATAAAGAAATTTCTGTAATCTATTTTATAGTAAGCCCTACCTATATGTGGGAGTTGCTTTGTGTTCTAAAATATTACATGGTTCATTTATTAAAATATGTTGCTCAAATACCACAGTCATTACCACAATTTTAGCTTATTTTTAATTAATTTTGCTACTTTTGTTTACTTAGTTTATATAAACTAATATAAACTTAGTTTATATTAGGCAAATATGAAATTATTTCCACATTTTCAGATAAATTCTGTTTTTGCTTCTAAGAGCAATTCATATTTCTCTGGTTCTTTCTGCTGTCACATTTTTGGTGGTATATTTCAAGAACAGTAGTAGTGAGCTGCATGGCAAGTTAATTAAGCTTTGTAAAGTAAAATACACAGTCATGTTTTTTTTGGATATTTACTAGTTACAAAAATATGCCAATGATACATAATTGCATTTTACCTTATGGCACACTTCAAGCTCTTAAACAAGGAAACAATACTCTAATAGCATTCCATACGCCAGAGGGGGCATTTTTTTTTCTTAAAGGAAAGTTTGATGCACAAGTTTTTCTTTTGAAATGATTTCACCAGAAAATATAGTATACTGAGATTGGCAAAATACAGTTTTTTGCTCTCCCTCTATACATCATTAATGTCAGCAGTTTAAAAATGGATGTCTCTGAGCCAGTTTGTGGCAAGTTTTATGGCCGCAAAAGTGTTTAGTCAGAACGTGATTTGTTCCTGACACCAGATTCTGCCTGTGACTCTTTTTTTATGGGGAGAGAAAAATGAAGGAAGTTGCTGCCTAGATTCTGTTCATTAGGCTTTTCGTTTTAATCAGGTCACAGTTGGGACATTCTGATAAGGCAATGCCACTCCTATACTGATCCAAGGACTATCATGTTTGACAGACAGCGAATATTCCACCTCAACAGCATTTGGGCTGATGACTTTGGTTTACAGTTTGCCAAGGCAGCATTTGTTTTATATTAGAATACAGGAAGGGTAGAAGAGTTCACTGGGTAATTTGTTTTTGGAGATTAATTCAATACAAAGGGGAACACAGTTTTCTTGTCACTTGTTAATTCAACTACTAACAAGAAGGGAGAATTAATTGATACATTTGAAAGTGAGTACAGTATGTTCTACTTCTTAAGTTTGAAGATTTCTATTTAAAAGTTACTACAAGGCCAGGAGACTTCTGTTTTGCAAGCCAGTGTAATATGATGAAAGGGAAAGAGTCCAATAAACCATAAAACTGGTGGTGATTAAGGATAGTAATAACCCATAGCTAGAAATTTGTATACAGCAAAGAGGTGGTTATTTATTTTTAACAGACTGCATTCAAATCCAAACATTCTGCTCAATACCTGAAGACTCAACTGCTTTTTGAGGGAGGCCAATCCTTACTACCTGGAAGCACCAGTCATTCCCCTCAGCTGCACTCGTTCTGAACAGGAAAATTCAACTATCCTAATCAGCTTGAGATTTATTCTCTCCACTCAGTTATAAGTTGTATACTATTATTTTTCATTGGATTTATCTAAATAGCTTACTACAATGTGTGTGCCCTTGCATCCTCTATTTTCTTCTGTTTATTTCTGCCATTGTTTTGTTAGATTATATAATGTCACAAATCTATTTTCCTTTTCTAAATTTTATTTATCTTTAGAGAGAGGGAAGAGAGGGAGAAAAAGAGGGAGAGAAACATCAATTGGCCACCTCCTACATACTCCCAAGTGGGGACCTGGCTCCAGTCCAGGCCTGTGCCCTGACTGGCAATTGAATTGTCACCTTTCAGTTTTCAGACTGATGTTCAATCCACTGAGCCACACCAGCCAGGGACAAATCTATTCTCTACTTTCTTAGCCCCCCTATTAATGAACTTGATTTAAAAAGGTACTAGACACATAAAGTATATCAAATTAATAGTAAATATAAATAGAAGAACTAAAACTATAAAACCTTTAGAAGAAAATGTATGAGTAAATGTTACCTTATGTTAGGCAATCACATCTTAGATATGATACACAAATCACAAACAAAAAAAAACAGATAAATTGGATTTTATCAAAAGTAAAACTTTAATTGACACCATTATAAAGGTAAAAAGGTAATCAATAGGAAGTCATATATCTGAAGAGGGACTTGTATGCAGAATATGTAAATAACTCTTATAACTCAACAATAAAATGAGAAATGACCACTTAGAAATGGGGTGTACATCTGAATAGCCATTTCTCCAAAGATATATAAATGGTCAATAATCACATGAACATATGTGAAAAGACATTTAGCATAACCACTTATTAGGGAAATTCAAATTAAAACCATGATGATGTACAACTCTACAGTTACATGGATGGCTGTAATAAAAAAGAGACAATAGTAAGTGTTGACAAAATGTGGAGGAACTAGAATCCTCATACATTGCTGATGAGAGTGTCAAAGGTGCAGTCATGCTGGACAATGGTCTGGTAGTTATTCAAAATGTTAAACACAGAGTTACTACACAATTTCATGATTTCACTAAACCAAGGAAAAATAACATATGTTTATACTAAAAATAGCATACAATTGTTCATAGACAATAACTTATAATAGCCACAATTTGAAAACAAGTAATTTTTCCATCAACTAGTGAGTGCATTAACAAATGTGGAATATCTGTACAATAGAGTATTACATAACACTAAAAATGAATGAAGCATTGATACATGCTATGACATGATTAAATTTTGAAGACATTAACCTACATAAAAATAGTCACAAAACACTATATATTATTGAATTTCATTTATATAAAAAATATCCAGAAGAGAACAATTTATAGAAGCAGAAACTACATTCATGGTTATCCAGGATTGGTGCAAGGAAAAGTAGTTGGATGGGAAGTGACTGTTAATGGGCATAGGATTTATTTGGTGATGATAAAAATGTTATAAAATTAAATTGTGATAGTTTCCCAGTGGAAATAATATACTAAAGACCATTGAATTGTATACTTTAACTTAGTTGAGTAAGTTTACTAGCATCTTTTAAAACATGAAATAAAATAGAATGAATTGGAATGGAATGGAATGAAATAAAATAAAATGGAATGAATGGAATGGAATAGAACAGGGAAGAAAAGGAACAAAAACAAACAGAATAAGGAGATTTATGAATTTATGTGCAATAAATTATATTTTACTGTGGCCAGTTATCAAAAAAGTGTGAAAAACACTTATTTATATGGTACTAATCTGCTTAGACAAGTAGATGAAAATATTGGGTAACTGGATAAAATTATTTTTTCTTCACAGAAACTATCAGAATGACTTTCAATGACCATTTACTTTTCAAACTTGCTATTTATCATCAATGAAGAGAATTCCATCATTCTAAAGATACTAAAGGACTTTGGGAAAGAAAACACCATATAGGACTGTTCCCAGAGAAAATAACCTGGATTTTAGCCAATGTTTATATGAATGACAACAGTGGCTTAGACCATATCCCTTTAGCAGGAGACTTAATTGCCCTTATTTTTGTTTGCCTGCTGTTTTATTTGGCTTTGGTGTCCCCTAAGGTAGGATATCTTTTAAAACAAAATGATACAGATTCATAGTCGGCTGTGTCATTGTTTCCTATTCCATAGCACATGTGAAATTGTTAAACATCAGCCTACTGTATCTGAGGACTGATTTATTCTAGACTGGATATATCTGTTATCAAAAGAAGAATAAAATTATTTTTGTCCCAGTTTTCTAGGAAACAACAAGCAAAGGACATGGAAATTAAAATACAGGGTAGTCAGTCAAGTTAGAGACAAAGATGCCCAGCATTGTAGCCCTCTACAGCTATTCTCATTAATTCATAAAGCAGGAAGGATTTTATGGGGTTTACTTGAGGGGAAACAAAAAATATCCCCCATAAATCTGTTAATTACAAGGTCTTACATAAGATTAGACTTAGCACAAGGCATAAGCAAAAATCTCTCAGGGACTGGTTGTAAAGCTCTTAATCCCAACTTGGACACTTCATTGGCTACAGATGGTGTCAAGGAGGAGTCACCCTGAAAATAACTTTAAGAAACTTGAGATCCATGAGATGACACCAGGCAGGCAGGCAAGACTTTCACAGATGGTGTCTTACTTCTCTTATCCCAACCTCCAACTGCTTTATAAGAAAAAGATTAGACTAATATCATAATCCAAAGGAGATCTGTGACTCTTTTTGTATTCATTTCAGGTTATTAATTTTGTTTTAAAAGTGATAGCCAAATTTAGACTAAAAATAACTCAGTCACTCTAAAAACTCCTCTTTTTTAAAAAAATTAGAAGGCCCTAAACTGAAAAACAAAAATGCCCCCTTGCTAATGTTTTACGGAGACTTTTGAGTTACATGACTCCAAGACTAAGTATAAATTAAAATCAAATCAAGTAAGTTGCCTATCTTTTAAAAACCTCTCTTTGTCCTGGCTGGTGTAGCTTAGTGGATTAAGCGTGGGCCTGTGAACCAAGAGATCATGGTTCGATTCCCAGTCAGGGCACATGCCTGGGTTGCAGGACCAGTTCCCAGCAGGGAATGCACAGGAAGCAACCATACATTGATATTTCTCTCCCTCTCTCCTTCCCTTCTACTCTAAAGGTAAATAAATAAAATCTTTAAAAAAAAAAAAAAAAACCTCTCTTCATGGGACTCATTTCCACTTAGATGTTTTACTAAAATTGTACAGTCCCTTGAGATAAGGAACACTGCTCAGGCTTTCCAGGCAGCCAGTCCATATTACCTTATTCCTCCCAAGGTCAGTACAGAGCAGTCCTTGCCACCAACAAAAATCTCAGCTGTGACACAGTAAAATGAAATCATTTCACTTGACAATGAAAGCTTGATGCTTTCCATTAGCCCTTTTCTGTGAGGTGTTAGATAAAGGCAGAGGAGTCAGATCTAAGTTCAACTTCTACCTCTTCTAACCATCACTCATATTACCAAAGACAAGTCAGTTAAATTTTGTTACTTCATCTGCATAAAAAGAATAACACCTTCTGATAGGCTTTGTAGAATCAATATAGAATGTTAAAATGTGATAATTTATGTAAAACTCAATATTTAATTAATTTCAATTGGATTTATTACATGGGGGTGACAGTTTTCCTATGGCTTTATATCTTCAAGGTTTTTACTCTTCTTACCATTTTCTTTAAATGTTATTGTTATCTTTATTCAACTAATGGCAGAAAGCACTCTTGATTTTTCTCTCTGTTGTAATAGAAAATAGGCAGAAATTAAATTGAAACTAAGCACAAAATCTGCTCTTGTGAAATAAGACATACAGAAAGAGAAGAAAAAGTGAGTATATTCCTGCTCCCAAACTCTGGTTGTTGTATAAGTTTAGCTGGAGTTTTTGAACTTCAGCATGCTATTGGTAGTTTGGGCAGAATGGCTTGTTGTTGTGGAGGACTGTCCTGCAGGTGGAGAGAAGGAGTAGAGCAAGACTACAGTCACTTAAGAGCAAATTAAGATATAAGGAAGAACCCATCAAATAAAGGTCCAGAAACTTTCAAAAACCAGAAGGCAGAGCAAACTAATGAAGCCAGAAACTAGGCAAGCAGACCCAGCAGGATACTTGAGACACAAACTACAGGGTCCTATGATAGATCACAGCCTGAAACTTATAGTCAGATGCACTCCAGCTAGGATCATGTGTTGCTTACCAACAGGGGTACACTCTGAGAAATGCATTGTTAGGTGATTCCAGTGTGTAACAACATAGAGTGTACTTGCACAAGCCTATTGCACTCCTATGTTATATAATATAACCTGTTGCTTCTAGGTACCAACTTATTCAGCATGTTACTGTATTGAATTACAATGGTAAGTATTTATGTATCTAAACATAGGAAATATAAAGTAAAAATGATAATATAAAAGATAAAAATGGTACACCTGTATAAGGCACTTACCATGAAAGGCACCTGCAGGACTGGAACTTATCTGGGTGAGTCAGTGAGTGAGTGATGAGTAAATGTGAAAACCTAGGACATTACTGCACACTGCTATAGATTTTATAAATGCTATACACTTTGGCTGCATCAAACTTATTTTAAAAAGTTTTTCTTCAATAATAAAGTAACCTTAGCTTGCTATAAATATTTTACTTTATAATTTTTTTAATGTTTTAACTTTTTGACTCTGTAATAGAACTTAGTTTAAAATGCAAATACTTTGTACAGCTATACAAAATATTTTATTTATTTATAACCTTATTCTATAAGCTTTTTTCTATTTTGAAGTTTTAATTAGTTTATTTTATTTTTTAAACTTTTTTAGTTAAAAAGTAGGAAACAAGCACACACATTAACCTAGTCCTACACAGAGTCCAAAAACTGACTTTGGGCTGGGACTTTTAAGATTTCATGGGAATAAGGAGTAAATGTGATATGAAGGTTGAACAAAGTTGTTCTTACTAGGCAAAAGTTTCAATGTTAATTAATCATTGTTTTCCAACAAACTAACAGAAACCACTTATAACCATAAAGTTGGTACAGCAATTGGATTCAAGTGATTTCATTGAATAAAACTATCTTTGAACAAAAATCACAACTCTGCCTATTGTTATTTTTCTTTCTAAAATATTGCTCCCTTTATTAAATATGTTCAAAAGAATATAAAATATATGAATATGTAAAATTGTGAGAAATTTTATAGTGTAGTAGAAAATGTTGAATTATCAAATCATACCTGTATAATGACTATAAAAATACCAAATATAGTCAAATGAACAACATATTGAAGATGGAACTTTTAAATAGTCACGCTAAGTTGTTAGAGTTTATAGGTGATTTTAATTGTGCTTAAATATATGTAGACTATTATTTGCCTTTTAAAATTATAAGTTAATATTTATTTAAAAATTGAATTACCATGCTTTCTAACCAGGAACAATTACAGTTTTAACAGAATTTTGAAGACTAATACATATCCACCACACACTTTTGGTGCCACTGTTTTATCTTTTTATTTGCTTACATCAAAGTCAAAAGATCCATTTCAAATTGTGCCCTGCCATTTGATAAATATATTTACATGGGGACATTTAACTAATAATTCTAGATTTTTTTAACCAAAGATAGTAGTTGATAAAAAAATGTTTTATTTTTCATAGTACAAGCTTTATCAGTTTGAGCTTGTTGATTCATTTCAGTCCATGACATTAATTACACTGGCAAGAGATTCAAAAGTGAGCTTTCTTTTATAGCAAAATGCCTTTTAAATGAAACTGGTAATAAAAGTAGGGGGAAGAAGCCTCACTATTACTTATGAATATTATAAATATTAAACTCTTTTATGTCTACATAAATTGTAGATCCTTAAAATTGAATTATCAGCTTCAAGCTAAATACTAAAATAATTTTACTTCATTCAATATGGCCCAAAACATTGTGTGTAATTATAACTTCTGGTATGTTATTAAAGTTAAATTTTGATTTGAGAAGTAAAAAAAAGTTTTATGTCTTTTGTCAACTTAGTTTAAGATTCTCCTATTTCTTAAAAGGATTCCATGTTTTATTACACAGTGGCTGTGATTTAGATGGCAACGATTCCTAATTTTTGGTAAATTAACTCTTGTCAGATAATGAGTAGAAAGCCTTTACAAATCACAAACTTACAACAATGGAACATGCATATGAAGAGAGTTTATTTCAGTAGAATAAATAGGTCTGATACGTTTATGCACTTTCTACCCTTTAACTTCCTACTACTGCAACTCTATAAAAAGGAAAGGTCAATTGGGCTTCTACCTGCTTTCAAAAAGAGTGAAAAAGAAAAAGAGCAAAAAAAAGTTCACAAAAATTTTGTTAGATATATGAATTAAAGATTGGAATTTCTTTACAGGAGTACATATCCTCCTCCTCCAAATATCATCAGGCTTGTCTCTCTCCTTTACTTTTGAAATTGGTTAAGAGATTACCATGCATAGAGGTAATCTACCTCTATAGCCACCTCTATAGCCACCTCTATAGCCATGAGATTTTGACACCCACTCTGCAGACAGATAAACCAGGGTTCTTGGACCTTCAGCATTGACAAGCAATGTGGACTAGAGCAATTCACTCAAATGCCCTTAGAGTCAGGACCTTCTCTCATAAAAATGAGGATAATACATATATTCAATCAAGTTTATTTGAATTCCTGCTTCTCCTTGATCCATAATATACAGGCAGCAAACAAATCACATGTTTTAACTTAAAGAAATATCTCTCATATCTAAAAACAAAAACAAAAACAAACAAAAACAAAAAATCTCCTTTTATTGTCAACCGTCTCTCATTATATTCCAACCTTTCCTTGGTCCACTCATCTTTTGTAATATAGTTCTTTCTCTCTCTGTCTGTAAATCGATCTGGTCATGTTACTCCTGTACTTAATGATTTTCTGCTAATTTTTTATTGTTTATATTCTAAAACTCAAATTCTGCATGCCATTCAGATTTGTTCCCTGTTCCCTGTCTGGACTCATCCTATTTCTTTGGTCTCACACTCTCACATTTTTGTGATTTCATCTGTACAAATCCTTCAATGTGAAATTCCATTTGCCAAAGTCATTCGTCATGTCAGAGATGAGTCATTTCTGTTAGAGCCATTTTCATTTGAGTTTGTATAGTATATTTTTCTAGCATAAACTTTATTATGATATATTATGAACTTATAAAACTTTCACAAAATTCTTCAACAGTCCCCAACTCCATAAATAGAAATATCAGAACATTGAAGTTTTTAGCTAAATAGATAAAATTGCTAGAAATATATTTAATAAGAGAACATTATTGGTGATTTGATTATTTTAATATTCATAGATTTTACAATATTTTAAAGAAACTTATACATATATACTGCATAGATATACTAAGATATACAGACACAACCAAAATGTAAAATTCTACATATTCACATATTAGTATTTTTTGAGAAAACATATTCTGTGAAGAGTGATTTAGCTATCCACCATCTAACTTTTACTGTAAGAACAAAGTTCAATGTCTTGATGTTTTTAAATCAGCATTTAGACTCACTGTTGAAAGATGTACTAGGCAGAACACCTTCACCTTAAACAACTTGGGCATAAAAAAGGGATGCTCTAAATTTCAGCGTGCAGTGTATCTATCTTTCATTTGAACTGACAGGCTATATAAATACATTATTTTCTTGGTTTAATTTATGATAGGAAACATCAATTAAGTCCAGCAAATTTGGAAATTCTGAACTAAAAATATTGGGATAAATGAAAGTATGAGAGATGTTAAAAATAAAACCAACTGTTCTCAGTTCTCATGATAATAATGAATGGGTTAATATCCCTCTTACAAGTCAAAGACAAAAGAACATCCACTTTCATTTAAGTAACAGAATCAATAACAAAGATGTATCAATGTATTAAGCAAAAACACATTAAATAGAAATTTACATAAAAAACATTAGATTGACCAAAAAATGATTTCTTTATCATGAAAGCAAGAAAAAATTAAAAGATCAAATATTTCTGTAATAACAAGCTGTAAAATCTATGAGACAAAAGTCTTAGAAATACAAAGAAACTATAAATGCCACAATCATTCTAAAGAATATTAATATATTACTCTAGAATTTGAGATATCAAGGAGGTATCATGTGAATTATTATGAAAATTATTTGAATGATATAATTAACACATTATATTTTTTATTTGCAAAAACTTTTAAAAATAATTTTATGCTTGGATCTGAAGAGTACATAAATCATTTCTAAATAGTTAAAGTGTTTTTGGCTCCATTCACTGGCCAAATGTAATAAACTGAAAAGCAATAATAGGAAGATAAGGGATACATTACCACAAATAGAAATAAAAATAAAATTTCAACCACCTTAAATACTTGTTAAAATTAATATTAGATAAAAAATATCAACTAAAATTGAAATTAATGAAAATTATTAAATAAATATTAGGTATTTTAATGTTGTTAACTATTTTTTTAATGCAACAGTCTATTGTTTGTCTTTTGAGATTCTAATGTTGATTTTTTTCTCTGGTAAAATTTGTTTTTATTGGGATATAGTGGATGGGTTGGGAAATGTCACTATGGATAGTTATACCTCATCCAGATTCTGTCCAGTCTAATCTTCCTGGGTTAGGTTTTGGAGTTTTTTGTTTGTTTGTTTGTTTTTGTTCTTTCCTTGTAGTTGATAAAAGCAGAAGGTATTGAGTAAAGCTCTGGTATTTTTCTGAGCAAAGCCTGGGTTGTTAAAGGACCACACACAAAAAAAGGTCAATCACTGACAATCAGCCTTAAAGTCTTTATTTCAAAAAATGACAAAAAATAAATAATGCATTAAAGTTGATATGTTTTATAAAAGACACAAAAATAAAGTTTAAAAGTACATATAAAAGGAATGGTAAAGATAAAAACAAAAATTTAAAACATGGAAAATTTAAAGCTTCAAAATTAATAACGAAAACACATTTTATTGCTTCTAAAAGTTTAATAAAACAGACATAGCTGCGAATGTGTCTAAGGAAAAACAGAAAATTAATACATGAGGGTATTCAGAGTGTAGAACAATGAATGAGGCTAAAAAATATATTTGATACAATTTCATAATGTTTTATTTGAAAAATTAAATTTTAAAATAATATTATTATAATTAATTTGAGAAGCTAAACTTACAACCACAAAATTCCATCAAAAATAAAGACAGAAAAATTCTAGCAAAGTTAATCAATATATTAGGAGACAAATAGTTTTATAGGCAAGGTCTTTCTTTTCTTTCTTTGTTATCTAACTACCCAGAAATGCCAAAAAATAATAAGGAATGTTTCCCAGTTTATTTAAGAAATATTAATAATAGTCAAACTAATTTACTATATATCTTATTAATTTTATTTATATTAATACTATAAACTAATACATTTAAGAGTGCTGGCTATATACTCTGTTGTTTATTTGGATTATTTAATTCTTATTAAAAGTTTTCTGATATACATAGCATTTTTATGCTCATATTAGTGATACTAAGGCTGAAATTTAAAAAGGTGGAATGTCTTGCTCAGGGTATGTATTAGATGAAAGTTAGAGGTAAATATATGTAACCTGATAACAGAATCTATATTCCTAATTTCTCTACTAATCTAAGTGAAAAGGCATGAGAGTGCACACCAAGTAGAGGAAAGAAAATAAAAAAGAATGTGAGAAAAGCTGGAAAAATAAAAAAAAGAGGAAGAAGAAAGAAAAAAGAAAGAAAAAAACAGTCTCATTTAGAATACATTTTATGTCTCAAAGGAATGCAGAAACATTATTTTACTTCAAATTCCCTTTCTATAGACAAATATTTTGATAGCTCATAACTCTCCCTGGATATTGCTTTTGAGAAAGGGAAGAGAGTTATATTGGACTGGAAACAAATTATTTATTTAGTTTGACTACTTACAAGAATGTCTCAGCACCCCAAGAAGGATGAACAGTAAAACACATTGGACAAGTGTGCTGGTAATAGTTTCTTCTTAGAGAACAATGAAACACTTTGAACACCTGCATCAGGGGCAGGAAATTGAAGTAGAGAAAATGCATACCCTGTTGAAAATGGTAAATTTCCACCATACCTTGAAAATGTTCATTCTTCTATGGATAGAAATTTCAAAGTAAGATGATGGATCTCACAGACAGAATTAAAACCCATCATGTAAGCATGGTCATGTCTTGTATTATCTTAGTTCTCAGGTGTTCAAAGTCTACATGCAGAAGAAACTTTATCCAAGGGGACAATATAGCAAGTCAATTTACCAGCAACACCAGACTACTATCAAGGAAGATCATGCCCCTGGCCCAAATATGCCCTGGTGACCCAGGTCCTCATACTTCATGGCTAATCTTCCAAATCTGAGACTTAATCATGATCTAAAGACAGGCCTTGCAACGCATTTTACTGGCTTCAAAATTGCCTCTATTCATGACTTACTGTCTGAATTCAGTCCCCTTACTGCCTGTGCCAACATTTGTCAGAATCAGATTACTAAACAACACACAGCTTTATAAAGAAGAATGAGCAGGTGAGGTAGAGGACAAAGACACAAAGAGTTAGGCTCTTCAAGAGAGCTCATTTGGGAAAGAAGTAACACACACACCTTTCTAGAGTGAGCAGAGCTTGCAACTGTAACATAAATGTGACTTGGACTTTTTTCTTTAGAAATGGTCTAAGCACAAAGCTAATCATTTTAGAATGTTTATCTTATTGTTTGCTTTAAGCTAAATGTTTCCAACTGAAGTTTCATACTTTGTACAATTTTAAAAGAGTCATGGTCTGCCAAATTCATCCATTAGTCAATTTCCTTTTATAACTGTATATATATATATATATATATATATATATATATATATATACACACACACATATATATCAGAATTTGTAACTATTTCATTTAAATTTTGTAATTACATAAAATTTGGTATTACTTGTTTTACAAGTAATACATGAAAGAAAACATTTATGTTAAATTATGGTCAGATATCCAATTCAAATTTGAAACAGATATTTCTATACCTTCCTTAGAAATGTAAAATATAATCAAATACATTTGATTCTAGTAATTCAAGGATGGGCTAATATAAGAAAACAAACAGTTACTATCATATAAATACTCAATAGAGAAAGAGTATTCAATTCAATTAATAATGTTGAAAACAAAATCACTGCATGCAGAAGAATGAAACTGGATGCCTATTTGATACTACTCACAGAAATTAACTCAAAATAAATTAAATATTTAAGCATAAGACCTTAAAGCATAAAACTTCCAGAAGAAAAAAATAAAAATGCTCCTTTAAATTAGCCTTGGCAGTAATTTCCTGGATATAATGCCAAAAGGACAAGCAACAAAAGCAAAAATAAATAATTGGGGTGACATCAAATTTAAACCATCCTGCACAGAAAAAAAAATCAACAAAATGAAAAGGCAACTTGTGGAATGAGGTAAAATATTGGCACCCTATATATCTGATAAAAGATTAATATTCCAAACATGCAAAAAGTTCATACAACTCAATTGCAAACAAACAAAGAAACAAACAAACCTGACTGCAAAATAAGCAGAAGACCTGAACAGACAGTTTTACAAAGAAGACATACAAATGGCCAACGGGCACACGAAAAGGTGCTAGACAGCACCAGTCATGAGGGAAATGCAAATGAAAACCACAATGAGATATTACCTCACACTGTTAGAACAGCTTTCCATAAAGAGATGAGACAAGGCCTGGCAAGGATGTGGAGAAAAGGGAACCCTTGTGCACTATTGGTGGGAATGTAAATTGCTGCAGCCACCCTGGAAAACAGTATGGATATTCTCCCAATAACTAAACACAGAACTACCATATGATTAAGTAATTTCACTTCTGGGTATACAAAGAAAACAAAATCACTACCTCAAAGAGATATCTGCACCCCAAGTGTCACAGCAGCATTATTCAAAATAAGCAAGACATGGAAATAATATTAGTGTCTATTGATGGATGAATGGATAAAGAAAACATTGTAAAATAAATTGGAAATTACAGCAAATAGTCTTCATAAAATTGCCAAAAATGGGATATATAAAAAGTTTGAACATTATGAATAATATTTATCTGAAATTAATATCAAGGATTATTCTATTATTCAAATATAAAGATGTTTCCATTAAGTCAAACATAAGAGAGTAGTATTTGCTTCCACAATATTACTGATTCTACCAGGTCTAAATAAATAAATGAAAACAGAACAATGATTATATGATCATTTTGTATATGAGAAATGTGACTTAATTAGCCTACAAAAGAGCTTTTTCAAAATGGTGTTGATACAATTGATGATTTGTTGATTTATTACTATTTGTAAATGTGATGTGTGTGTGACTTCAGTCTCTTCCTAGGCATATACTTGAACAAGAATTCCAAATGAATTTAAATATTTTTAAAATTTTAAAATATATTGATAAGAACAAAATACATGACTTTAGCCCTCATGAGTGTGGTTCAGTTGGTTGGACTTTGTTCCACAAAGCCAATTGGTTCAATTTCTGGTAAGGGTACATGCTTGGGTTGCAGGTTTGGTCCCTGGTCTGAGAGCTAGAGGCAACCAGTTGATGTTTTTCTCTTACATCCATGTTTCTCTCCCTGTCTTTCTCCCTCCTTTCCCCTCTTTCTAAAAACAAGTAAATAAAATATTTTTAATAAAATGCATGACTTTAAAATATCCTTACAATAAGGATAGTCAACTGAAGCAAGACCCCCAAATCAAGGAGACATAAAAATGACTATATGTTTTTAATAATCCATATGACAAAAGCTTTCCATATGCAAAGCTTTCCATATATGATTAGCTCTATCACAAGGGAATGACTACACCAAAATGAAACAATGGAACCTAGGACACAAAATTACAAGGACATGATAATGTGAGTAGGCTATAACATTTTAACTTGCAAATGAAAGTGGGCTACTATGCAGGACTACCCAGATGTAGATACTGGTTAGAAACCAAGATAAAATCAGAGTAGGCATCAATGATAACAATAACAACAAGAGAGGTTTTTAGTTTGATACAGACCTGACTTTTGTGCTTAATGACATCTGGATTATTACCAATCTTCCTCCTTCTTCCAAATCTCATCACTGTTCACTGTAAATTAATCTATGATAGTAGATTCTTATTGCTTTGTTTCCTCTAACTATAGCTATCATTGCTAGGACTTGTCTGAGGTCTAGAAGGCAGCAGAGGTTTTCCCTTCACAGTGCTTGGGAGATGCATTGTGATAACTCCCTACCAAGAATGGCAATATGTCCCAAGAGCTCACAGCCTAATTAGTTTTCACACACTGAGGTTGCTGGTGGCATGTAAAAAGGACACCTTATTGCATATAAGCTTCTTGAAAAACAAGGAGTTTGGAGTTAATTTTTGCTTTCTTGTTTTGGACTTTCACATTAAAAAAATCAGTCAGGATGCATTATAGATTATTAAAAAATATGCTGTATGTTTAAAATAAAAAATAAGATATCAAATGCATTTTATGCTTTGACATGGTGCTCCAAGCCATACCCCAGACCTGTTTGGAACTAGTTATAACCTCATATCTTCCTGTTTTGGCAGGAAGGCAGGCAGGCAGGCATGAAAACATCAACTTAGATGGCTTCTCACAACATGAGAAACATTGCAGTGCTTTACATATATTGATTATCACCTTCACAATTAGAGAACTCTAAAGTGTGCCACAGATTCTGCTTCACTCCTGTACATTTTCTCCATTCATCTTCCTTGAAACATCCCATTAGTCAGTTTGTACATTCTTTAGGAACTCACAATGACTTTTCTTTCACTTGTATTAAGTCTAAGGGAATCTGACTCCACGACCCAACATAAATTGCTTTTCCACTGTTCTCTAGTACAAAGCATTTGCTTCCTTCAGATCCATCCCTGCCTGCACACATACAAACAACCATTTAATGGTGCTGTAGCTTTCATGCAATGCCAGCCTGCTGCTCTCCTCTCTTCTGTTCTCATACCACACAACCAGTCTGCTCAATTTAAGTCAACTTTTTCTGTAAGACACATTCATCAACCCTATCCACTCATAAAATTATATTATACTTTGAAGCAATAACAGCCCCAGTTAACACAAAGTTAATCCTTGATTATTTATTTTTATTTGTATTATAATTCTTGCTTTGACTGAATGGTCAAACATCTTTGTAATATTTATCAGTCATTCCATGTTTCACTCAATTATCTCTTTATAGCCCCTATATAATGCTTACTAAAATCTTTATCATTAAATAGTTGATCTTCAAGCCAAATAAGCACTTTAAAAGCAGCAATGTTTACAGTGAGAATTTCATTCAGTTAGAGATTTTTAAATAATGCTTCTCTGTAGTGGTTATGACTTATCATTTTTCACACTGGTCAATGAAAAAATGCATTGCTTTAAAAGAAAACAGCTACCACAAGCTTCAAACAACAGAGACTGACCATATACAGGTGGCTAAGAGCTTATGGGTTCGCTGATTGGTTTTGAGACTTTCCACATTGTGTAATCAGTCTGGATTTTCCCATGGTTGGCATGTAGCTAACCCTACAGCTGTTAGAAGGATGCCAGGTGTGATAAGCTGGCATTACCACATAGTGGGCAGGTGTTTAAATCACAGTGAGTACCCTTGTGGCCACTGTCAGGGACAGCAGAGGCCCTGATTCAAAGAAGGTGCAGCTACCTGTCAAGAGTAACATGGACTGCTATTCACATTGGCTGCAACATTCTCAAATTCTACCATAAATGTTATAAAGTGGGCAGTAGCACCTCACTGTGACTAACGAAGATGTGAACAATGGCACATTTGGAAATAATCTGGCATCTTTTGAAATGCCAAAATCAACTCGAATTTAAGCCCCTTATTTTCTCTAAATGAAATGGCTTTTTTAGAAGACTAATTTTGAATTTATATGAGCCACTTAATAATATTTAAGATGTGCTGTGTTAATTTTCCTGGTTATATCTGCTTTGCAAATAAAGGCTTTGTTTTATGGAGTGTCATTTGGGAACATTTTGTAAACTTGAAATCACAAATCAGGCAGAGCCAATGTGGTAAACTCTCTCATTAACTACTAAGATTTCTGAGTAAAGCTTCTTATAGTTCAGTCTCTTGCCAATAAAAGTCCTTAATAAATGTCTGTTAAATTAATTCATGAGTACATTTGTTTTATTTTTTTAAATAATGGGCTTGGACTTGATGTCTAATATGCTTTTCTGACCTCAAATGCCAACTACAAATGCTCAAAAGGAAGACACTTCCTGCCATGTATAACCAGGATTAATCACAGAGATTCATGTTTTTTAAATGAGTGGTTTCTCAAAAAGGAAGATGATAGTGGGTTTTGTCTTTTTCCCCAAGAACTTTTTTCTGTCACTCTGTCCTTTAAAATCCTCTGAATGCCCAGAGCTTCAGTGTAAAGCTCAGTGTAGCTCCTTCTGTTACAATTCTCTCTTTAACTAATAAAACTTACATGAAGGTGATGGCGACACACAGAGTAGGTAATAGAATGAGCTGGGTAAATTGAAAGCAATTTGAGAAAGAGGACAATAAGTGTAAAACAGGATCTTTCCAGTTGCCTATCAATTAATATCTATGTATCAAAAAAGTATTAAGTAACCATATTCCCTATAAAAAACACTTGCAAGAACCTGCTTATAAGTCCCTCACTCCATGTTAAGAAGTTGTCCAGGTAGTATTATTAGTTCTGTTTTATTTAAAATAATGACACAGTATTTGTTCCAAAGAAATTGATTCATCATAAGCATCTGAAGATCAACTTTGGGTTAATGACTCCACTAAACACATGGTTCGCTTTGTGGTGGAATAAAAATAATGCAGTAAAATTAAGATGGCATATTCAAATATTTGAATTTATAAATCTCACAAGAATTCAGATTTCATGTCTTTACTCCAAATATTAAATTTGTAAGTGAATATAAATTATCCTTAGAAAAGAATGCAAAGTTAACATTTTCTAATAGCTAATCATTAAAGTCATTAATATGTTGGCAGTTCCATTTGAAGAACACTAGTGCAGAATTTGAAGTTATTTGTCAGAAGTGGAATAAAGTTTATCTTTTTACTGCTAAAAAAAAGTCAACTAATGAGTTAGATTATCCTCAACTATTGCTCCATTCTCTGGCACAGTATATACACTCTAACTGGGTATAAGGAAGAAAGTCAAGAAGATATCGTTGACTTTGTACATCCTTAACCTCAGAAGTAGTCACCAGATTCTTAGTCAGAAATAGGGAGAACAGGTATCTTATTGTATGGCTGATATTGGCTGAGCTGTTGAAAGCCCCAGATTTTCCAGAGTTCTAATGCCAAAACATTGTCGAGTGAAAGAATCATTGTGTGAACCTGATATGCATCTCCTGGAGTTGGTTTAACCTATACATTGAGTCTTAGGTCTTAGCCTGCTTCCCTTCTATAAAATACTGAGGAAGATTGTTGGAACAGGCCACACTCGTTGAGGAATCAAGTACCAAGATACCAGATATCTGAGAAGAAGGTATCAGCACCTCTCTGTTGTACCCAAGATCCCTGTTGCCCTTGAAGAGCACAGAAAAGAATCTCAGCAGCTCAATAACTACTTTCAGAAAATATGCCCATCAGAAACACATGAAATGAGAGCTTCCTTAACAGTACTGAAAGGTACCTCAATATAGGAGGCCCTTTTTCCTATTTTCTCAACCTTCCTATCCTCAGCGCCAGAGGAGCTATAGCTAGAAGACAGAAAATGCAATTGAATTAACTCTCCTACAGGTTTTGGGCATAAGTTAGAGGTAAAGAATGAACCGCAAGGAGAAGAGAGATCCAGAAGAGCTTGTCTGAAGGCACAAAGTACTGAAAAATGAAAACATATTTACAGCTTCCTGGATTCCAATTGTTCAGTAAATCAGCTGCACATGTATAGAGTAAAGAGAGAAGCATGAGGGGTAGAGAGCTAAAAAAGGGGGGAAAAGAAAAAGAACAGAAAATAATATCAGAATTATGTATATATTCATTAGAACTACACTACTCAAAATTATGGTATATGGGCTAGCAGCATTAGCATAATCTGAGAACTTTTTAACAATGAAGAATCTTGGGCTCTATATATGCACTTCCATGTGCCTAAGCAGAGCTTCTTAAAATTTAGTATATATTAGACTCACATAGAGAGTTTGAAAAACCGATTCCTAGGTCTACCCCAGAACTTCTGAGTCAGCATGTCTGGGGTGGACCAAGAGATTCTAAATTTGTATAAACTCCTAGATTATGCTGATGGTACTCAACCATGGACGACATTTTGAATTACTAACACAGGGAGAAGCTAAAAACTTGTACTTATCTACTTGTTTGATTTCCCCAATAATTAAAAATTATCTGCGCAAGAGGGAGGTTGAATGGGTTGCCCTTTATTTCCTTCCAACCATCAAGTCCCCTTTTGCATGCAATAAAGAGCTGCTTTTCTTCCTCCCTTATTTTATAGAATTGTTAAAGTGCTCAGGATTGGATATGCAGCTAGATGTGAAAATAAACAAAGTATGGACAAAAACAAACATAATAACAAAGGGCAGATCCCATCTTAATTTATTTTATTCTTCTATTCTCTGACTAGACTTTCATGCATGTAATGCATTTTCCTCAGCATTTCTTGTAAGAATAAGGCTGTGAATGTATTCTCTTAACACCTTGTTTTCTACATCAGGGGATCTAAAGAAAAAAATGTAACTGAGAAATATCTAATAGAACTGAAAAACATTAGATAAATTCTGCTACATAATTTGCCAAAGTTTCAGTTCCATTTGTTTTATGAAAATGTGAAACTTGTTTTTTTTTTATCAGGCTAGAAAATGAAAACCCAATGGCAAATCATTACACTGTACCTCTGTTATGAAAATCTAGCATTCATGAAGAAATCAACTGCCATTTCCTTTTTGTGAGGAAATGCTCAGAGACCCTTTGATGAGAAGTTGGGTGAAGTATCTTAGAGAAAAGATAAGAGAAAATTTTACACAGCCTACCCTCATCCTAGCAGTCTTATCTGAGAGTCTCCTAGGGGATGGCTAAAGCCTTCTCTGCTCTCAGCAGGAGAGCTGCAGGAGACACTGAGAGGGGGCAGGCACTGGCATACTTATCTCAGCAGCTTCTTCCCCACAATCATTCCCATTAATAATAGGGGAGGGTTTCACCACTATGCAGTTTGAACTCTCTGAAGTAGATCGAGTTCACAAACATCCTAATCAACTGCATAAACCAATAATTAGATGGTGATTCTGAATAGCACATATTTATTGAATGTTGGATGGAAATCAGAACAAAACTAAGGGGAAATGATGAGTCTCTCAACATTTATTTTTCACATGCTACTAAATGACACCTGAATATTTCACATAGGAGAATCTTTTTTTTTTTTAAGTAAAAATTAAGACCTTATTTCTCTTAGGGTTAATATGTGCTTTCCCATGAGGTTGTTCTTGTGCTTAGATCCAGTAAGTATTGCATAAGTGGTTGCTCAGTCAACTTGATAACTTTCCTCCTTAGCCTCCTTCACTTACAAAAAGCATTTATCCCTAAATAATATGTCCAAGCAGGTTTCTAATCATAGCAATTTCTATCCCATTTAATTCCCAAAATAAAGGCTAAGCTAAAACCCAAGGTTTAGACCTCTTAGGTGAGCTTCAGTGAGATTCTCAACAAAGAGTGTTTGAAAAAGTAAAATATCCATGAGAGAACCTTAAAGATATTTTTACAACACAATGGGGTAGCACCCTTCTTGTCTCACTAAACCAAGCTTCTGTGCTATAAAAGTCTTCAGATGTGTATCTTTATATACTAGCTTTAAAATAAATTTATATCTTTAGTATGTTTATATTTCTCTGCTTCATTTTATTTTGTTTTTAAATTTCCTTAAAAGTGCTATGAATGATAAAGCAACTTTATTTTCTTTTATATATATATTGATATTTTGCACCAAGAAACTTGATGTTTTGAAAATGAGATATACATATTGACTTGACTCTCCTTTGATGTCATAAAAAATAAAGAAAGCAGACTTTTGAAACATGCTAAGGGTTTTGGAGAGGCTGGGGACTAGGGAACCACAGCTTAATTCTCCCATCACTGTCACTTTGGCCAAGGTTACTATGACCTTTTGGTTAGTCTACTAACCAAATTGGGTAGTCAGATGCTGACGTTTAGGAAAGCCTTAGCAGCTAGAATTTGAAGAAAGAAATTCTGGGAAAAGAGAAATTCTTAAATTCTAAGCATAGAAATCTCACATAAGTTTGTGGTTGACACTTGAATTGCTTACACACAAGATGAGATCCCATACAGTCCAGGAGAAACAACAGTTCTAAAGGAAGAAAGATCTGACCAGAGGTTTCAATTGCTACTGGCTCATGGGGAGAGACAGTTTTACGTTCACTTCATGTCAAGCAAGGGCCTTGGCAATCATCTTGAAATTTCCCACAAGTACCATGTTTTATAATTAAAATCCATATCCTAGAACAAAGAAATTCTTTCTGGGATTAAAAGAAAATAAGAGAGAAAACAAAACAAATAGATTGGCTTATATACAGTATAACTTAAATTCAAACTTCAATAAAATCAAAATGACTTACTAGTAACAGACTGCTAAAACATAATTCAACACAATTTAGAAGGAAACAAAACAAAATTCAGTCTCTTCAACACATCACTTAAAATATCCAATACAAAATAAATAGCAACTAGACATAAATATACACAGGAAACTGTAATGCATAGTGTAGAGGAAAACAGACAATAGATGCAGACAATGACAAAGGTTTTGAAATTAGCCGAGGAGACTTTAACATAATTATATTAATTCTGTTTCTGACCATGATGAAGCAACTGGAGCTGTCTTGCCCAATTGATGTGGCCATCGGAAATAAGTAGACACAATATTTAGATAACTATTTTAAAATCTTAGAAAATAGTCATTGCAAAACTGTAAGCCTTGTGGGGAGGGAAAAAAAAGGAGGTGAGATTTACAATCATCCTAGGTTTCTATCTGAAAACATATTTAAGGGTAACACAAATATAGTAGGAAAATTTTACCAAGTTTAAGAGTGAGAGATTGGAGTTCAGGGAGGATAAAGTGGTTGAATTTCAGAGTAATTAAGGACGAGTGGAGAAAGGGTCCTGGAAAACTAGTCGAGATTCCCTTTGAGTTGATCACTAAATTATATGACATGCATGTGTTTGATGAAACTCTATAAGGCCAAGTAAAGAATGACAGAAAAGCAATCTGCTAAACTATTTCAACAGGGCTGCAAGAAACTGAGTTATAACCAGAGTGGACATTCCTGATTTAATTATGAAGAATTCTCAGTAAAGACCTTAGAATAATCATGCCTTGGTAGTAGTGGTAAACTAGCCCTGTGCTGGAAGAGTTCCTAGGCCCACCATAACTAAATAAAAAATAAAACTTTAAAGAATCAGGCTGATTGGTATATAACTTAACTACCCATTAGAACAAAGTCCAATATTTTTAAAGAAGATAACAAAATCCATAAATCAATAATGTCATGTTTACAATATGCAATGTTAAATCAAAAATTCCTAGCAATGATGAGAAAATCATGAGTCAAAACCAGGGAACAAGTTGGTCAACAGACAGAAATAGATGCAGACATGACAGAGACATAAAGTTGGCATTCTTAAAAGACCTGCTAAAAATATGATCAAGAACTACATGATGAGAAGAGAAGTGGAAGCAAAAACGAACATAAAAAGCATAATACAAAAAGTTATAATGTAAAATTAAAAATTAATTAAATGGGTTAACAGACTTTTGAAAAAATTAGCACACTTAAAACACATTAATAAAGACTATACTTTCAGGAATCATTTCTATAGTTTGTTACTAGAGAAGTTTCTCTGAATGTGTAGAGCATGGAAACTGCAAGGAAGAGATGGAGCATTCTCTCCTGAGTGTGAAGTCACCTTTTGGTGTTGCTTTGGTAACTGCCATTTGCCATTGATGATCCTTCTTCTCTCTCCTTGAAGAGAGTAAGAGGGAGAGAACACTGTCTGAGTGTTTTTTTTAAGACACATTAATAGAAGTTATAAAAACTGAAACATATAGAACAAATACCAACACAAAGTGAACAGAGCCATAATGACCCATGTAGTAATATAAAGATGTCTAACACATTTATAATCAAAATCAGAAAAAGAGAGGAGCAAGAATAAAGACCTAATGCCAAAAATATTCCAAATTTGATAGAAAGTATAAACCTATTAATTCAAAACTATCAGTGAAATCTAAGCAGAAGAAACACCCACATATGAAAAAATAACATGTAAAGTCATGTCATAATCAAATTTCTGAAAGCCAGTAATAAAGAGAAAGTTTTAATAGCATCTTATAACACATTACACAGAAAATTGTCAAGTGGGAATACTAAAGTCAACAGAGAAAAGAAAAAAAACATTAAAATTAAAAAGATAAGATTTTTTTCAGGAAAACAAAGTTGAGAGAATTTATCCCAATGCATTGGATCAAAAGATTAAAGAAAATTCTAAGATTTAAGAAAAATTATGCCAAATGAAATTTTGGATTTATACAAAGATAGTCTTCATTCTTTGGCTGTTTTCTCCCTCCATCTCCAACCTCTTTTTTCATCATCATATCATTTTTCTCTGATTTTGACTTTCTGGTTTTCCTGTTAAAAGGAATTACTTGTTTTTACTTTAGACCTACCAGGAAAATTCAGGATAATCTCTCCACATCAAGAACTTTAACCTCATTATATCTTCAAAATACTAGTTGTCCTGTTAGGCAACATATTTACAAATTTGGGGGATTATGAATAGACATCATTGAAAGGTCATCTTTCTGTCTACAATAGAGTATAAAATATAAATGTTCTCAGTCTCTCATTAAGGTAAGCAATTATCAATACTATATTTCATTATTCCAGGTCCTAATATTTATCAAAAAAAATAAGTCATATATTTTATAAAGAGTTTTGCTTAAAAATATTCATAAAATTCGTATTTATGATAGGCCCACACTGGAAAGAGCACAACTGTTCATTAATAGGTGAGTACAAAAGTATATTGTCCTACATTTGCAATAGAAGACAGTACTCAGAAATAAAGTAGAATAAACTATTAATATATAAACAACATGGATAAGTCTTTGTGTTGTAGCCTCTCAAGGCCAGGCAGGTTCACTTGGGATTCTGACAGTCAGAAGAATATACACAGAGCCATGGAAATGCCTGACGTGCCTTTAGGTAAGGTTGGGGCAATCAACCCATGTCATGCTGCAGTAATCCCCAACTGTTTTATATTCTAAATGCACATGCAGCCAGCAGGTCTCTAAGATATTGTATAACAAAGCATGATTCTGTTCATGTGGGCCCACTCAAAGCTATTGGAATATAATTTATTGGACCCAGGCTGTAAGAATCCAGCTTATCTTAGTTGTCCAGACATCTAGGTGAGGGAGCTTGACTGACTCCATTTACTCAGCAATCCACCCCTTTGGGGTTCCTCACCATACAATCTACCTGAGGGTGTCATAAATAAAAAAGAGAATGAAGAAGTAGAATGGAGTAAGAAGGGAAGTGTATAGTATTAGGTTTAAAAAGGAATTTTTAAAAAATAAAATAAAGTAAGAGAAAGAAAAAGGAAAAAAATAAATAATTAATTTAAAAATAGGAACCAAATTGTAGGGAAAGACCCTCCACAGAACTATCAACAACAAATTACATAAATTAACATAGGCAGGACAGAAATAAGAGGAAAAAAAGAAAGAAAGAAACACTTAAGAAATGTATAGAGGAAAGGGAAGTGATTTTGAGGTGATAGAGGGAAAGGGAGCACTAAGAGTGTGGAATGAAAACCAGGCTAAGACAGGGAAAAGTTAAAATTTGAGGTGGAAATAAAAAGAAAAAAAGAAGAAAACGGGCAGGATGAAAGAGAGGAAAAAAGAAAGAAACAGGCCAAGATAGGCCAAAATTAAAATTTGAGATGTAAAAAATAGTAGGAGAGGAGATCAGTAAAATTTGAGATTTGAAATACAAAATTAGTGAAGATCTAGATATAAAATTGAAAAAAATTCAACAACAACTACCCTGCCACAAATGATGAGCAAAAATTGCTAAAGATGGAGAGAGGACACAGGTATTTTAAGAGCGGGAAAAAGAATGCCAACTGACAAGAAAATTGGTTTGGAGAGACTGGATGCGGGGGAAGTAGTAAGAGTGAGGAATGGAAACAAGTTGTAGCAAGAGAGAAGTCAAAATTTAAAACAGAAATAATTAGAAAAAGAAGAAGGTAAAATGGAGTAAGAGAAGGGAGGGGCAAAATATGTGAATTGAAACAAACTGTAGTATAAAATCTAGTGACTTAATATGCACAAAACTGAAGGATAACAAATTAATATTAAGCTATGCAGGTAAGAAAATTATCACAAGTCATGGAGAAGACCACAGTGGATTTCGTCTCAGTAGCATCTAGTACTTAACACTGTTTTTTCTTTCTGGATCCACCTCTGGCAATGTCAGATGGTTCCCCAGTCTGACCTCAGACAGCCTGTTCAAGACTACCAGGGATCTACTGTCTATGACTGACTCCTTCAGTTGTTAATCTAGTCACTCTGCACTCAGCAGTCAGTCTTAAGCACCACAGGGTGGGGCAGGGTCCTTCCTGGGTTCGGGGCTATTGTTTCCTCTCAGGCTGCTGCCACTCAGAGGGGAGTAGACTGCCTAAGCACAATGTCTGCAGCAGAATGGTGGATGACTCAGCACGGGGATACTGGCTGTCACTCTTTCAGTTCTCTCCCCAAAGCATCTGTCCTCAATCTCTCCTCAAGCATCTCTAGTCCCTTCTGCCCCAACCCCCTTTGCCAGAGCCCAGGGTAAGTGGCTGCAAGTAAAAATGTTTGTGTTGGCCCTTTAAACAGCTCCTTGCATCCCCAGCCATCAGTCTCTGGCAGAGAACAGCCCTGCTCCTTTTTGAAGCTGGATGTTATCTGTGTATTTTTTGAGCTCTGTACTCTAGGCTGGGAATCCCAGCTCAGGGTTTAGACCCCCCACTTCTAAGGGGGATCCAACCACTCACTTAAACATCCCTCCAGTGGATCAGCTGCTGCCTCTGGGTACCCAGCCATCCCTCTTGTGTCTCCACTGCACTCCTTACCAGTCACGTGGTACTAAAGCAGATTCTTCTGTCTGTCCGTGGTCATAAGGCTTCTCTCGCTATTATTCAGTTGTTTGTTCTGGGTGATTTCTCCACAATTTAGTTGTAATTCCAGATCAGTCCCAGGAGGAAGATAGTGTGACTGCCACTCACTCTTCTGCCACCTTGAACTCTCCTATGGGGAAGCTGTTAATAACTGTTTTTGGTATATAAAATAAATGTCTTTCACAATAATCATTAATTCTTGCAGTATTTTATTCTGGCAGTATCACATTTTCCTTAGATATAGAACTTCCCAGTGAAAGCATCTGGGCCTGGTACTTTCTTTTTGAAGGATTATTAATTACTGATTCACTTTCTTTGAGTATGACTATTCAGATCATCTATTTCTCCTTGTGCAAGTTTTGGTAGGTTGTAACTTTGAAGGAGTTAGCCCATTTCATCTTAATTATCAAATTCATGGGCATAGACTTTTGAATAATATTCCCTTATTTTCCTTTTAAAGTCCATGGGAGTAATAGTAATTGTCCCTCTTTCTTTTCTGACAGTAACTTACATCTTCTCTCCTTGGTCACCCTGGCTAGAGGTTTATCAATTTTACTGACTTTTTTTGTAGAACAATCTTTTGCTTTGTTGACTTTCTCTATTAATTTCCTGTTATCAGTTTCATTAATTTCTGCTCCATTTTTTATCATTCCTTATCTTCTGTTTGCTTTGGGTTTATTCTGTACTTCTCTCTCTAACTTTTTTGCATGGAAGCTTAGATAGTTAATTTTACATCTTTTTTTCTTTGCTAACATGTACATTCAATGCAATAAATTTCTTCTAAGCACTGCTGTTGTTACAGCCTACCAATTTTGATAACTTTTATTTTCATTGAAAATATTTTTTTCTTTTGAGCTATACGTCATTTTACAATGTGTTGTTCAATCTTTAAATATTTTGGGATTTTGCAACTATCTTGTTAAATTTATAATTTAATTCTATTGGGGCCTGAGAACATAATTTATATTATTTCTATCCTTTTAAACTTGTTTAGGTCTGTTTTATGACCCAGAATGTGGTCTATTTTGGTGAGTATTCCATGTGAGCTTGATAAGAATGTATATTCTACTGTTGTTGGGTGAAGTATTCTATAAATGCCAGTTAGAACTAATTGACTGACAATACTGTCCATTGTAACAACATCCTCACTGATTTTCTGCCTGCTGCACCTGTCAACTACTGATAGAAGGGAGTCTGTTTTTCTTATGACTCCAGACACCCTGCTTTAGCATGACCTTCAGCATGAACTGATCCCATCTGCAATGATCCTATTTCCAAATGCAGTTACATTCTCAGGATCTGGGGTGAGGACTTCAACATAGCTTTCTTTCTTGAATGGGGGTGGTGATTGCAATTCAACCCACAAAAGCATCATTCACAAGCCATCCCTGACTAATGGGTGGTGGGTCATGGAGCCTAATGTGTAAAAGCTGAGGCCTAGCTCCAGAGATAGCAGATTCAAATCCCAGCCTTCTTACCAGCCATAAGACCCTGGGCTGATACCCAACCTCTTCCTCTGACAAAGTGGGGACAAACATGACTACCAACCACGTCATTACAAAAATGAAACAAACTGTAAAGTGCCCAGCATGGTGCATGATGCAGGGTCCATAGGTGTTTAAATAAACTGTACTGAGTGGCCCAGTGAGGACGAGTCAATGATCAGCTGCTGGATACAGACTCCACCGTACTGTGAGGACAAATCTGCTGAGCCAGTTTTCATGGCGGTGACTGCCCAAACACCCTGTAATCCGAAGGGTGACTTTGAAATATATCATCTTGTCAAAGGACCTGTTTTCCTTTGACACCTTTTCCCCTCCATGGAGGAAGTTACACTTCAAGGCCAAGTGAACTGTGGTGAGGTAAAGGCCTGGGATGGGAAATCAGCAGTGCGTTCCATGCTGAGGAGCTTAACCACAGAGCCCCTCAGACTCCGAGTCAGTGTGGCTGGAGCATGGAGTGAGAACAGTGAGGAGCAAAGCTGCTCCAGAAGCAGCAGCGAGATCAAGAGCCTCACCTGCCTGTTGTGGAGTGTGGACCTTGCAGAGTGAATGTATGGAGGTTCTGACAGGTCTTCGGTAGAGGAACAAAGCAGCAAGACTATAGGGCAACCCAATAGGAACTGCAGTGATCACTGCAGTGAATTCTGCAAGAGATGGGTTGCAGTTGCTCTGACCTACAGTGGTGGTAGTGGGGTGAGATTCAACAAGTGACTCTGGCAGGACTTGTCCAGTGCTGGGCATCCTGAGAAGCCAGTTGCTCTGTCGTGAGAGGAGAGCACCTGGCCTGGGGTTTGTGGCATATAATCAGCCTTGGCAGAGCCCCTGCCCCCACAGCAGCCCCCGAGAAAGAATACAGCTCTGCCTGTAGGCCAATGTGCCCCAAAATCTTCCTGGTAGATGGTACCTGGTGGGACAATGTTTCATGAGGTAGTGCCCCTGAGTTCTGGCTGGTGGCAGAAGGAAGGAGATTCCAGCAGCACAGTGACAACCCCAGTTCTCAGAGGAGGATATGGGGGCATCATATTATTATCTGTTTGGACATCTTCCTTCATCACCAGGCAGCCAGTGCCTGTGGCTGAGATGATGTTTTTATTCACTGCCCAGGGTGATACCTACCTCAGTTCTTAAACTCAGGTGTGATGGGCCCATAGCTTCTTCATTTTTTTCAGAGTTTAATTTTTGTTTTGAGGGCACTTAGTCTTGGTTAACTCAGGAATATTGTCCTCTTTCGCCAGGAACACACAAGTGTGTCAGGTGGGGCATTGTAGAGTGTGAGATGGGGTCAGGCCCAGGCCTCAGAGGATTCTTTCACCCACCCAAATCAACATCTGACATCCCTGAGAAACCCTAGCTGACCAGGGCCTGGGCAATGTGCTCCTCAGGCTGTGCTAACCTATCCACAGTCCTCTCTGCTTGGATACTGACCTGCTTGCTTCCCCTTCATAAGCCCAGGGATCATTCCATGTTTTCTGATGTAGAACCCGGCCCTCCTTCTCCCCAACCCCAAGACTGACTGGATGAGATCTCTCATGGTTTCCCACCACCACCAGGTATGCAGGGGTCAGCCTGGAGCTCCCACACCAGGCTGGTCCACTGGGATCTCTGGGGAGCTCAGCACAACATCTCACCCTCCACCTCAGCAGAGGCAGCAGCCCAGCCCTTCTTGTTTTCAAGTGTCTGTGTAGTGCCTGGGGCTCTGCCATCCCCTCCCCATGGCTCCCTCACTGTGGGGCTGTGACAGGCCAGCACAAGGTCCCTTCTCAATGACCCACCAGTGCCTTGGAATGTTTGCAAGGGAGCCTTTATAATGGTGACATGTGGGGGGGGCGGATGCAGGACAGTGAAGAGCTGTTGGAGTAACAGATGGGATCCCAGGGCCCTAAGGGAGGCTGGGATGGAGCACTGGGGTCAATGTACATGGTGGCACCTGAAGAAACAGACATGAGAGAGGAGCTGTGACAGGACAGCTACCATAGGTGGATTGATGGGTTTCTGGCTTGATGGGGCATTTGCTTGGGGACAGAGCAGCACCTAGAGAAGACAAGTGGTCACTGGATTTGTGAGGTGAGTCCACTAAGATTCCAGACCCCAGGTCCCTTAGCCCCAGTTTTCGGGCTCATGGAGTCCTAGGAAAAATCATTCAGTCATGTGTGGGAGGGTGTGAGTTTGGTCTTTTCCATGTCAGGTTTCCTGAGTCTGGGGTCCAGTGCTAGGAAATTTCCACCATTGTCCTGCGAAGTCTTGAGGTCCTTCCTGAGATCTAGACAGCAAGGGACATTATTGCATGAGTCACAATTGACAGCACAGAGGGGTTTCCTCCCTGACTGGGGTCACTGGTCCTTCTCCTGGGATAGGGCAGGGAGCCAGGGAGGACAGGGGGAGGCATGTCACCTGAATCAGGCTCACTGTGTCCTAGCACACAGCCCTGGGAAGATTCAGGTCCCTGGGCACTTTTTTCTTAACTGACACTCACTGCTGCCCCTGTTGTCCCAGCCCCCCTCAGCCAGGGATGCCTAGGAACAAACCAGACTGCCCCTGTTAATTCTAGGAGACTCTTGAACTCAGACATCTTCTGGGCACCCAAACTCAGGGACTGACTGAACCTCTTAACCCTTCCATGGAGGGGCTACTGGAGAGGGTGGATGTGCCCAAGAAGGAGGGCCGCTCCAAAGCTCCAGCCAGCACTGTTCTCAGGCAGCCTCCCTGGGCAGCAAGCAGGCTGGGATGCAGCCCCAAACCAGTTGACTCAGGATGTAGAAAGGACATGCTCTGGCTCTGACCCAGGCATTGCCTTCCACAGTCTCCATCAAGATCTCGGTTTGCTTATCCCTACACTGCACACAGTTGTGCTGCAGGTGGGCCCTCCAGGTCACTCTCTCTAGAATTCTTTGCTCTGAGGTCACAAAGACACACCCTGAGGTAACAAAGGCAGACAACTGAGATTCTAGAACCCATGCTTAGGTAAGATTCTCATTCTCTGCATTGGCAGCAATGATGAAGAAACTCATCTCTTTTTCTCCAGTCCCCAGACCACACTCTCCCACTCCTCTTCCCTCTTCTTCTTCCTTCTCACCTGTTTCCCTGTCCCCCTGCCCTCCACAGGCCTCTATTTCTAGACTTCATTCTGTACCTCTCCCTGGCCCCCCACCTCGCCAAACCAAGTTCCCATCTGTGGTCACCAGGCCTTCTTCTTTCCTGGCAGGCCACAAGGCCAGCAGCCTCCGCAGGTCCTCTGGAATCCCCAGTACCTCCTATCCTGTCAATCCATGTTCCTCTCCTTCCCTCCACCTTGCCCAAGTGGTCTCCCACACTGCTTGTCAGTGTCCTCTCCTCCCCAAACCTCCTCTGGGTCCTTTTCTGGCCTCTGGATCCCTGGGCAAAGAGTTTACCAGCCTGTCCCCACCTCCTGCCAGGTCACCACTTCCTGCCATCTCCCCTCCCTTGTACCATCCTGTAAACTGTCCCAGGGGCCGGGAGTCCCAGCCACAGGGAACAGCTCAAAGATTCAGGTATCAGACACCTGCTGTGCACAGGGAGCAGAATACAGTGGGAAGAGACCACAGGTAATTCTGGTGGGACTCCCAGAAATCCAGGAAGCCCCCCACCCCCTACCGTCTCCACTGTGAGTTCTCAGTCCTGTGGGTATCTAGCCCCTTCACTGAGTGGATGCCCCTCTTGGGCATTGGTAAAGGAGTGATGGTGCCCTATGCCTAGTATACACCCCATACCCCAAACCAGCCTCCCTGGGAAAGAGTGACTAGGGTCCCTCTAGCAGAACAAGTACTGTCTGAATTGGGTGGGGGCACTGTGGCAGTGGGAAAAGAGGTGAAGCCCTGCTGTAAAGTATTGGGACCTGGAGGCTGGGGGAGGTCAGGGACCCTGCTGGGGCAAAGGGCCCTATTTGCTGTGGTCCTGTGCACTCAGAAGGCAGCTGCTGAGCTCTGCAGTTGAGCCAGCCATCAGCATCATTGGGTCAGGGACATGCTCCTGCAGCCTCCCTGGGGCCAGCTGTAGGCCTCTGGGGTGTAGGAGAATGTTGCACCTGGAGGTGAAGGCTGTGTGCAGGGACCCTCTGAGGACTCGGGGGCCCCCAACCATCCTTCCCTCCCTTCCCTGCAGTGTCCAGGACAGCCAGGGCTACTCCCATTTCCCATCTCTGACACGAACAAGGAGAGCTCTGACTGGCAGAAACTTGGGGAACCCAAGGTCCAACACTTCTCTTGGCCCAGATGACCCAAGCAGCTTGAGAGTAGATGTCAAGAAATTGACAGGTTTCCCCAATGGCCCTAGGAAGGTGAGTCTTGGGAGTGCTGACTGAGTGTGGGATGGGGGACCCCTGGACACTCAGAAACCACACAGGCTGCCTGCCCCTCAAAGGGGGCCTACCTGAGCTGGCTGCCCTCACGACAGCCTGCTGTGGGCAGTGTTCATGCTTTCTTCTGGCCCTTGTAGCCTCCTCAGTTTTGATCACCATGTTCAGGTGGAGTGAAGTCTTGCACTGAAGACACACCCTGTGACTGGCGCCCCCTCACCAGGAAGCACAGTGTTTGCAGGCCAGGGGAGCTGACCCTTCCTGCCCGTGGCTTCCAGTTTGCCAAAGATCATCAGGTGAATGCAGCCTGTCAGGACCCCAACCTCAGGGTCTGCTTTCTAATGCCAAGAGCAGATGGGGAGCCAGGAAGATTTTGAGGAGCTCTTCTATAAGACCCTTCCTGAGCAGTTAGCCTCCTTCCCCTCTCTGTCCATCTGCTAGAAGGGGGTTAGTTCTCACCATGAGGGGATCCTCTGCGGGACCCTGGTCCCAGGCACAAGCCAAAAGCCAAGGAAGAACTGGCTCTAGCATCCCCAGGCGCAGCATAGCAGTACTGGAGGGTGGAAGGACTAGCTGGCTCTTGGGCTACCTCCCAGCTGTAGCCTTTGTACTGTCGAGTCAGGGGAAGAAACATCACCTGATCCTGCTTCCAGAAGAATGACCAATTCTCCTACTCCTACACCTGGCCCCCAAATTCCTCCTGTCCATTATTTCTCTCAACACACATGGCAGTCCCCCAAATCACATATGGGTCTCTTGGTCCATGTGAGACCACACACTGCTCTATATACCTGGTCCCCCACACCATCCTTGCTGGGGTAAATGGGCATATTTGGACCTGTGTTAATGCCAGAGACCCATAGACACTTGTGTTTTAGGGTCAACAAGCCCTTTGTCTCCTGCTCAGGGACTAAGAGACACTGCTATGAATGCCTCTGAAGCCAGCCATACAAAGTCCAGACTCCAGGAGCCTGGAGGAGGGAGCCAGGCAGCCTGAAGGACACAAACTGTCCTTTTAGGACCACAGAGTTGGACAGCTTTGAAGAATATGTCCCTGGATCACACTCATGCTTTTGGGTTTGGAAACATGTCTGGGAAACATTTGGGGTTCCAGTTAGTACCATTCCTGAGTCCCCTGCCTTCTGTCCATGCCCTGAGGCTCCCCCAGACCCCAGCATCTCAGACAGGATGGACCAAGGACAGGGCCATGCAATGTCTGTACAAGAAACCCATGACCCAGCTCCTTGGGGCCATGGGATAGGAGCCTTGTCTCCTAGAGCTCCTCAGCCCCCAGCCCAGGGCAAAGGAAAGACTGGGTTCTCGGAGGCTCAGTCCAGATCCTGGGGCTGCAGGGAAACAGAAACCTGGGGAAGAAGCTTTTACAGGAGGGCTTATGGTTGGAGAGTCCCCTCACTCTCCCCATCTTGGGAACCTGTCTTCTCAAGAGATGCTTGTGACCTCCAAGGGGGCAGTCAGAGCCATGTCATATCCAACTTTCCTTCCCAAGTGTTACTTGGGGGCAATGTTGGATGAGCTCTCAAGAAAGATGGAGCCCTTCTGTCAACAATGGAAGTCATTGTATAAATGACACCCGGAAGAGATGCAGCTGGAATAAACATTCCCCTGAACACATGATCGGACTTGGAGGCTTTATTTCTCCACCCAGAAGGATGTCCTTCAATTCCCTGAGAGAAATGAAAAGGAGGCAAGATCATGGGACCTCAGTGAAAGCTCAGGCTGCCCCAGGGCTTAGGAAAGAGGGAGGTGGTACTATGACCCAGAGATCCCTGGAGCCCTGCTTCTAAGGGTAGCAGAGACTTCCTTATTGCCCAGAGATGGTAAAATGAAGCCTAAAAGGGCCAACAATCTCCCCTGATTCTCTTCCTTACTCCAGGCTCCCAGCACCAGTCAGACTCCCCTCGTCTTTTCTCCAAGTGATAGAAAATACTTATTAAAACCATTTCACACAGGCACAGATAGAAGGTCAGGGTATGTGGGGCTGACTCAATTATTTTTCTGAAACTTGGTTACAGAAAGATAATTTTGATTGTTGTTCTTCATGTCTTTTATAATGAATACAAGGTATTAGATGGTCTTGTAAAGAAAATTGATTGCATCTGAAGCCCATCCTGACAGCTTCACTTCCTCAAGTAGCAGCTCAGAAGGCCCTGGTCTGAGCTTTTACACAACACACCCCACCATCAGTATGAGGATGACAAACCAAATTTTAGAGCATTCACACACCTTGCTCTCCTTGGTACATTTTCTCATTCTAGTTGGTGATCCAACAGCAAGTGTGCTGTATAGTTTACAGAGTTTGAGAAATTAGCATTAATGTTCTTTTAGATGAGGCCTGTGTCACATGATTGTTCTTTCTGAATCAACCAGGGCAAGACTTTTTTCAATGGCTTCCATTTTGAGCCAGAATCCACAAAACAGGTAGTTGCTAATTATTGTATACTATATGTTTATGTAATGTTAAGTCATAAGGCCCAAACTAAAATCTGGGCCAACTTATTCAAGGAAACCAATTTAAACTTTGTTATATTTGTGTTTAATTTGTTAACATGGGTTTTAAAATGTGTCAATAAACGTAGGAGACTAGGGAGACAAAAGGAAGACTAGGGCAACATTTTTTGGCAAAGAGGATCCAACTCAGTTTGAACTCAAGAATCGCTACTTCTAATCCTTTACATGGAAGCTGAGAGGAATCATCATAGATATTGTCTACTTGCCACATAGCCTCCAGCCAGACCACTAATAAGCCCCTGATATTCGCCAACACTTATTTTCTATGTGTTTGATTGTAAACATCCTAGTGTGTTGGAAGTGGGCAAAGTATACACTTTCAGTCACAAGCCTGAGATGTCCCAGCATCTGCTCTGATGTTGCCCTTTGGTCTGGTGAGGCCACCTAAGGCTTCCATTCTCTTGTAAATCAGGTGAGCCTGTGTTTCATTACAGCTAAGTTGGTGATCCAGGGACTCACAGCTGTAGGAGAGGAATCCTGGTGTACACTAAGCATGAGGTGAGCTAATGTTTGCAAAACAAATGAACAAAGGAAGCAACAAACAAAAAAACCTCAAAGAAACCCACCTTTCCAGCATATGGCCCGCTCACAATGCACTTGAGTACAGAGAAACAGAGGTGATATTAACTTGTGGGAGGGATGTGAAATACTTGAGACAGGTGACCTTTAGGACTTTTTAAAGTTAGACTATGTGTGTGGCGAGGGTGACCTGGCCTAGACCTGGGGCATCCAGGCCTCCTAATAAAACCACATCAGTGGGGGAATCACCCTCCGTGGACCAGCCCCACCAGGGAAAATTTGCAGCCAACACCTGTTATTAGGGTCTTATCAGCATAGAGACCAAACCTTGGGTCTGGGGACCCCAATGTCAGAGCCTCAGAGCGGGAAGGGTGAGAATGACCACTCCCTGTATTTGGAAGACACTGAGAGGAAACACCAGTTTCCACGAACAGCAAAAATCAAACAGATTCTTTCTCTATCCCTCAGCTTCAACCCGCCCCCCGCTGCCTCCCCCTGCAAAGTCCTGGAAAAATTAAGGCACTGACCATGGAGCTTATGTGGGAAGGTCCAAGGTAGTTTGCCTTATGCTGGTAGATGATTTTAGTTACGGTTTTGTGAGCAGAGGTCAATAGCATTTACTCAATAATCTAGGTTTTCTCTCCCGCTAGCCTCACATCAAGTAAAGTGCCACCAAAGTTTGGAAGTGGAGAATTCCACCTGGTGGATCAGGGAAGGCTGATTTGTTGAGGAGGTGTTTTCAAGAGACCTTCCTTAAAAGAAAGATGGCATTAAGATGGAGGAGGACAGGACAGGGAGGTAAAGGTGTGTCCCACATGCATGTATGGATGGCTGAGCAGGGAAACCAAAGTTGAGTGTCCCAGAGTAGAATGAACTTCTGGGATAAAAGTGTACCTCTGAAATGTATCCAACATTTTATGTCAGAAATCTACTGGTCAAATTTTAAAAGTCTGAAGTTTTGGAACAGAGATTATTATTTCTTGATCCTGTTAATGGTGAGATTTCTTCCATAGTTACTCTGTCGAACATTTGCCAGAGGAAGTTTTCTACTGAGGCCAGTGGATGTTTTTCTCTGAGGAAGGAGCAGAAGGTTTTGGAAGCACCTGGGTGGCTCAGCATCATCACATTTATCCCCCACAAAGTGTTTGAACAATGCATTTATAATTGTCACTCAAATTATCATGATTATTTATTTTTTACAATTATATTAAAATTTACCATTTTAACCAGGCATACGGTTTGATGACATTAAATATATTCTCATTGTTGTGCCACCATCACTACCATCTGTCTCCAGAACTCTCTTCATCTTGCAAAACTGAAACTCTATACTCACAGGGTATCAACACCTTACCCCACCATCAGATCCTGGCAACCAGCACACTACACTTTGTCTCCGACTACTCTAGGTATCTCATGCATCTGTGATTAATCACACAGCATTTGTCTTTTTCTTACTGGCTTATTTCATTTAGCATAATGTATTTCAGATTCATTCACATTATAGCATGTGTCAGTTTCCTTCCTTTTTAAGGCTGGGTGATATTTTACTGTTCATATGTATAAATTTCATGTTGTTTACCCATTCACCTATTGATGGACACTCAGTTGTTCCCAGCTGTTGGCTATCGTGAATATTTGTTGCGTCTCTGCTTTCAATTCTTTTCAGTTCAGGAAGTGGAATTGCTGGGTCATGTGGTAATTCTCTCTTTAATTCTTTGAGGAACTTCCATACTGTCTCTGTTAGTGGCTACACTATTTCACATTCCCATCAGAAGAGCATAAGAGCTCCAATTTCTCCACATGCTCTCCAATACTTGCTTTAAAAAAATAATAACTGTCATCTTCATGAGTGTGAAGTGGAATCTCACTGTGGTTTTGACTGCATTTCCCTAATGATTATGATGTTGAACATCTTTTCAGGTGCTTAATGTCCATTTGTATCTCTTTGAAGAAATGTCTATTCAAGTACTTTGTCTGCTTTTTAATCAGACTGTTTATTTTGTTTTATTTTTTGTTTTAGGAGTTTTCTATTTATTCTGGATATTAATCCCTTATGAACTATGTCATGGATTTTGTTTTACATGATTCTGGAACTTTTGTTCTTTATAAAATTTTGAGATATATAGAGTCCCCAAATTGGGCTTTTACTTAAATGACTCAGTCTGAATGATAATTGAATTATATCACTGATAATTAGAGGTCACCTGTCTTTCAGCCTTTCAAGGCCAAGGAGGTTCACTTGGGATCTGGGCAGATGGAAGAATATACATGGAGCTGTGGGAAGGCCTCACATGTATTTATTCATGGGTGGGGCAATCCCCATGCACCATAAGCTGCTTGCTGAAGAGCGGGAAGCCCCAAGTCCCTTATATAATAAATGTACACAAAGCAGGGTGTCCAAACATTGTATAACACAGTGTGATTCTGTGCATGTGGGCTCCCTCAAGGTTATGGGAATACAGTTTATCGGACCCTGTCTCAAGGCTATGGGACACTGCTGATCTTAGTTGCCCAGGCATCTGGGTGAGGAAGCCTGACTGACTCTGTTCATGCTACAAGCCACCCTTTCAGGGCTCTTCACGGTACTATCTACTCAAGGGTGTCTTCTGAGAAGGTCCCTTGGTGAGGAGGGAAGAGCCCTGAACCCATATACCACAACAGTATAGACTACAGCAACAAGTGACCAAAACACGAGCACTGCCACCCAAGACAGCAAGGACCCACAGCCATTCAGTAGTTAGGAATGCCTTTCATTCTTGCAGAGGACCACATGTCAGGCATTTGATAGGAGGGGTCTCAGAAGCTAATGCCTGTGAAGCTTGGCTAACATTGTGATGGACACCTGGAATGTATCCACAGCATTCAGCCCCTGCTGTGGCACACACCCCACCTTGGGATGCAGTGAGCATATCTAAGGCCTTATGATTTTACAAGGCTACTTTTCTCAATTGATAAACTTCCTCAGTTAAGAGGCTTAAACAATCATGTGTTGTACTCAACACACAAGCAATATGCAAAGCTAAAATAGTTATCTGAGTCTCAGTGACTATGGAAGCAGTTTGAGAAGAAAAAATAGCTAATGGATAATACCACTAGGAAGTACACTTACTCTGGGTATTGTGCCTTAAATGCCTCCCAGTTGGTTGGCTGGAATACAAGAGTTTTCTGGATTCCAGCAGGCAAGTAGCACCATCCCCAGGTACAATGGCTGGTCCATTTCCAGTCAGGTAAGACCACCTGTCTAAGTGAGAACTACAGCCAAGCATCAGTCCACGCCTTTCAGACATGTTTAAAGTTCAAGTTTGACACAGACCTTTTGGAGTCCAGCCCACGTAGGTTTGTCTTTTGAGGTTTTCAATGCAAAGGGGAGCTGGTCCAGACTGTTCCACAGCCTCAACAGTGAGCCACCCCAAGCCATGCCATATAGAGTAGCCAACCAATGGCTTGTGCCAGTCATACTGCTCTTCATCCCCAGGTAGATGTCAGTCCAGGTTTCATTCCACAAAGGGTGTGCACTATTCCACTGGTTCTGAAGCCAAGTCTAATTTGAGACAGAAGCTGGAGAAATGCACCAGGGGAAGCCAGCAGCTGTTCTCAAAGGGATTCCAGTGCAGACCCAGCACGTTGGTTAGCCACTGAGGCATAGGCATGTACCCAGGCCACTGAGGTGTTACTATGGACATTAAGGGTGAGAAAACAGAGCAGTTATAAGCACCAACAATGACATATCATTACCCTCAAGGAATAAACAAGCATATTTCTGGTCAGCTGATAAGACAGTGGCCAGTAGTGGGGGCCTTCCTGGGCCTGAATACCATACTTTTCACACCTCAACTGGGGGCTCAGCATCTACTTGTAGCAACAGGGGAGGACGCACAATGGGCCATAGAGAAATCACGAAGCTGTCGCGGAGAAGCATTTCATGGTCTGCTGACCCTGGGTACGTCGCCTTTAAGATTGGGTGCCATGTCCCAATCACCCAGGGCACTATTTGTAAGTTTCTCTCCATGCCTCATCCCCAAGGGGCAACAAGACCCACCCAATGCATGTGGAGGCTTTCATTTTCCAAGGCCACATCCAGGTAGCTGTTTGCCCTCAATCCAGGCCCTGAAGGGTGTGCAAGAGAATATTTCCTTGTTTTCCCATGCCTGGTTTCCACAGTGCATCCTTAGTCTGTACCTGCAGCTGAACTAGAGCAGCAGTCCAGTGGAGCAGTGCTTCTACCAGAGCTTCCCCCCACTCCAATTCAGAGTCTGGAGAAGAATTTACAGCATTTCGTCCAACCCACCATCTTAGGAGTGGCAGGTGTGGTGCACAGACCCTGGTTTAAGAGACCATTGTACCATTTAATACTTCCATCAGCTTCAGGGTGATAGGCCACATGGAACTTCTAGTTAATATGCAGGTCTTGGGCCCATTATTACACTAATGCCCTAGTAAAATGTGTCCTCTGATCACTTTCAATGATCAAGGGTAACACATAAGTAGCACATAAATGCTCCATTGCAGCAATTACCACTCTGATCTGGGTGCCTTGTGGGGTAAGCAGCTAAATATCCAGTAGCTGTGTCCACACATGTGATTGCACACTTATACCCCTCTGAACTAGGTAGGAGCCTGATGACATAAACCTGCCACCAGGTCAGCAGTACCCGTCCCTATACTACCTTCCCTGTCTCTGGGGATGCTCTCACAGATGACAAAGGTCTCACAAGCTTCCTGTACCTCTGCTAAAGTGATAGGGAGCCCCAAAGTTTTTATAGTAGACCCCATAGTCTTCTGTCCAACATTTAAGACTTGATGGCATAGCTACTGGGCTACTTTTTTTTTTTTTCCTGATGGGCTGACAAGCATTGTCTCCAACCATCACACCTTGGCTAGAGTGTCAGCCTTGTCATTCCCAGGGGAAGCAAGGGGTGCATGTCTGGTCACATGAGATACAGTGATTTGTTTCTGGTGGCCTAATTCCTATAGGTCTTGCCACAAGGCCTGTCCACATAATGGCCTATGCATAACCATCCATTTATTTGCATGCCATGTGGAGATCCAGAGTGTTAGTCCCCAATACACCACCCAACTAACTGTGCAAATAGTCAGGGACAGGACTTCATAGGCAGCCATGAGCCACACAGTTCACAGTACCGGCCACTGGTTGCTCTCACCTATGCCAGTGTCAAACCAGATTGTGTCTGTTTAACTGCCATCACCCTTCGTGGGGCCAGCAACTGAACAGGGGGATGCTCAGCATATCCCTGCCAAGATCCTCCACAGGCCCCCACAAGGGGTTCAGGATATATTCAAGAATAGGGGACAGAAAAACAGTATATTCACAGGGGAACAGCCACCTAATAACCAGGGAAAGCCTCACAGCCTTCACTTTTTCCAGTCCCTGCCAGTAGCCAGGTTCTTTGGCCCTCCCCCTATTTAAATTTCCAAAGGATATTTCTTCCCTCTTGGGATGCTGACACAGCCAAATGGTCCTCTAAATGCCCAAGATGGGCCTCTCAGGCCCACCCGTGGGTTTTTTCCTCACCGACTTCTTCTTTTGGGGCCGCAGCAAACATTGGTTAGCTTGCAACCACATGGGGTCGCTCTTTAACTGTGAGGCAGAGGGAGCTTAAGACACCATTGCTCCCAACCACTGCTGCTTTTCCAGATGTGGCCCGCCACAGCCTCTGCCTCTGTGGTTCTGGCCACCTCTGTCTGCTCCATTGTGGACACCTGCCCTGATAAGCATCTCGGAAGAGAACTTTCCAGATGCCAGCACCGCTGCTGCCACCAGAGCACCCAACCTGGGCCACAGTCCTTTGGCCCTGTCGCCCTTGGCAAGTTTGTTCCACGTCTGTGTGGGGAGGGGAATGGAAGGGTGCCTGGAAGTGACAATTACCCTCCTCTTCTTCTGAATCATTCACTGCGATCGGGGAGGGGGACCATGTTTGCTCTACAGTTTGGAAGTCTTCCTCCAAGACACAGAATTTGGCCTCTGAGGCTTTCCCTCTGCCTTGGAGTTTATGTACCTTCACTATGTTGCAAAGCACAGTCTTTGTCTCAGCTCACAAGGATGAAAGAAAGACCCAGCCCACAGCCACTGGCTGCTCAGGCTCTTGGCTTCTCTGGGGTCTCTTCTACCATATGCATGGCCTTCTCTACCATGTCTGGTGTGCCACTAACATCGGGCCAATTCTGTGGGTGAACCCATCCTGACAGGAGACTCACCACTGGATACCACACACTGTTGACCCATTACCTTTCCAAACCCCCTTCCAGGGTGGCCCACTGCTCCTCCATATCATACTGCAACAAATCCTGCCAATCGCGCCAAGTGTATTGCTGCCTTTCAAGGCCAGGGAGGTTCACTTAGGATTCAGGCAGTCAGAAGAATATACATGGAGCCATGGGGAGTCCTGACAGTTTATTCAAGGGTGGGGCCATCCACACATGCCACAAGTCCATGTTGCGCTTTGGGAAGCTCCTACTAAATGCACACAAAGCCAGTCAGGTGCCAAGATACTGTATAACAAAGTATGATTCTGTGCACGTGGGCCCATTCCAGCCCATGGGAATACAGTTTATAGGGCCCAGTCTGAAGGCTGTGAGAATGCTACTTATCTTAGTTGTACAGACATAAATGAACACAAATCTATTCACCTCTTTCATTACCCCAGCAATAATAGGCCTCCCTATAGTTATCTTAATTATTATATTCCCCACTATTATATTTCTATCAACTAACTGACGGATTAATAACCACTTAGTAGCCATTCAACAATGATTAATTCACTTGAGAGAGCTTGACTGACTCTGTTTACCCTACAGTCATTAAAAACAAAATTAAAATATTATGCTGAGTCAAGCCTTACATGAAAGAGCACATAGTGAATGATTTCATTGACATGTGTTTCTGGAAGAAGGAAACTAATACTTTGTGATTGAAGTCAGAGCAGTGGTTGCCTTGGAATGTAAGAAAGACAGAGAGAGGAGGAGGTCAACTGAAAATGGGCACAGGAAACTTTCTGGGGTTATGGACATGTTCTATATTTTTAATCCTTTTTTAATGTTTTATTGATTATGCTATTACAGTTGTCCCATTTTCCACCCTTTATTTTGATGAGCATGATGTTTATATGGGTATTTACATTTGTCAAGGCTCATTAAACTCTGCACTTACAATTGTTACAATTCATTGCATGAAAATAAAAACAATTGACTGTTCCCACCCACATGCTTAAAGTTCTTGAGAGAAAATATTTCAATGGTGTTCAAACAAAGAGGAAAAATCTATTTACAGAATTTCTACATTTATTTTTGCAGTCAAAGAAGATTATAAAGGAATCTGCTTATGATACAAAACAACCAAATAAAGGGCCAGGGAAATTGCTGATATATTAAAATTTAATTTATATCTACATTTAAACTTTTTAAAAGATTTTATTTATTTATTTTTAGACAGAGGGGAAGGGAGCGAAAAAGAGAAGGAGAAAAATATCAGTGTGTGGTTTCCTCTCACACACCCCCTACTGGAGACCTGGCCCACAACCCAGACATATATCCTTACTGGGAATCAAACTGCTGACCCTTTGGTTTGCAGGCTAGTGATCAATCCACTGAAGTACACCAGCCAGGGCTATATCTACTTTTATGTGCCTGACTGAATTTTGAACTTTTATGGAGGTTTTGGGGGCACTGGTAAGGAGAAATACATTATGCCTGCACCAGTTGCCTCAAGAGAATAGCTAGTGTGGTGTGTGTATTGCCCATGTGAGAAGGGAGAGAAGTTTTCTGGTTCCGAGGCTGAAACAGACTGCTCAGGCAAGTCTTCCACCAATTCTACTTGGACCCTCCTCCCTGCTTTCAGGGTCTCTTGTGATGTCCTCATAAGTCTACATGGGTTCCTGCAAGTGGTCAAGAACCTGAATTCTCTTCTGATCACAAACCCATGCTTTCTGCACCTCTACTGTACAACATTGTTTTACACTAAATCAATTTTCTCATTAACAGGTGAAATATTTTTATTTTTTTTATTCTTTTACTTTTTATTTGTAGATTTTACCCAATTTAAACTTAATACCTACTGGTATCCCAATGACCTTGTTTTTTAATTTTTAAAATAATTTTTATATCAAGCTAATTTGACAGGGGTTTCCTCAAGTTTTTGCTGTTTTCAATTGAAATAAGCCAATCAGAGAAAGACAAATACCATATGATTTTACTCCTATGTCGAATCTAATGAACAAACTGAACTAACAAGCAAAGTAGAGACAGATTCATAGACAGAAAACAGATGACAGCTAGTGATGGAGGGGCAGGTAGTGGGTAGAGAATTGATCTAGGAAGACTCATGGACATGGGCAACAGGGTGGTGATTGCCAGAGGGAGGCAGGTATAACAGGATTAAATGGTAATGAAAAAATATGATGAAGATTATTTAAAAAATTTAAAAATAGAAAAAAGTGCTAATTGCCACTTTGTTTAATTTTTCCTTCATTTTAATGTTGCTTCTTACTTTCATTAGCTATTGACTGGTTTTTAGAGGCATGAAAAATTTTTCTCTTTAAATGATAAAATATACATTTTTCTTATAGAAAAATTATAAATTCAAAGACTCAAAATGATTTATTTTTATACAATGTATATTATTGAGTAGGTATTGTGTGCATTTTTCTACATGATAAGGTATATAACTTAACTAGATATATAATTAGTAACTGTGAAGGGACTTGCCTTTTGTGTCCTTTCTGTTA
The DNA here is from genome assembly GCA_028533065.1 of Trachops cirrhosus. Classification (NCBI taxonomy): domain Eukaryota; kingdom Metazoa; phylum Chordata; class Mammalia; order Chiroptera; family Phyllostomidae; genus Trachops; species Trachops cirrhosus. The sequence goes on from CM052541.1 coordinate 73,656,080, forward strand.
TTTGTAATTTGTGTCTTCCCATTTATTCTTGATTAGCTTGACAAGAAGTTTATCAATTTATTTATCTTTTCAAGTAAACAACTTTGTTTTAATCAAATTTGTCTCTTGATTTCTGTTTTCAAATTTATTGATTTCTGCTCTAAATTTTAAAAAAATTGTTTTATATATTTTTCTTCAACTCTTAAGAAAATTAAAGATTTTGTTTACTTATTTTTAGAGAGAGGGGAAGTGAGAGAGCAGGAGTAGAAGAGGGACATCAATGTGTGTTTGCCTCTCATGCGTCCCCACAGGGGACCTGACCTGCAACCCAGGCATGTGCTCTGACTGGGAATCAAAACTGGCAACCCTTTGGTCTGCAGGCAGGTGCTCAATCTACTGAGCCACACCATCCAGGGCTGATTTCTGCTCTAATTTTTATTTATTTTCTTCTACTTACTTTGGATTTAATTTGCTATTCTTTTTCTAGTACATTAATTTAGATTATTGGTAATTTAATTATTGATTTTAGATAGTTTTCAACTTCTAATCTATGCATTTACTAAAAATACATCCACCATAAATTTCTCCCTAAGGACTGCTTTTGCAGAATCTCATGAAGTTCTGCAAAAAATAAATGCATAAAATACAACTTTAAAGTTGTATTTTATTTTCATTTAATTCAAAATATTTTAAAAATTCTCTTAAAACTTCTTCACACATGCTATATGGAAGTGTGTCACTAACTTTCAAAATATGTGGGGATTTCCATCTATCTTTCTATTATTGATTTCTAGTTTAATTTCATTTTGGTCTAAGAATATACTTTTTATGATTTCTATTCATTTAAATGTACTGAGGTATTTTTATGTCCAAGAATGTCATCTATCCTGATAAATGATTCAGATAAGCTGGAGGAGAATATATATTTTGCTGATATTTTATGAAGTATTCTATAAATGTCAATTATATCTAGTTGATTGATGGGGCTGTTCAACCCAACCACATTCTTGCAACTTTATTCTTGCTGGATTTGTTAATTGCTGGTAGGGGAGATCGAAATTTCCAACCATCATAGTGGATTGTTTAGGCTTTTTGGAGAACTGATGTCTTTATCATTATGAATTGTCCCTTTTTTATAAAACTTACCATATTTGGGAACAAATAAATGATAATCAAGGTATAAAAACATCAAGATAATACAGAGTTAAAGGAAGTCAGGACAACAACTCAGAATAACATGGCAACGGGCAAGGACAGATGAAGGATCATTGGAAAGGGTGGCAAGAAGAGGCCTCCTGAGGGAAGATAGTCGAATAAGAAGGTTCTTTATAAAGATGCTGAGAAAAGTATCTTTGACACAATGGGTAGAAAGAGCAAAGACCTTGAGGGAGAAACAAACTAGATGAATTCAAAAACAGAAAGAAATTCCATATACACAGACCATCATAAGCATAGAAGATTGTGGTGGGAAGTGTATGTACAATTTGTGTTGCTTTCAAGCCACAGAAACATGCTCTGGATAACCTAAATAGAAAGCATATATATTTTTTTCTCTTTTTTTAGATTTTATTTATTTTTAGAGATAGGAAGGGAGGGAGAAAGAGAGAGAGAGAAACATTAATGTATGGTTGCCTCTTGAGGGGCCCCCACTGGGAACCTGGCCCACAAACCAGGCATGTGCCCTGATTGGGAATCGAACCTGCAACCCTTGGATTTGCAGCCCACGCTCAATCCACTGAGCTACGCCAGCCAGGGCTAAGAAGGCATATATATTTGATATTTATGGGCTGTTCAGAAAAGTGAAAGGTAAGTAAAGAATCATAGATAGGAATAAAAGAAATCTGGCAATTCAGGGTGTCTGTGTAGCAGGAGCAGATTCAGTTCTTCTCAGCTGGGCCACAGTAGCATAAAATATTCATTGTATGGAACAAATTAACTTCTCTGTATCTAGAATGATATTAGCTATGTATCTTGCTTAGAAGTCTCGAGAAAGTACTCAAATCATTCTCTGTAAGCCTAATTCTATTGCACACACTTGATTGAGAAAAGATGACATGAGGAATACAAAATAATTTTTTTAGCCATATATCTCAAGATGCTGTTTTCTAAGATTTGGCTCATGGAGAGTAGAATATCAAAATGCCTTTCTATTATGGTTTCAAAGATTACAGAAAAGTAATTACCATAAGAAAATTAGGCTAACCTAGGGGAAAAAAAGGAAATGGACTCAAGGCAGTGAAATCAACATATTTGTATTTAAATATGTATGGGACAGTTTCTCACATTTGGACACAAGTGGAAAAATTCACTAATTGAACACTTCCCACAAAAAATATTCATTATTGGATTTTTATATGTGTTCCAATATTTTGAAACCACACAAAACATGTCAATGAATTGTGTCAATAAATGCAGCCTTAATTATTTTCTAAAGAATGAGTGGTGTTGGATATGTATATTTTGAGTCCTGGTTTGTCCCCCCAATTTCAGTCTTACTCTATATACAAGGACAAAACTATTTGTTTCCCCATAATTTCCTCACTTATCTGTTTATATTTGATAAGTGAACATTGTTTTATTTAGAGTAAATTTAAATTGCATTTGTATAATTAGAACTAAGTTAACATTTCATTCACATATAATTTGCCTTTGTTAAAGTTAATTTTCCATTCATGTCCATTATTAGTTTTACAATTAAGATCTTCATTTTTTGAATCCTGGAAGATGGTGGTGAGATAGGTGGGAGTCTAGTCTACTTCCCCCTGTGCACGGGTGAAACACCTAGCCAATCTTCTGAGGAACAGAGTGACCAGCCAGTGGTATCCTAAAATATGTGAAGATTGGAGACCAAAATTTTTAGAAGACATTGAAAAGTCAGATGATAAGGAGAGTGCTTCCAGACAAGGCCCCTGGTACCTGTGGCGGGACCAGGGCAGCTGCAGCCCCAGGTCTGGCACCCCCCCAGGTGTGCCACAGGTTTTGCTGGAGAGAACCAGGTCAAAGGCTCCCTCTCTGCCAAAAAAGGTTTGAGCAGCACCAAGAGGGACCTGGATACTGAAAGTCACAGGGAGGGGAATAAGAATGAAGTGGTAAACACAAGGAGCTGTGTGCACCCACTGAGAGTGTGGACACTGGCTGGGAAGAGTTATACAGTGATGTACACTGACCTGGTCAGTCCACGGTCTGGTTGGAGAGGTGGGCTGTGTGAGAGACCTGGTGCTTGTTTGGAATGGTAGGAATGAAAAGGAGGAATTTTTCAAAAAGAAAAAGAGAAAAAATAGACACTCAGTGGCCATTTGGTAAATTCTCCCACTGCGGCCACCCTACCACCTGAGCCTCTACGCCCACCTGGCCACTCGCTCTCACCCAAAGCCCTGTGTACAGTGCGCACCTGAGCCCTTGGCACAGTGGCTGCCCATTCTTCCCCAGCTGTGAGGCTGAGGGCTGAGGCCCGGTCCAGAGCCCCAGGATGTAGTGTGCCTGACCTCACCACCCAGAGACACCCCACACAAGGCCCCTGCTTCCAAGGCCCTGCAGGGACAACTGGCTCTCTAATAGGAAGGCAGAAACACCCCCACAGAAGAGAGCTGAAGGGCTCAGAGAGTCAGTAATCTCCAGAAAGACTGAACTCAGTGGGAGGGGGGAGGCTGAAGTACCCTGAAGGGGCTCTAGAGTTCTTAACACCTAGGTCAGCAAAAAGTGAGAAGGTGGTGTGTGAGTTGCCCCTAATTGGTGCACCTCAAGAACAGTGCAACTGGTGGATTGAAGGCATAGGCTGGGCGCAGAAGGGCACTGGGGGACTGGCACCAAATTGAGGAAATGGGCTGGAGTCTGGGCAACTTAGAAGAGTATGACTCAGGAAGGGAGAAAAGGGAAACTAATCCCTCCTCAGCCTGCTGCAGCCAGGAAGACCAGCAGAACTGGCTTGGCTGATTTAAGCCAGCAAGAGGCTTTTTCATAATTTTTTAAAAAAATTTAAAAAATTCCTTCTTCCTTTCTTTCCTTCTGTCTTGTTTATTCCATCTTCCTTTCTTCCTTTCTTTCCTTTGTTATTCCTTCTTACTTTCATTTTTTTAAAATTCTCACAAGTGAGACAATAAAACCTGGAGCTGTGAAAAGACTAGAGTTGGACCCTAAGATGGGTCATCCCAACAACTGAGACAGCGAGACAAATTTCACTTTGTTACTTTCAAGTTATTGTATATTTATATTATTATTCTTTTCCATTATCCTTACATCTTTCATTTTATTGGTATTTTTGTATTTCTCTTCTTTCTGTTTAGTCTTCTTCACTTGGTTTGTTAAATTGCATTGTTTGACTGGTTTCTCTTCATTTCTCTTTCATAGTGTCTATTTAATTTTCTATCTTTCACTTGTGCTCCAATAGCACACTACTCTAGGTCCTGTACTTCCTATTCTTGTTACTCAGATCACATAGATTCTGTCATATGATTATTGCTCCATTATTATTGTAAATGATTGCTGTTCCATACAATTGTAAATACAACACAGCACCCTTCCTGGATCTTAGCTCACTTAATTATTTCCTGAACTTTATTACTGTCATGGTTAACCCTATGCTCTCACACCCTACACCTATTTTCTATCCATTACTCTCACTTTACCTCATAATCTGACCTCCCACAAGCTCACTGCTTTCTAGATCCAACTCACAATCCTTCCCTCCCTAACAGGAGCCTTATCTTTTCTCCACCCTTTCTAAAAAGTGGCTGGTTGGATGAAATATCATGATTAGCACTATACATATCCAAAGGATGACATATCTCTTCTCTACGGGTTGGTACCTTAAATACCATACAATACACTCCCGATGTATTAAACCATTTTGCCATTCCCCCCAACTAATAACAAAAAAGAGTAGGTGGGAACTATGAACACCAGGATACCTGCTGGAAGAGGAAACCCAACAAAGGAACCACCAACAGATAACAATGGAAGAAGGCGAAGGAGGGAGTGTTCACCACACTTAACTCCACCCAGTACCGATCTGGAAATACAACTGAAAGGTGGAGAAATTACCCAGAAGAAACAACTGAACAAGAGCAGGAAAGAAACCTCAAAACCTTCTACACACAAAAGAACAAGCTTCAACACAACCTGTCCATGCTTGTACAACAAAATACAAAATGTAGTGGATGGAGTGATCATCAGTTAACCAGCTGGAGGGAAGGACTCACCAAAGAACGAACCAACAACAATCAAAACCCAAAGACATACAGAGAGCCAACATAAATGACAGCCCAAGACCAGCAAGCTCAGGAGATCAAGAAAACTGCACCACTGAATCTAACAGGTATTCTACCATAGAATTTCACACTAGAAACCCAGGGAATCAGAACAGATCAATTTAAGAAGGTGAGGCTAACAAGAAGAGTTTCACAAACAATGGGAAGACAAAGAAACAAATCTCAAATGAAAGGAAAGGAGGAAGCCTCAGAAAGAATGGCAAGTGATATAGAGGCAAGTCAACTATCAGATATTGAGTTCAAAGCAACGGTGATCAGGAAGTTCAATGAGCTCACAGAGAATTACCAAAAATTATAGGGAAACTGCAATGAACTCACTGCAAATTATATCAATATTAAAAAGGAAGTAGAAACTATCAACAAGGGCCAAGAGGAAATGAAGATTATAATTTATGAATTGAAGAACACAGTAGAAGGAATCAAAATCAGGCTAGATGAAGTTTAGGGGAGGATCAGTGAGCTGGAGGACAAGGTAAAAAAAAAACACCCAGAAAGAGAAAGAAAAGGAAAAGAGATTCAGAAGGAATGAAGAGGTGTTAAGGGAACTGCAGGACAACGTGAAACATAACAATATCTGTATAATAGAGATACAGAAGGAGAAGAATAGAAAGGAATAGAAAACCTGTTTGAAAAAGTAATGATGGAAAAATTCCCTAATTTGATGAGAGAAAAAGTCACACAAATCAGGAAACACAAAGAGTCCCAACAAGAGGAACCCAAACAGACCCACTTCAAGACACATCATAATTG
>CM052541.1:73662575-73766378 GCA_028533065.1 Trachops cirrhosus
AAAGTGAGAGATAAAGGAACACAGGTATGAAAAAATGGCCATGAGTAAGTAGCTATCAGTAAAAACCTTAAATGTAAATGGATTAAATGCTCCAATCAAAACACATAGAATAGATGAATTCATAAGAAATCATGACCCACACCTGTGTTGCCTACAAGAGAACAACCAAAGATCAAAAGACCTACACAGACTGAAAGTGAAGGGCAGGAAACAAATTTTCCAAGAAAACAGATAGGAAAAAAAAGTTAGGGTACCAATACCCATATCAGACAAAATAGGCTTCAGAAAAAGAGCCATAAAAAGAGACCCACAGGGTGACTTCATAATACCCAAGGGAAGACTCCACCAAGAAGACATAAACATTGTAAATATATATGCACCCAACATTGGAGCACCCAAATACATAAAGAAAGTCTTGGAAGACTTCAAGAAAGATTGACAAGAACACAATTATCGAAGGGGATTTTAACACCCCAGTGTCAAAAATGAGTAGATCTTCCAAACAAAATAACAAAATTATTGTGGCTTTAAACAATGCCCTAGAATAAATGGATTTAACTGATATATATAGAGCCTTTCATCCCAAAGAAGCAAAATACACATTCTTTTCAAATGCACATGGAACATTTTCAAAGATAGACCACTTAATAGGACACAAAACAAGCCTCAATGAATTCAAGAAAATTGACATTATATCAAACATTATCTCTGACCCCAAAGGAGAGAAATTAGAAACCAACCTCAAGGAAAAAACCCAAAACATTCAAACTCATGGACATTGAATAACATGCTGTTCAACAATGAATGGGTCAAGAATGAGATTAGGGAAGAAATCAAAAAGTTTCTGGAAACAAATGAAAATGAACTCACAACACCCAAAATTTATGGGACACAGTGAAGGCAGTCCTGAGAAAAGTTCATAGTGATACAGCCCTACCTAAAAAAAAAATAGAAACATTTCAAATAAATGACCTAATGCTATACCTACAAGAACTGGAGGGGCAACAACAAAGACAGTCTGGAGCAAGTAGAAGGAAGGAAATACCAAGATCAGAGTAGAATTAAACACCATAGAGACTAAAGAAACAATTTTAAGGATCAATAATCCAGGAGCTGGTTTTTGAAAATATGAACAAAATTCACAAACCTTTAAGCAGACTCATCAAGAAAAAAAGAGAGAGGGCCCAAATAAACACAATCAGAAATGAAGGAGGAGAGATTACAACTGATACCACAGAAATACAAAGGATTGTAAGAAATTACTATGAAGAACTATATGCCATGTAATTTGAAAACCTAGGTGAAATGGACAAATTTCTAGAAAAATATAATCTTCCAAAATTTAATGAAGAAGAAGCAGAAAGCCTGAACAGACCAGTAATACCTGATGAAACTGAAGCAGTAATCAAAAAACTCCTGACACACAAAAGCCTTGGACCTGATGGTTTCACAGGAGAATTCTACAAAGCATTTAAGGAATAGCTAACCCCTATCCTTCACAGACTATTCCAAAAAACTCAAAATGATGGAAGTCTCCCAAACTCTTTTTATGAAGCCAGTATCATCCTAATCCCCAAACCAGATAAAGACACAAGAAAGAAAGAAAACTTCACACCAATATCACTGAAAAACATAGATGCTAAAATCCTCAACAATATTTTGGCAAACCATATCCAGCAATAAGTTAAAAAGATCATACACCATGATCAAGTGGTATTCATCCCAGGGATGCAAGCATGATACAATATTCACAAATCAATAAACGTAGTACATCACATAAACAAAAGGCAATACAAAAATCACATGATTATATCAATAGATGTAGAAAAAGCATTTGATAAGGTACAGCACCCATTTATGATACAAACACTTAGCAAAGTGGGAATAGAGGGAGCATCCTTCAACCTAAGAAAGATCATATATGAGATACCTACAGCCAACATCATACTCAATGGGCAAAAACTAAACACTTTTTCACTAAGATCAGGAACAATACAAGGTTGTTCAGTTTTACCACTTCTATTCAACATAGTATTAGAAGTCCTAACCACAGCAATGAGACAAGAAAAAGAAATAAAAAGCATGCAAATTGGAAAAGAAGAAACAAAACTGTCATCGTTGCAGATGAGATGATAGTATACATAGAAAATCCTGTAGACTCCACGAAAAAAACTGCTCAAACTAATAAATGAATTTGACAAAACCGTGGGATACAAAGTCAGTATTCAGAAATCAAAGGCATTTTTGTATACCAACAATGAAATATCAGAAACAGAAATCAGGAAAAAAATCCCATTTGATATAGCAGCAAGAAAAATAAAATATCTAGGAATAAACCTAACCAAGGAGGTAAAAGACCTGTATTCAGACTACTACACAACAATGAAGAAAGAAATTTAAAAAAGACACAAACCAATGGAAGCATATACTGTGTTCATGGATTGGAAGAATTAACATCACCAAAATGTTCATATTACCCAAAGCAACTTATGAATTCAATGCAATCCCTATTGAAGTACCAATGACATATTTCATAGATATAGAATAAGCACTTCAAAAATTTATATGGACCATAAATGACTAACTGCAGCAATTTTGAGAAAGAAGAACAAAATAGGAGGGATTGCAATACTTGATATCAAACTGTATTACAAGGCCACTGTATTTAAAACACATTGGTACTGGCATAAGAACAGACACATAGACAAATGGAACAGAATAGAGATCCCAGAAATAAGCCCAAGTCTCTATGGTTAATTAATATTTAACAAAGGGGGAAGAAGCATAAAATGGAGTAAAAATAACCTCTTCAACAAATGGTGTTGGGAGAACTGGACAGCTACGTGCAAAAAAATGAAACTCGAGCACCATCTTACACCATACACAAAAATAAATTCAAGATGGATAAAAGACTTAAATGTAAGTCATGACATTATAAAAGTCCTAGAGGAAAACATTGGCAGGAAAATCTCAGACATTCCACACAGCAACATCTTTACTGATATGTCCCCTAAAGTAATGGACATAAAGGAATGAATAAACAAGTGGGATCTCATCAAAATAAAAGCTTCTGCATGGGTAAAGAAAACAGCATTAAAATGAAAAGAGAACTAATTGTATGGGAAAATATATTTGTCAATGATACCTCAGACAAGTGTTTGATCTCCAAAATATGTAGAGAACTCACATGACTCTACTCTAGGAAGACAAAAAACCCAATTAAAAAATGGGCAAGGGGCTTGAACAGACACTTCTCCAAGGAGGACATAAAAAAGGTCCAGTGACATAGGAAAAGTAGGTCAGCAAGGTTAGCCATCAGAGAGATGCAAATTAAAACCACAATGAGATTCTACTTCACACCATTGAGAATGGCCATTGTAAACAAAGCAACAAACAACTAGTGTTGGAGAGAATGTGAAGGAAAGGGAGCCCCTGTGCACTGTTGGTGGGAATGCAGACTGGTATAACCATTATGGAAAACAGTATTGAATTTCCTCAGAAAACTAAAAATGGATCTGCCTTTTGACCTAGCAATTTCTGTGCTAGGATTATATCCTAAGAATCCTGAAACACCAATCCAAAAGAACCCATGCACCCCAATGTTAATAGCAGCACAATTTACAATAACCAAGTGTTGGAAGAAACCTAGGTGCCCATCAGTAAATGAGTGGATCAAAAAACTCTGGTACATTTACACAATGGAATACTATGCAGCAGAAAGAAAGAAGGAGCTCCTGCCCTTTGTGATAGCATGGATGGTACTGTAGAGCATTATGCTAAGTGAAATAAGTCAAGTGATGAAAGACAAATATCATATGATCTCACCTTTCAGTGGAAATTAATCAATAAAACCAACAATCAAGCAAAATATACAGAGACATTGAAATAAAGAACAAATGGACAGTAACCAGAGGGGAGATGGGAAGGGATAATGGGGGGGAAAGGGTGAAGGATTTTCAGGAACAATTATAAATGATACCTAGACAGAACCAGGGGGCATGTGGAATCAGGGGAGGGAGGTGGGAATGGCTGTGGTGAGGGGGATAGGTCGGGGGGGAAAGACAGAAAACTGTACTTGAACAACAATACAATTTTTTAAAAAAATCAAAAAAACAGAAAAGTTTGAGATGTTATATTTATTTTAGTAGTACTTTTATGTAAATTATTTTATTTGCAATAGCAAACTTCCTAGCTTGTTTAAGGACTACTAGGTAAAAATAAACAAAAAATATTTTAAAAACAACATTTTAGGATGTGTCTTATGAAGAGATGATATGTTTGACTTTTTACTCACACATTCAAACTGGAGGACAATTTATTTCCATCTGTCTACAGAGATCAGCCTGACAGATCATTCAATGGGCAAATATTGCATGTGAATTGTTTCTTTTAATGTTAGAGATATTGGTGCTAATCATTCATTTGCTCTAGTTCTAAATTCATTTTTACCTGTAGTTCAAATATGGAAGGAAATTGTAGACATGTTCCAAGACCAAAAAAAGACCATAAAATAAACTGCCATCCCAGGGAATAATACTAAACTAGATATGAAAAAGATATAAAATCATAACAAATAAAGAAAAATCAGTGGTGTGGTGTTAGGAAGACAGATGTGTATTTTTATTTTTATTTTTTACTTTATTTCAGTCATATTTTTCTTTCAAATTTATAGAATGAATGTAGAGGAGGAACCTAACTGAAACACAAAATTCCTCAGATCCTCATATAATCAAGGACCATATTATAGCCAAGATCTTATTGTAGCATTGACTCATTATAGGTTCATTTGCTCTTTTCCTTGAATGAGGCCTAGGAATTTATGTAGGTGACTCGATATTTGAACAAAGAGACAATTGTGTTAATTTATAGTGCATCCACAGAGTCCTTATAATATGGCTAAATTATTATTAGAACTTAAGTTTAAAAATTATATGTACACACACACTATCTTACATCAAAAGTTGAAGTAAGACAGGTAATGAAAGACAAATATCATAGATCTCACCTACAAATGGCACCTAATCAACAAAACAAACAAGCGAGCAAAATAGAACCAGAGACATGGAAATAAAGATCAAAATGACAGAGGGGCGGTGGGGAGGGGGATAGTGGGGAAAAGAAGGGGAAGGGTCATCAAGGAACATGTATAAAGGACCTATGGACAAAGCCAAAGCGGTGGGGAGGAGGATTGAAAGTGAGAGGTGGGAGTGGGTAGGGCAGAAGAGAGCAATGGGGGGAAAATGGGGACAACTGTAATTGAACAATAATAAAAAGAACAGCTATCATTAGCAACTCAAATGAAGCAGATGATTTTATACCTTAGCATGTAATATTTAAAAACAAGTAAATATAATCATTTTATATATGTTTTCAGGGAAAAAAACCTTTGAGATACTACACTGGAGCAGTATATAATATATAAATAATTGAACTCAACTTCAAACACTCAATTTTGAGAAAAAAATACTTCAAATGCTTAAGAGAAAACATTAATTTATCTAAGCTGTATATCTTTATTAAAACCCTTCAAACTTCATTGCAAATGTCTGAGTGAAAAAGTAGAATAATTTTCCTTCTCAAAAATGTAAAGTTAAAAAATATTATTCATGTAAAACTATAATTTTATGAGGAGACACTAGCTTAATATAGCTTCATGTATGGGAAAGACCCCAAATAGCTTTGCCTAAGGTATCACTCTTTAAATTTATCCTTTTCAAAGCAAACAGATTGAAGCAGTTCCTTAGTCCTTGTGAGGATCATCCCCAATAAACTAGGCTTAATAATAAATTTAACATGCACTTTTAATTTTTCTGTAATTCTTTTTCAAAACTTAATGTTACATAGAAATAAATTACTGAAACACAATTGGTGTAAAACCTTGGTTCTTCACACTGAGTTTCCTAATTTATGATGTATTTGTGGAAAATTATTAAATCTATAATAGTGTTCACTAATGCCCTCAATTTTTTGAGCCACTCCTTTTTTAGATGGTGATGGCTTTTAAAATTTAATATAAGCTCAATATATTTTGAAAAGTACCCTTAATCTAAAGATGTCATGGTATATTCTCTAAATACCACACACTGAAACAAGCTCAGATGTCATAGAAAGGTAAAAGAACAGAAATTGTTTCCTCTCTCAAAGCTTCCTTCCACCACCAACTGCCTCAGTAAACCTTGTTGATTTAGACCAGAGTAGGAAAAGGATCAATGGCAGTGAATTTGTGTCAAAAAAAAAAAATGCTAAGAAGAAGAAAATGAGGAAAATAAAGAATTAAAGAGAAGATAAAGAGATGATGAAGAAAAGCAGAATATGAAAATTAGGGGTAAGTAAACACAACTGCTCTGTTAATTCTCCTCTCATGGAATTGAAGAGTGCAGTAATAGCTTTGATATAGGAAAACTGTAGCATGCTCTTCTTTTTATCTTCCTTTTAAATATATCTCACTTTCTTAATCCACGCACTCATCTACAAAAATCACAGATAATTTGGAATTTGCTATACCTTTTTTATTGTAGAAGGACTAATTTTACAAGTGTTCTATAGGTGGCATCTTACAAATGAGTGTGCTGACTCCTAGACAATGGACCAATTTCAGTTCAGGGCTTATACAGCACAGTACTAATAGAGCTCAAGATTATAGCTACCACCCAGAGATGGGGAAACAAGCATCCAGAATCCATTCATTAATCAAAATGTCCTGTTTTTTATCTTAGACATTATTCCGAATGCTTGAGCAAAGTAAGAAATAAAAATAAATAGAATTCAAGGTCATTTCTTTCATTGGAATAAACTTGGCAATTCTATAGTACTCCCAACATCTCAAAGACCTAATGAAACCACAGTTTATTTTTCACTTATACTTTATGTCCCATTAGGCTAAATACCTTCTCTACCTAGCTACTCAGGGATCTCTATCTTAGAGTCAAATGATCTGGGATATTTGGCTTTTTTGGGCCCTGCATGAGAAGATAAACTTAAGAATTGCAAGTAAATGTTTTGTTGCTTCACCCTAGTGGCTACATCAAACACTGTCATTAATGCTTCACTGGCTAGAACTGATCACTTAGGCCCATTAACCTGAAAGAAGTCCAAGAAAGGCAGTCTTCTGTGTGTCTGGAAATGGAGCACTGGTACATTTTAGTGTAGAAAAACAGATAATAAACGTGTAAGCAAATACAATAATTTTGGTAATACTAAATATTGTGAAGACATAGAACAAGATAATATTACAGAAAATAACACCACAGAAGTGAAAACTATTTTAGGTAGGGTGGTCAAAGAAGACTGCTATGAGGAAGTGACATTTGTGATGAGATTTAAATAATGAGAAAGGCTATGGAAAAACTTTGTATATTCTGTAGAGAGTGGAAGAATAGCAGGCAGAAGAAACATAAGTGCAAAGACTTCTAAAAAAGTGCATTTATATTTGAGAAACAGAAAGAAGGATGATATGCCTGGAAATAGTAGAAAAATAAAAATAAAAAAAAACAAGTAAAACAGTAGCAAGAGATGAAGTTAGAGTAGTCATTAGGACAACATCATGTAGGAACCTAATGGATAGCAAAAACAGTTTATATATTATTATAAGTATAACTAAAAGTCATTAAAAATCTTACATCTTCAAGTGGTATGTGATATTCTCTAATTTATGTTTAGAAAAAGATCATTCTGTTTAGATTTTGGACATTGAATTGTAGGTAGGCAAGAGGGAGATTAGAAGAACTAACTACATAATCATTGCTGCACAACAAGGGAGAGATAATGGCTTTCTAAAGCAGCAGGGAAACACTGAAGTTGGAGGAAAATTGTATTCAATGTGTTATATGGACTTATAGTTGATAGGATTTGTTGATATATTGAGGGGTATAAGAAAAAAAAGAAATGCAAGATCATCTCTATATTTTGCTCTGTACAACCAAACAAATGTTACTTATTACAATAGGGTGGAACAAGATGAGTGGTAGATATCAAAAATTGTCCTTGATGGTGAAACATTTTGAAGAGTCTATTAGATTTCAACATGGTAATGTCTGGAAATTGACTATGTATGGTAATTTGAGGCAGAGAGGTCAGGCTTAATTTGGCATTAAACAGATAATCAGTAAAAATAGTTTCAAAACCAAAAATCTAGTTGAGATAACATAAGAAAAGAAATAGATGATGAACCAGGATTATTGATTGGGATATTGCTAGACATACATTATTGGGAACTGCCCTGCTTTGTTTCAGAAGCTGTAACCCCCATGGCTAAGGCTGAGTAAAGAGACCTTGGGACCATAAGCCACTAAGGAGATAAAGCTTATCTTCCTTGTAGGGTCACCGACTCTGCCCCCTTTCACTTAACCCTGGTTGGCCCTGAGCAGATAACTGGTTTGCCAAGGACGGGTAAAATTCCTCAAGGGAAGGATAATCTAAGACAGGCACTGTCACAAAAGGGCCCTCAGGGAAGGGCTTGGGGGGCTATAGAAAAAAGGGGTGATGGACCCTTGCCCCTTGGATTTGACATAGCCTGAGTCCTCATTCTGTCTGCAAGAAGTCTCCTAATCTCTTGTCTGCCTTACTTCCCTGTCTGACTTAAGCTTGAAACAATGCTGGAACCCTGGGCAGGAATGGGAGGTTCCCCATGGTGATCAGACCTAAGAAAGTATGCATAAAATCCTGTGAAATATGCTTTGCTAAGAACATCCTCAATTTTCTGATAAGGGTTCAAGCATGAAATGAGTTTGTTTCCTGAAATTTTATGGCCCTTTAGCTAACTCACCCTGACTCAGAATAAGCCCTCATAGTTCTTTGAATGTTATCTATTGTTTGATCATTACTGCCTGACAATGATGAATGAAGACCTTCCTTGAGGTAATGCTCCCAGAAAGCAATAAAAGCCTGTTCAGGCAGGGGTTGGGGTTCTCTCTCACTTAGAGAGTGGCTGTGCTGTCCCTTTTTCTCCACAGGACTTCTGCAGTCCAAGTGAATTTGCTCATCATATCCACAACACCGTGGACACCACTGGTGGGAGTCTGCATCAATACATGGATTCAGAGACTAGATCCTTACAGCAACCAGTTTTAGCACAGATGTTTGCTACAATAATACACACATACCCATACATACACAATTTAAAAAACCCCAACAACAAAAAATCAGAAAGAGCATATGCATCATAGAGTAATTATATTACACTGACAGTGGACCCAAAATGTCATCTGTGCATTCCAAGGGCATAATTCAGACCAACATTGAAAAAAACCACTGATTAAAATCAACAAGCAACACAACCAAGCAGATTAAAAACATAATATTATATTCTAACAATTGATGATTTGCTACTCATTTGGAGGAAGAGAAAGATGACCTTTCAGTTGCGTCACACTAAAAATTACTGGTGTGCATTTCATTAGTAATACACATTCCTTGAGACTGATTATTAAGGATTTGAATGGAAATAACCCACAGAACCCAAGCAGCCAAGCATGAAGAGGATCATAAAACACACACACACACACACACACACTCTCACTCACACACACTTGCTTCCTGAGAGAGGAAGACACACAACTTGAAAGGCAAATATTCCTCAATCACTGAAAAGTTGCTCCTTAATCCAACACTTTGTGTCATTGCATCAGATTCTAGTGCACCATAGTCCTTTTAAAAGGATGCTCAAATAAAGTAGATTATATCATAGAAATATTCTAAAACTTCTCTTTTTCTTATCTGGGGCCTCTTCATGAAAGTGGAGGTATGGACATTGCTACAATGTCAGAGAGATTTGTCTAAGTGTATCATAATGATAAATTCTGAAAAAAATTCCCATGAAACTTACAAGGGTATCAAGACCATCTTCTTTGTATATTATTGGCAGTCTGGTATACCTGGTAAGACAAACTTGACTTTAAATCACAGTTGCTCTTCTGTCATGTTACTTAATCTCTCTGAAACTATTTTTCCCATATGTAAAATAAGGGTAATTGTAATTATATTTTCAAAATGTAATGTGTTAAATTATAAAATATGTTTAGAGTGCATGACATACTACAGATCCATAATCTTTTATAATACAATTGTGAAATTTGAAAAGCTCTGAAAAAGTTTTTGTTGTTTTGTTTTTAATTGCTCATTTGATGATACAACTTGACATGAACTCCTTTTGCAGCCAAACCTGTCCTCAGATTATGTGAGGCTGTTTATAGTCTTTTTATTCCACTTAGTGTGGATATGCAGGTTTTTACTAGAGAAATACCACATTTGATTTTAGGTTGCTGTCTTCATCCTACTGACAATGTTATATAAAATTCAGTTAATGGACATATCACCACTCTGAAATCCAGCAGATTCTGGTGAAGATTACAGACCTTACAAAGTAGCCCTAATAATTGTAGAACTAGCAAGGAGTCAACTAAAACATTATCTGTCCTTACTTCTGAGTTCCTGTTTCATATGTCCCAAGGAAACAGTGATTTGACTGGAGTGATAGGAGCAAAGTAGAAGAGCCCTGACCCTGGTCTGGTGGGTGAGTTGGTTGGAGCATCATCCCATACACCAAAAGGTTGCAAGTTTGATTTCTGGTTGGTGCATGTACAAAAAGCAGCAATCAATGTTTCTGTCACATCACTGTTTTTTTATCTTTTTCTCTCCCTATCTCTAAAATCAATAAATGCATTCTCATGTGAGGATTATGTGGAGAGCAGGACAAATAAAATGGCATTGGTCCAATCAAGAGAGCATAAAATATATAAAACAAAGTGGAGCTATTCATGTCAATCAAAATGGCTGTCAGTCAGCCGTGCACTTTGGTTCAAGAGGGAAACTACTTATGTCAGAGCAGACACATCTGCAAGGAGATACACCTAAGATATCTGCACATGTGATCAGAATAGACATGTCTGCAAAGCAGGACAACCCATAGATAGCTTCCTGGTGAAATTCCATACTCGCCAGCAGGGGTGGCAAGTAGAATAGCCATGTACCACCTATAGGCTCCTGGGAAAATTCCCCACTTGGCAACAGCGGTGCCAAGACATTTATCAGAAAGACCCAGGAGGGTGGACTATACCACTCTCAAAGTATAACTGAAGCAGGCTCCAGACCACTGCTGAGACAGCTGAGCTCCACACACCAGAGTGCTGTTCCATGCCACACTGAGGTTCCTTGGCATCAGCCACTGAAGTCTCTGCCCTGCTGTCTAAGGACTTTGCCTGCCCTGGCTCCAAGGGATCCTTTCTTGCAAGATGCTGACAACACCCTTGTCCACCCTGCTGTCTCCAAGACCTGCAGTCTGAGACTCTGGGACTCAGGTTCATTAACCCCCATTGATTGCTGTATGTGTGTTATAATTCTCTTCAATTGTTAGAGTGTAAGTAGGATATTAATGTATGCTGATGTTCTATTTTGAATGAACATGCATTTAATAAAAGCTGAGTGAATAGCATAGTAACAGTGTGTGATTCTTGTCTATTCCTTGGTGCCAGTTGCTCAGCAGGCAGCTAGCTGAGTAGTTACCCAGCTGACTTACAGGAAAGACTATATCATGAACCTATGCTTGTGACAGGTTAAAAAAAAACTAGAAGACGGAGTTCAACTAAACTGTTGACAAGGTTGAGTTAGGCCAGCAAGCACAGAGCTTCTAACAACAGCAGAGAAAAGAGAAATTCCTGACCTGGTAGAAGAATAGAAGAGTACATACTTCATTTAATACCTTTAGCAGCTTATTTTAAATATTCAGCTGTAATGGAAAGGTGGGTCTGTTTGTGCTCTTGGCCCAGACTGTAAATAGTAGGAGTGGGTTCAACCAGTGACTAACTGAACTTACTGTGTATCAGTTACACAGGATTATTACTCCTAAAAACGATGTGAGCGTGACATGAATGACATAAGATACTCTAGTATTTGTTTCTCTTAATAACATTCTCTGATGTATATCAAGTTTAAAGGTATTTAGTGTATTTAGAAAGCATACAAAGAATGGTATTTTTCACATATCAATAGTTTTCATGCAGAAAATAACATAATAATAAAGCTTTTTCTTCTTTTTACAATGATGCCTGGAGTTGTCACAGCTATTTTGACTATAGCACCTCAAACATGAGAATAAAATCAAACATCCTAAGAATGATGGAGTGAAATATGGACAAAATCTAGATCTTTAATGAAATGAATTAACTCAAACTGTCTACCATACAATCTCATTTAAGTCATTGTTAGTGCATTACTAGAAACTGTGCTCATTTTAATTGATTCTAACAGAAAGACCATTTCTGATTTAACTTAAAGAACATCCTGAAGTAGTAGTGTTCTTCTTTTGGAACTGTTCAAGCAGGTACTGATGGACCATATCTTTAGAGTTTTTTAGCTGGGATTCTTGCATTAGGGAGAATATTGACACAACCAACTCTAAGACTTACGTACTCAAAGAGAAGCTCTTGTTTTTATTGTTGTTATTGCTTTATTTGTTTGTTTTTTTACATGATGGATTTAAATATAATCTACATCTGGGTGTATAATTTATATTTAATTACTCAGTGGGCATTGTGGAAATTATCACGGATCACGTCGAAAAAGAATTGTTTTATTTTTAAATGAGATTGTTGATTTTTGACCAAATTAAAATTACCACTTTTGTAAAGTTATTGACCTATGTGAAATCTATTGTTACTAGGTAGAATAAATGAGTCTGTTTTAATGATTAATCTTAAAGTTGCAGCACTTATCCCAGGTCTGGAAACACAGTAAACAGTTAATAAGTGTTTACTGAAATGATTTTTGTTTCTATTGTAACTATCCTTCAAGAATCCTTACAAATAGTTGATTATTTTTGCTTCTTACTTTCAAATACCCAATTTCACTTACACCAACACTCATGTTAACATAATGTAATATAAATATAATGAAATTTTTAATTATTGCTTTTAGCTTTTGTCAAAGGCCATACTAGAAACTGCCATATGAAATTAATTACTGCATTTACATTAGAGATGTTGTTGAAGATATTGCTGATTGCATTTTTTTCCAGTACTCTTTGTAATAGCTCCTGTGTGTAATTACTTTCAGAAATCAGGGTTAGAAAACAATCTTTCCGTGGAGAATTATTTAGCTTCCTACTGTCAATATTATACACAGTACATACTCTTTAAATATTTGTTATATGAACACTGATTTCTCTTCAGATTGTATAAATCTTTTTTGCCTTTTTAAAAATATTTGTTATGTGAATAAATAAAAGAACTACATAACTGATTACTTCTCTTTGAAGAGATATCTCTGCCAAGAGAGAAAAAAATTAGGATACTATTTACACCATATTATATTTATTGCCATTATATTTTTGTTTCATTTGACCTTAAATTTTTATTTCCATTAATATTTTGCTACATATTTGTATGTGCTATTTGTTTAAATTTTCCTGGTAAATTTTGTGGAAAGGGAGTGGGGCAGAAATAGTAAGTGTATAAGTGAGGATGAGTAAAATAAATTTTTGTAATTTGTGATACTGCAGTTGCAGATAATATGAAATAAAATTATGCAAAAATGGTATATGTTGTAGGTTGGATTTAGTATTTGGATATTTATTACACATTCACTACTATATTGTTCTTTTTGCTGATGAAATTATCTTATAATTCCTAGAATTTAGAAAAGTAGGTGAGAAAAATGACCCCAAAGCAAGAAAAGAAAATATATGTTTTGTAATTACTAACAAATTTGGAGTGATTATACCTCAGCCATCAATCTAAATTCATTTTGTATATGAATTTATTTATGAGATAAAAAAATATTGCTCTTTTCATTTTCAGGTAAGATGAGTTAAGCCCAAAAAGGGTAAATAGATTATCTGAGATTACGAAGCTAAAAAGAGCTGAAATTAAAATTCAAAATCAGTAGTTGTAACACTAGAGTTTACAATTATAATCATATGACTTTATACTTCCTCAAATGAGATACTTTTATTTATTTAAAAGTTATTTGTTGATTTCCCACTATGCTTCAGGTGTGAAAACAGGTACTAACAACATACCATTAAACAATTATCCACAAATAAAATTTTTAGAAATTATTATACTTCATAAATTCAGAATCGCTCTTGGTCTATTGCTGTGTTTAGCTATTCAAGTGCAGGCCAAAAGCAACAAACAATAAAATAATGGTTATTAGATATTTACATGAGATATTCTGATTTTAGCTATGTGTTTGATCACAAAACATGCATAGGCAGCCACAATATACAAGTTTTAAAAATTCAGTTAGTCAAAGTGTTTGACAAATAAAACTTCTATTTGGTATATTAATAAACATTACACTGCATTTTCTTTCTGTTGGCTAGCTTCATTACCCTTTTGTTGGTGCACTTGCTTTGATGGCGTGTTTTTTCTCTTAATCTAATATATTTTTCTGCACTATTTCCCCAAATTTTACATGATAAGCTATCAGAGGACAGGGGCCCTTAATTTGAGGCAAACCCAGTTCACGTCTCAAGTGAATGCTTGGGTAATAAGTTTGAATGTGACTTGTGTACACCGGCCACAGTTGAAATGAAAAGCTTTTTTTCAGATTAATGGCAAATGAATGGTTATAGAAATTTAACAGTTAATACAAAGTGATCAATTTCCTTATGAAGAAACAGTGACTGACTCAGAACCACAGAGATAGCTTTGAGACATCATCTACCTGTGATAAATCTTCAAAGTAAATAATTGCATATTTTAAAAGAAATTCAAGGAAGGGTGATCTTGTTCCTCTGCCTGTCAGATATTCACATTATTTGAAAACTATTAATAAGCAATTGGAAAATAATAATAATAATGTTTAAAATGCTTAGCAAAACTAGCTGAAAGTCCATTTTGGTCCTTAAAATATTACCTAGGGCCCTGGCCGGTGTGGCTCAGTGGGTTGGAACATTGTCCTGTAACTGAAACATTGCAGGTTTGATTTCAGGTTGTCATTTTGATCCCTGGTCTAGGCACATGCAAGAGGCAACAAATTGATGGTTTTCTCTCTCTCTCCCCTCCTCTCTCTCTAAAGCGATGAAAGAAATGTCCTTGGGTAAAGATAAGAAATAAAATAAAACTCCACATAGTTTTTTTTTCCTATTAAGGAATTTGTATGAAAATTTAAGTCACTAAATTTTATCTTCACAGCTGCTGGTAATTTATTGGATCTGATATTAGAAAACCAGGACTGAGGTTAAGAGTAGGTTCTCCCACATCAGTATGAGTAAGTTCAATAACTAACTTGATATATCAATCAATCAATCACTCCAATGACACTCAGAGGCTAGTAGATTGCGTTTCCACCTCATCTGATGTTACTTTATGAAAGATATCATTGGTTGTGCTGATTGAAATAGAAATACATAGATCAATCTCATATGTGCTTTCCATGACTTTCTTGAATAAAATAAACTCTTAATAATTTATTTAAAATCCTACTTCTAATAATTTAAAGACTGTTAAGACATATTATCACCCAACCACTCATGCATGCTTTCTGCTGTGTCACCAGACAGTTGGTTCCACAGCACTCAAAGTTTCTCCCAAATGTTTTGTCTTCAGAAGCTGTCAACTTACTCTAAAAAAAGAAAAAACGAAAAAAGAGAAAAAAGCCTCTGGGAAACTCATTCATTTTTGAAATAGTCCATAACTAATAGTCAGGTTGAAGAAATGTCATCCAATTCCCTCTTCTTGGCGTTCTTTTGTACTAATTGCACTCCCTGAATATTAAATAGAGATTTCCTCCATATGAGAGCAACCACAAAACTTGTTAAAAACACACAAGTGACTTGTAAAAGCAATGCACACATTAAAGACAACTTTGTAAAAAGACATTTGGAAAGATCTTCTGAAAACATCAGGGAATGAGCAGGTAATGTAAATGCATGAGATCTTTGATGATAACACTGTTTGCTAGAGAATGGTATGACATAGGAGGCAGAGTAATGTCAGAGAGAACATTAGTTACCAAAGTCAGAAAATAAGTTCACTGTGACTATGAAGAAGTTATGCTCTCAGGTCCCTTAACACAATACAGTCAGAGGGCCTTAGGGTATTGAAAAAATAAAAAGTAAAGTGAGTAATAGAAATAGACCAACATAAATGTGCTTAACAAGTCTGCTTACCTGATGAGAAGTTTTGTATTACTGTTGAAAAATTAAATTCATATATACTAATCTTAATATTTATATCTGTCTATATATATATACAAAGTATATTTTGCAAAAGACAGAATTGAATACTTTATTAATTCCTTTACACAATAAATATTACCAACCCTGTGATCATTTTATTCTGTAGATTGGAAATATATTAGTCGCTTTAAAAATAATAAATGTATTATGAATTTATACAGGTCTTGGTTCCTATCTTAGTTCTGTTACTTACTAACAGCAGAACTTGTGCAGCTGCAAAAGATTGAATTGTTGCCCCCAATATTTACTATATCTTCGTATCCACACTCTATGCCAAGTGATATTTTCTCCAATTAGGGGTAGAATATATCACTTTGTTCCACTACTGCATGTATCTTGCTTTTGTCAATGAGATGTTAACAGCTATGATATCCAAAGAGGTTTGATGTGTGTGTGTGTATGGTTGGGCTTATGTTCTTGTACTTCTATTATTGCCATGAAAACATGGTTCTGTTAACCCACTGGCCAAAGACAGACACTATGGAGCAGAACTGGATTCCGCCTGCAACCTGATTAGGCACAGCCTAGTCCAGTTGACTTCCAGGAAATCCCCATATGATTGGTAGATGCATGGAAGAAAATAAATGTTTCAAGCCATTGAAAATTTGAAGCTGTTTGTTATGTGACAGGAGTAGCTAATACAACATTAAACAATCAGTTTCCACATCTGTAAAATGAGATAATAAAAGTGTGTGATACTTAGGACTGCTATGAGAACGGTTGAGGTTTTAAACTACTACTGGTAACATTAAAAAATCAACTGTATTTTTATATACCAACAATAAATACATGGACACTGAAAGTGAAAATTAAATGCTACTTACAACTTCTCAAAAAAAAATAAAAAGATGTATAAACATGTGTAGGACTCATGTGTTGAAAACTGTACAATACTGATGACAGAAATCAAAGATCTAAATAAATGAATATGAATAGAGATTATATTCATAGATTGAAAGACTAAACATGAAAAAGATGTCAATTCTTACCCTGGCTGGTGTGGCTCAGTGGGTTGAGTGCCGGCCTACAAACCAAAGAGTCGCTGGTTTGATTCAGGGCACATGCCTGGGTTGCAGGCCAGGTCCCTCATAAGGGGCGCATGAGAGGCAACCACACATTGATGTTTCTCTCCCTCTCTTCCATTTTCTCTAAAAATAAATACATAAAATATTTTTAAAAAGATGTCAATTCTACCCAAGTTGATATACAAACTTCCTACCAAATCTATCATAATACATTTCCTATCAAATTTTCAGAAAGATTTTTGTAGATACAGACAAGATTATTCTAAAATATATGGAAGTACAAAGAAATATAAAAGCTAAAAAATGAAAAAGAAGAATAAAATGGGAATCAATCAGTCTGGTTTCAAGATATATTATGTAGCTATAACTTTTAGATCCTGTGATATTTGTGCAGAGATACACATACAGATGAATTGATCTAGAGATGAATTGACCAGAACAGAGCTTTCAGAAATCAACCAACACAACGGTGCACAACAGAAATATGACAATGATACTAAAACAACTCAATGGAAGAAAGACAGGTTTTTCAACAAATAGTACTGGAGGAACTGGCAAAAAAAATGAACCTTGACCTTGGTTTTACACTATATACAAAAATTAACTAAAAAAATGGATGACAGACTTACAAGATGTAAAACTTTAAAAAATAAAAGAAAATTTTTGGAAATTAAAGCTAAGAAAATAATTCTTAAACTTCACACCAAAAACACAATCTGTACAAGGACAGATTGACAAATTGGACTTTATCTAAATGAAAATTTTTTGCTGTGCATAAATAATCATTCCCATGAACAGGATGAAAGGATAAGTTATAAAATAGGAAAAAAATTGCAAACTACATGTCTGTTAAAACCAAAATGAGATTTCTATACACCTATTAGTAATAGCTACAATTTAAAATAGTGGCAACTTCAAATGCTTAGAAAAATGCAGAGAAACTGTATCACTCACACATTGCCTTTGGGAATGTGAAATGGTACAGCCACTCTGGAAAATAGTTTGAAATTAAAAAAAAAAAAAAAACTTAACATGCGCTTAACATGCGACCAAGCAATTTCACTCTTGAACATTTCTTTCAGAGAAATAAAGATTTGAGCTCACATAAATATCTGTACACAAATGTCCATAGCAATTGTATTCATAATAAAAAAGAACTAGAAAGAACTCACTTGTCTTTCAACAAGTGAATGAGTCAATAAACTGATACATCCACACATCAACTGCTATTTCAAATGAAAAAGAAAGAACTAATGATACAGGCAACTATTGGGATGAATCTCTGGAGAACTATGCTGAGTGAAACAGACAATCCCGAGAGGTCACAGAGTGCATGATTTCATTTATGTAACATTCTTGAAACAAAATCATATCAATAAAGAATAGATTAATGGTCAGGGATGGGGATGCTCAGGGAAGAAAGTATGAATGGTGATAAAAGAGCAACATGAGGGATCTTTGTGGTGAAGGCAATGTTCTGTATCTTAACTGGATCAATAACAATATCCTGGCTGCAACAATGTTAGAGTTGGAAAGATGTTACCATTGGGAGTAACTGAGTAAAGTGTATATGGGATTTCTGTCTATTATTTCTTATAACTGCTTGTGAATCTATGATAGTCTCAAAATAAAAAGTTTAATTACAAATATTTATTTAAAACTTGAGAATAAATGTTATCTTTAAATGTTTTCTATAAGCCTTAGTAAATGCAACATAACTAATTTTTCTCTATTTTATTATTTTAATTTTAGATGGTTTGTTCAGGTGCTAAAAAAATTTACTTTTTTTTTCTGTTTTAGGCAAAGAGGGATGCATCTGCATTACTCAGCCAGTATACTAGTGGACTCACTGTTCAGAGATAAACATGGGAAGTCAGCTCTAAATCCAGTATTCCAAGACTGTGAAGTGCCACCTGCATTTCTTGGGCTCACTCATACTGTAGGTGTATGTCTTCTTTGAATTCACTTTCAATCTGAAGGGTCACAAGTCTGCATTAAGTTCATTCAGTGTTATAGCAAGAACTCTAATACATGAAGAGACAGAAAGTTGTCCTTTAAGACAAATTAGTGAATTTTTCCACTGCTGATATAACTAGAATTTAGATGTAGAAAAAACTTTTTTGAGACATACTAAAGGACGGAAATCTCTGCTTGTCATATAGTAAGCACTCAACAGTTGAAGGTTTCTTTCCCCTTAATAAACAGGATATCTTCTGGAAATCCTTAAAAAAATGACTAAATCTCCCTAGGGACCTGACATGTTTTATTATATCAGATTCATCATTAAAATGAACCAATAATTTCCCTCATAACATTCTCAGATTAAAGCAAAATTGACAATTTCATTTTAGACTTATACCTTTTTATTGCCTTTGAAAGAGGATTGAGCTAAGAAGCTGCATAATTTATCACATCGTTACAAAGAACTCCACAGTCATATATGTCATATATATAGTCTGTTCAGAAAATGTCCAGCCATTATTAATATAATGAGAATGGTTTGCATGACATCGATGTAACCTGGAAACCAACTAGAATGGACTGGAATGCACATGCATGAACAATGAGGGCTTCGCAATACTAGTCAGTGAGGGAGGTAGACTCCATTGAGTGAGCATGTGTACTATATGGCCATCACATTCAAAATGACTCAGCAAGTAGAACAATGAATCTGCATCAAATTTTGCACTAAACTTGAACATTCCTCCCCAGAAAGTTTTTGGATGATTCGGGAGGCTGTAGTTATGGGCAACTGGTGATTGGCAGCTTCATCGCAACAACACGCCCACTGGTGCATCTTGTTTTGTGCAGAGTTTTTTGGTGAGACATCAAATCACCAAGGTGACTCAGCTGCCCTACAGCCCAGATTTGGTGCTCCACAACTTCTGGCTTTTCCCAAAACTAAAATCACCTTTGAACGGGAAGAGATTTTGAACTATTGATGAGATTCTGGAGAATAGAATGGGGCAGCTGATGGTGATTGGGAGAATTGTGTTAAGTCCCAGGGTGTCTACTTTGAAGGGGACTGAGGTGTCATTACCTTAACTATAATGTTTCCTGTACCTTTTTTAAAAAAAAATATTTATTTATTTTTAGAGAGGGGGGAAGGGAGAGAAAGAGAGGAAGAGAAACATCAATGTGTGGTTGCCTCTTGCCTGTCTCCCAGTTGGAGAACTGGCCCACAACCCAAGCATATGACCAGACTGGGAATTGAGCCCATGACCCCTTGGTTTATAGGCCAGCACTCAATCCACTGAGCCACATCAGCCATGGCTGTTCCTTGTTTCTTGTATCTTCTTCAATAAATGTCTCTTTTTCATATTACATGGGTGGGTAATTTCTGAGCAGACTATATATAATCTCATATATATCCTCATATATATTCATATATATTCTCATATATATCCAGATAGATATATAGATATAGATGATAGGTGATATAGATAGATATAGATATATTTTTTTCCTTTGGGATAAGAATTGCAGAGGTTTTGTTTACCATGATCTAATCTGATTGTTTTTTGGCCCTGTCTGGTGTGGCTCAATGGATTGAGCAATGGCCTGTAAACTGAAAGATCGGTTCAGTGGATTAAATTCTGGACTGCAATCCATAAGTCCACCAGTTCGATTCCCAGTCAGGGCAAATGTTTAGGTTGCAGGCCAGGTCCTGGGTTGGGATATGTGTGAGAGGCAACTGATGGATGTTTCTCTTGCACATTGATGTTTCTTTCCCTCTCTATCTCCCTCCCTTCCCCTCTCTCTAAAAACAAATAAATAAATAAAATCTGTAAAGAATAATCTGATTGATTTTTGACTAATTATTGAAAAATATAAAAACAAGGTACTCTAAATCCCTAGTATCAGAAGATAGAGCCCAAAAGTTAGTTCTGGTTCAGTCCATATGATGGGTCTGATTTCTCTAATTTTTCTAGATTTGAGAATTCAAGCCTGCCATTTATTTCTATGGGTTTCAATCTCCTGAAATTAAAAAAATAGATGATATTTTCACCATTTCACTATCTGTTTTCCTGATCTGTCTCTTCTAAATACCTGCTCCATGTGAGCTCCAATTAATTCATGCAGATGCACTGCATAGAACCTTGCCTCATACTTATGATGATAACCTTTCACCTCCACTGTGGAGTGTCCAGTTGTTGTGGGTCCTATTCAGAGACCATACCTGTGTAATGCGGAAGCAACAGGGAGTTGACTCTGGAAAAATATGACCAGTGGGAAATGGAATACAACATATAAATTTTTCCTTTATTCTCCTTACAGATAGACATTCCTGAGATAATTGGTATTAGTCCTTGAAAAAACTATCACAATGGAGTGAGGAATCAATTGTACTTTGTGGTGTTCAGCTTTATAATGAAGCTTATATTTTCTCTTCCTATGGTCCTAATTAATTTGCTTTTCTCTTGCTTCCTGGGATTGCACTTACTAATAAAGACACAATATGTAAGATTTTGACTTAGGCTCTGCTTTCTGAATAATGTCAGCTAAACCAATTGGAAAAGGAGCAGTAATAAAATACCTCCAGATGAGATTTTTGAGAAACTTTGCTCACAAACAGGATAGCAGAAATCACCACACCTGGTGGCATCACTAGTATTAAAATTACTTGGAATAAAGTACATGTGGGAGAAGTGGTATAGAGATGTACAGAGGATGTAGCATGTGAACCATATGGGAGCAATGATAAGTGTAAGTATTACCAAGCAAAAAGGGGAGTTTGTCTGCCTACGCCATAGAAGACAAACACATGAGACAATTGGTGGTGAAAAAAGGAAGAGTTTTATTTGGAAGCTTCATGATCTGGGAGAAAACCAAACTCCCCGTCGTAAAGCTCATCTTCTTCACAAAATCCAAAGTCCAACCATCTCCAGCAAGACCAAAAACAAAAGACAATGCCCAGAGTTCCAGATCCATTTTAGTGTACCACTTTCCAGATCCCACAGGCAGCTGCTAAATGATCATCCAGGTAGCTTAGCTTGTTCCCAGCTGTTGCCCATTTCAGGCTTCCTCTTGGAACCTATGGGCCATGCAGCTGTTAAAGCCACAATGTTGTGCACTCCCAGGAAAGAGCGTGGCAATGAACACATGAATGCTTCACCAGGTCAGCAAGAGAAAGAGAGACTCCATCCTGTAGGCCTCCATGTTGGCCGATTGGTGGAGACTCTCCTGGAACTCCATCACGTCCAGAACAGCAGAGGAGTGCCTGCAAGGTACATGCTTGATTACCTGGACAACGTTGCCTCACAGTTCCAAGGATGTGCATCCTGGTGCTGCACGGTGACCCTTGCCATGACCTCTGACAGTTCACCAACACATTCTTTGGCTGCATGCCCTTAGTACTTGAACCTCCAGCCTCTGATTCCAAGGAGTGTAGCTCAGTGCACAAGCAGCTCCCAGGTCTCATACCCATGGCCTAACTCTATCTCCCCAGGTGGCCCCTCCTGTTTCCCACCCTCAGTCTGCTCCCAGCACTGCTACAAACCAGAGCCTCCTTGACAGTCCAGACAGACTGTCTATCGGTATCATAAGGATTTTAAAGGAGGCTTTTTAAACTTTTGTGTTAACTACTTTGAAAGTCCCTATTGAAAAAAAAGCAACTTTGAAAGTCATCTGCCAACTAAAAGAAAACTATGGAAGACATAAGTTTTTTTGATAGCAACTCATTAAATGCACTTGTTCTTAAAACTTCTCATACGTCACACTTATTGTCTTCAGAGTGGCATTCAAAGTCAGGTCTCAGCAAAGCCCAGGAAGGTAAGTACAATTCTGTTTAAAGAAATCATGTACACACTGAAGAAATTAGAGATACCAGAAGCAGATTTAAAAGTGGATTTTTTTGGGTTAGGAATTAGGGCTAGCCCATATATATATATATATATATGGGCTATGGAAAAACTTATTACATGTGTAACTCTTACATGATTTGGGCTTCAATGTTCTGTCAAGGAATTGTGGGAGATTTTTTGTTTGCTTGCTTGTTTGTTTCTGCAATGGCCTGTTGAAGCAGAGTTCTGAAGATGTTCAATAGTGATAAAAGACTTCCTAAAATAATACTGAGAAAATACTCAGTAAACTAAGGAAAGGTATCAACGTCATGATTAACTTGCAATATTAGACTTGAAAACTCACCACTTGGCTATGTTCCTTAGAAGGCACAGGGATACTCTCACCACTTAGATACTAGGGAATATTTTAGCATCTTTGAAAATCTATAAAGTGTCCTATGTAGCAAAACAATTAGAGATGCTGCCTTGAAACTGGGATCCTTAGGGGCAATAGATTCCAGAATCGTGAACATCTGGTGGCTGTATTTAACTGTCAGCAATAAGATGAACACAATTACCACAATTGGCAAAACTGAGCAGCAATGATGCCTCCTTGATACACAGAGATCTGTGGCAATGAATAATATATCATTGTATTCTTAATGGTGCGAAAAATGGACAATCAATCTGGATATTGCTAGGCGTGGGTAATAGTAACCATAAAAAATCAAATGCTAATAGGCAGAAGGTGGTAACAGCTGCCAGAATAGAAACTAAAGTATTGAATCTCGATTCTGATCTATCCAAATTCTAGATTGACCTAAGGTATTCTATAGTATCCTCTTCAGTAGAAAGACGAATTTGTTGCCTCTCACACCTACTACTAGGAAAGAGGCCTCCATGATGTGTCTTTTTAAATTTTGAAGGTAGCCTATATCACTCTTGGGAATAACAGCTCTTATCTACTTATAGGTGATGTGGAGATTTCCATGGATTTGAGTAGAGTTCAGAGAAAGTAAGAGCTCTGCAGCAAATTTCAGGCTGTATTATAAGCTATTATGACATGTGTGCTAAGTATTTCAGCCAAGCTGATGCTGCTAGAGGTGGTCTCTGTCTTAGTAGGAGGGTCTTGGTGATGATGTCTGAAGTTCTGAAGCAAGGCCATGTTTCCTGGGATAAGAAACCACTCTATGTGTAATGACAGCTTGTAGTATACAGTTGGGACCTAGGTGAAGCTGATCAACTGAATTTGGGACATCAAAAGATGATAAGATTGGGACTGCCAATATTTAGCTGGACATTATCAGTTCTATTGTGTCACAAGGCAAGGTAGTGCTTTGATTGGGCTGTTAAAACAAAATACCACCATAGACTGGAGCAGTTCCTATGGATTCTCCAGGTGCCAAAGTCTACAGGAGATTGGACTAGAGGCCAGACCCATATATGGAGTATGCACAGTCACTGAGGTGCTTCTGGGTCCTTCTCCACCCTCAGGAACACAGCATTGCTCCACAAGGAATCTCAGAAGGTAAGAGTTCTGCCCAACACTCACCTGGAAGGCTCAAAAGTGCAGCTTCTTCAATATGAGGCCCCAGTGGCTGGCTTTATCAGGTCTTCTTCACAGAAATTTCCATAGGATGGGCCAGAATTGAAGGAGGTCCTTACTCAGTTGCCCATGACCAAGGTGCAGTTCTGGAAGGACCCCAGGGAAACTCTTTGCGACCAGGTTTAAAGATTTGTGCAGCCCCTTTCCCCACTCCATTAAACCAAGGCTGTAAGAGGCCTCATTATTGAATGTATATTTAGGCACCAGGAGAAGGACAGGAGCTTGGACTTTGATGTATCCTCAGTTGAGGGTGATAACATTAAACCCTCCCATTTGTCAACATCTAAACAGTAGACATTTATTTCTTACTGTTCTGGAAGAAGGAAAGTCCAAAATCAATTTGCTGGCAGATTTAGTTCTTTGAGAAAGCCTTGTTCTCCAGTTACATGGTTGCCTATTTTCTGTGCATTCATGTGGGCTTTTCTTAGTGTGTGGAGAGAGATAGATGGAGGTGGGGAGAGAGAGAGAGAGAAAGAGTGTGTGTACTCTGTTGTTTCTCCTTCCTTTAAGGCTACTAACCCCATCATAAGGGTACTAACCTTATGACCTCATCTAAACCTAATTACATTCAAAGGCCCCATGTGAATTTGGAGAAGATACAAACATGCAATTCATAATAGTTCATTATGTTCAGACAGAGCCACAGTCCATCACATGAAGGAATAGTATATTTGAGACTAGGATTCATGCAGTTCCAAAAACAAGAATAAATTACAGGAAGTGGTTCTGAATCCCACATTGTCTACAACTACTGTATCATTGCTTCTCTTTAATTTATAATTATAAATTTATTGGGGATAAGCACAAACAAGTTGTTGGAAGAAGAAAAAACTCATGCTGGCAATCATTGTTGGAGCAGCCACAAATACACTGTTAGCACAGTTGAATCCGACCCATGAGTGACCATAGAGGAATGCGGTAAAAAGAAACACTCCCAGTGGATAGAGCTGTGAATGCCCTTAGTCATCTGCTTTATATATACAGAAAAGTGGTCTAAATTGCATATGCATATGAACTCTTAAAAAGTAGCAGATAGTTTTCCTGTTACTCAGCAAACTGGAAGAAATAAGATTCAAAGACCAGAGACAAGATGACCCAGAAAAGAAGTATGAAGATTGACCCATGGTAGTGAACACAAACTGTGTAGATTTTTGTATCTTAAGGTACTACCTTTAAGAGAATACCAAATGTAGAGGAGTCTCCTAACAAACAGATACAGTTACTATCTTGAGGAAGTCAGAAAGTCTTTCTTCTTGGCCATCACAGTGATAATGCCCTATTCCCACAAACTGTGATATGGTTGGAAGATATATGCAGTCCCAATGCCATGGTCTTCCTCTCACCAAGACTGGTGTAGCCACTGCCATCACCGAATAACTAAACTTCCATCAGCAGCAATAGAGATCAACAGTGGGCTTTCTGTGTGTCACCATTCTCCAAAGGGACCAGCCAACAACCACTTGGCATTAGGTTGCCTGCAGCATTGAACCTCTATGACTCTAAAAAACAGATTGCAGTTACTTTTCATAACAAATCATCTGATATTAACTCTGATTACGATATGATTTTTCTATGACAGGAGTTCTGGCACAAGAACAAAGTTCAGAGAACTTTCAAAATTTCTGATCTATATGTACAATATCATATATAATATTGCCTTAGAGGAATAGACCCATTTTACAACAAAGGATGTATGACAGAAGGTATATACCCAAAGGGTTCACTGACTTTGCCATGTGGATCCTATCCCACCATAATCCATAAGCTATTATGTTCAAAATGTGAAATGGTCTATTAGAGGCTCAGCCATGGCACTCTTTCTAGGACAACTGCCTGCAGCAACTGGAATACTGTTCAAAAGATGTACTAAACACACTACTGATAGAAGGTGCTAGAATAAGTGGGTCCAGGAACCAAGTGTGAAAATAAAATTCTACCCTCTGCCATTAAAACCAATGATCCAGTTTTGCTTTAGGACTCTGAAACCTTAGGCTCTGGCAAATACAAAGTTTATTTTCTGTTAGGAGACTAGTGGGCATCTTTAATTT
Source organism: Trachops cirrhosus (assembly GCA_028533065.1). Lineage (NCBI taxonomy): Eukaryota > Metazoa > Chordata > Mammalia > Chiroptera > Phyllostomidae > Trachops > Trachops cirrhosus. The sequence goes on from CM052541.1 coordinate 73,689,215, forward strand.
GAGCTTTATTTTGCAACTCCTTTCTGCCTCTTTGGGTTCTTCACTACAGCAGAGCAACAAAGAAAAGAGTGACAAAGCTGGCAAAGGTAATTGGCCTTAACAACTATGAACAGCTAGGGTTGCTGCTACAAAATAGGGAACGGAGGTTTAAAAATAGAACTCAGGGAATTCATTAGGCATCACTTAGTTCAACATTCACTAGGGGAGAAATTGCTGCAGGGGCAGGAGCCATGGCCTAATAAGGACAAAGTAATTAAGGGCTCAGATCCCTTAGAAAGGAAACTCTGGATGATCCCTCTGAAAGCTGCAATGCTGATTGAGGTAGGAAAACCTAGAATGGTTGTTATTGTGGCATATTATAAATTTTATGCCTTGTGATCATTTGCAGCAGAGTGCACTACAGCTTGTTTCACTAACTACAGGTCTTCAATCTTTTTAGAGGTTATGTTGAAAGAAGCTCTAGCTGAGTGTACTTGTATCTCCCTTTGCAGGGAAGAAGCAAGGAGATTTTATTCTCACATAAATGGAAGTCTTATGTTGAAGCATGGAAAATGTATATAACAGAAGACATGAGCTGGCACCAAAGGGAGTTCTGTACGGAAACTTGTCAGACATCATGACACTCTCACTTTCACTTTTGTTTTGGGCACTAAGCTCTAGATGGACAGTGATGTCATGCAGGCCCACCTGTTATGTTCTCACCTTTGCTTCCCTGTTGCCTCCAAGATATGATACATCCAAGAATCCCCCATTAATCATTCACACATGACAGCAAGAGAGAATATAAAGAATTACCATCCTTTTGAGTGGTAATTAGAGCAACTGGGCATAGATAGGATTCTGAATACATATTTCTTCCATTCCTCTCTTCAGGCAGACATTTTAATCAATTATAGAGAAAGATCTCAGAGAACTGAACAGTCTGTTGTGTAATGCATTGTGGTACCAACTTCCCCTCATCCTGCTTCATTTCCCCTGCCTTTCGCTCCACTCCCTGGGACTGCACCCTGCAAAATGTGCTCACAAAGGCTCTACTTCATAGAATACCGAGGCCAAGGCAGAGGATTAATCAATGGTTTTCAGATTTGTTGCTATATGTATCCTATGTTTAAAATATTTATTCTTCACATATTTTTAAATTGGCATCTAAATATTTTTATCATAAGTATAATGGTTGAAAAGTTGTTTATATGGTATATTACCCCCAAATTTTGCTGTAAATATAAATAGTACACCTTTATCCTTTAAAGTCATTTGTTGATTACTTTATTATTTTTAATTATTTTATAGGTGGATAATAGTATGTGTATTCATATGAATTTATTATATACACACACATTTACATTTTAAATTTTGTTTCATGTTCTGTGACCAAAGTCTCTGAGTGCTAATTTACTTTTTTAATTTATCATTTCATGTATTAGTTTATAACTCATAATATAACTAAATCATAAAGTATGTTAAATCATGAGAGATGAAAGTATAATTTCATTGGGAATGAATACTCTAATAAGATAAAATATAAGCAGGCATTTCCTATACATTTAATGTAAGATAAATATATATGCTGGTAAAATTTAATTGTCAGGAGAGCTAACATTCTTAACATGAGTTTAAAAAGATATTAAATATTATAAATAATGAAATAAATACTACCCTAATTGGAATTAAAACTTAATGAAAGGAGTTTTAACTATTATAATTTAAAAGCACAACATATCTGGGAAAAATATCAAAGGGAAGTTTTCTCCATGGTTTTTTGTCCAGTGTATCTTGAAATGTCAGTGGTCTGAGAAAATATTCTAGTAATATTTAAAAGATTCTGTGTGCTGACTCATTCAGTTCTTCAAAGGTGCTTTTCTTTCCAATTATTGGCCCTTTCTAATGATTCTTATTAACAGTTGAAAACTTATTTGAAAAAATAATGAAAGAAAACTTCCCTAATTTGGCAAAGGGAATACACATACAAGTTCAGGAAGCACAGAGAATTCTAAACAAATGAAACCCCAAAGAGGACCAACCAGGACACATCAAAATTAAAATGCCTAAAGCCAAAGATAAAGAGAGAATCTGAAAAGAAGCAAGATGAAAACAGTTACCTACAAAGGAGCTCTCCTTAGGCTGTCAGCTGATTTCTCAGAAGAAATTTTTCAGGCAGGAAGGGACTGGCAAGAAGTATTCAAAGTGATAAAAAGCAAGGACCTATATCCAAAATTACTCTATCCAGCAGAGCTATCATTTAAAATGGAAGGACAGATAAACTGCTTACCAGACAAGCTAAAGCTAAAGGAGTTCACCATCACCAAGCCATTATTAAATAAAATGTTAAAGGGACTTATCTAAGAAAAAGAAGATTAGAACTATGAACATTAAAAAAGGCAACAAATTCACAACTATTGACAACTGAATATATATTAAAAAACACTAAGCAAACAAACAGGAGCAGATTCATATCTATGGACATCATTTGAAGTGTTATCAACTGGGAGGGGGAAAGGGGAGTATATAGGGGAAATGTGCAGGTATTAAAAAGCATAACTGGTAGGTACAAAATGGATGGGGAGATGTTAAGAAGAGTATAAAAATGAAAATGGAAAGCCAAAGAGCTTATATGCACAATCCATGGACATGAACTAACAGGGGGGATTGCTGGAGGGAAGGAGGAGGGGGATAAAGAGGGAAAAAGTCAGACAAGTCTAATAATATAACCAATAAAATATACTAGAAAAATAAATAACTATAAAATGAGAATTTAAAGCAAAAAAGAATAGTTGAAAACATTTTCTTATGTATATGTAAAAAATTTGGTGGACATTATTTCCTACAATCATTTTTGGTTTTACTTACACAGAGTTTTTCCTCAGAAGCAGTTTAATCTTTAACAAAGGTCTAGAGATAGAGTTTGACAACATTTTTTAAAAAATCATCATTTTTATCTTGTATTAGAATGAAAATAATAATTTTATCATTCTATTGTTGTTGTAACAAATACCACAAACTTAGTGACTTTAAAAAATACACCATTTATTAGTTCACAATTTTTTTATTTTAGATTTTTTTGTTTTGTTTTGTTTTGTTTTGTTTTTAGGTCACTTCCAGAAAGCTCTGCTATTGCATGGACTATTACAATGCCAAAGTTAAGGTTTCTACAGCGCTATTTTTTCACAGAGATTCTAGGGTAGAATCTATTTCTTCCCTTATAAAGATTGTTGGCAGAATTTATTTTTATGTAATTGTTTGAATGAAGACTCTTGGCTGTCACCTGTGCATTGCTCTCAGATTCTACAAGCCACCTGCTTTGAGGGTGACTGGATTGTGGCTCCTACATCTCAGAATAACTAACAACAGTTTGACTCTGCCACTATTTGAAGCTCTCCTACTGCTTTTAGAGTCTTTGCATCTCAATTGACTCTTCTGTCTTCCTCTTTCCCTTTAAAGGGCTCTTGAGGTTATATTGTTCCTACTTACCTAGTCCAAGATAATCTTCCTATTCTGAGGTTAACCATAAACCCTCTTACAAAGTCCATATGGCCATATAATATACACATGCTTAATAGCAGGGGACAAAGATTATGGGGACTGAAATTCCATCTACCACATACATCCACGTCATTCCATCATCACAATTCTTGTACCTTACTTCATTCTTAAAATAAATATACTCTCTAAATAGGAAAATAGAAATCCAATAACATTATAGAATCTGATTACTCATGAAAAGAGGATTCCCTTCTGTTTAGTGCCCTGAAGATTTTATTTACTAAAACAATAGACCATAGTAAGATTAACAATCAGTGCATAATATCTTTCTTTTCAGAAAAAAAAGTGTTTTAAAAAAATCAAACAGTTTACCAGAAAAATTTATTTTGAGTTAAATATATTTTTTACTAAGGATGGCAGAATTAAATTTCTTAAAACTTTGTCCAGGAAAATCTTTCACTACCTTACAAATTTGAGCATTCTCCCCCCATTCCCAACCCCCCTTGACCTCTGAATGAAGATATTTTTAGGAACAATTTCACTTCCAATTACTCCCAATTTTTGCAGTTCTGACTCTGAATGTATGAATTCATTCACACTATTATTTTCAAGGCATTTATTCAAGCCAGTGAGAACTTATCTGTCAAGACAAATATTTTGAAATGGGTAGGTCTAAAACCATTATTACCTGAATCTTGTAGCTGTAAACCATAACTGAACAAGCTATCAGATAAAAACTATTGGTTGAAGTTTCAGGTTAGATAATGAAATAGCTAAGGTGACTGAAAGTTTCGCCACTGAATGGGCACTTTAACTGAGCTGACTAGAGTTGAACTAGATTAAATTAATCCAGTGGTGTGTTTTACATTTGACATTGTAACTTCACATTGTAGTACGTGAAAGCTAATCTCATTTGAGCTTTCAAAATATAGAATGTTTTACAGACAATCAAATTAGCTAAAAGAATTGGCTTTGGAGGCACTGTTTGTTCCTGTTCCAACTTAACCACTGGTCAAGGAAATAGAAAATTAGTAATAAGGCTAGAAAGATATTTATTTATGGAGTTGATTACAGATGAAGGATGTAGCATTAACTGTCTATTCCCCAAATTGTAATGGTTCAATGTTGTGTTTATTTATTATCAGAACAGATATAATAAGCACTGGATGTTCTTGGACCATAACTGGGCTCCTTTCTTCATTTCCCTGTTCAGTGGAGAAAGCTATGGCATCTAGACCCCCACTATCCAACTGTGGAGCCACTAGAGCCATGTGCTCTTGAACAATGGAATTATTGTTACTCTGAACCAAGATATGCTGTAAATTTAAAATGCACACTGGATTTCAAAATCTTAGCTCAAATAAAAAATGGAAAGTATTTTATTAGAACATTTTTACATTGATTATATATTAAATAATAATTTTTTACATTTGGGTAAATAAGGTACATTAAAATTAATTTTATCAGTTTTTTCATTTCTAATTTTTATTCTAGAAGGTAGAGCTCTTTTGAAACAGAATACAGTTGACATATAACATTATATTAGTTTCAGGTGTATAACATAGCGAGATTCCACACTTATATACATTACAAGTGATCACCACAAAAAGTCCACTATCTGTTGCCATACAAAGTTTTGTGGCATTATTGATAGTCCCTATGCTGTTTTTTACATCTCTGTGATTTATTTATCTTATAACTATAAGTTTGTATCTCTTAACATCCTTAAACTTTTTGCCCATACCCCTACCACTCAACCCTCTGGTATTTATCAGTTTTTCTGTATCTACTGATTGTCAGTTTTGTTTGTTCATTTCTTTAGGTTTCTTTTTATTCTATACATAAATGAAATTATACAGTATTTGTCTTTCTGTGTTTTATTTCACTTAGCATAATACCCTCTAGGTCTATCCAAATTGTTACAAATGCAAGAGTTCATTCTTTTCTATGGCCAAGTAATAGTCCCATGTGTGAGTGCACATACACACACACACACACATATCCACATCTTCTTTATTCATTCATCAACTGATGAACACCTAAGTTGGCTATTGTACATAATGCTACAGTGAAGATAGGAACATATATCTTTTTGAATTAATGTTTCATTTTCTTCAGATAAGGTCCCAGAAGTGGACTTGTTGGGTCTTCCCTTGTCTCTTGATATATAGCCTTTGGTTTAAAGTATATTTTGGCCCTGGATAATGTGGCTCAGTGGATTGGGTGTTGTGTGAGGCTACCCACTAGATTTGACAGGACAGCAGATGCTTTAGAGGGGTGCTTTTCTGGGTGGGGCCTCAGGGAAATGCCAGGGTGTGGTGAACAGTGTTAACAAAGTTAATAGAGAGTGTCAGATATAATGTCTGCCAGTGTCAGACCAGCTAGGTCAAAGAAAGAAAGGGAAAAATGGCACCCACCAGCACCTCTGACTCAGGAAAAAGTTTCAAAAGATCCCTGTCCCTCCAACACACACCCTAAAATTTTTAGTCAATATATCACCTTCATGTATGAACTAGGTGATTTTCAAACAGCTGCCTCCCTGCCAGGACTCAGAAATAGTGCAACCTAGGTTTTCTCCAGCCTTTTGGCACTTCCATAATGAAACCACACTGGTTTTCAAAGCCACATGTTATGGGGGCTCCACTTCCTGGTTCAGATCAACCAGTCTAGTACTTGGACCCTTTGCTCTTTGGGGATGACCTCCACATTTGTGATAATCTTCCCACTGGTGAGTCAAGAGTAGGGTAGGCACTGACTTAGTCTCTACCTTTCATACTCATTTAATGCGGCTTTTACTTTATATATGTACTTGTACAAAATCTGTTATTCTAGTCTTCATGTTGTTCTCAGAGACAGTTGTTCTGTATGTAGTTGCAGCCAATGGGAAGAGGTGAGCTGAGGATCTTCCTACTTTGCCATCTTCATCTTGGAGCCAGGAACCTTGCCCTTGAATGTCAATTTAGCTTGTCTGTGAAAAATCATTCCTTGTGGTTGGTGCACTGCTCCCACAAGACATGTGTCTCAGGGTTGGATCGCCCTTCATTAGTTTCTTTATAAATCTTAATGTAGCTACTAGAACATTGGTTTATATCATATTTCTATTGGGTAATGTCATCTAGACCATACTGAGTTTCAAAAAGTCATTTAGTCATGCAACATATGTGCCTGAAATTTCTGTTTTATGACAAATGCTCAGTCTTGTTAAAAGTCTTTCTCCTGCACCTCTACTGTCCAACACAAACAGAGGCACATTGGTTCTTCATGCTTTTCCTCACTGTCTCTCACAAAAAAAAAGACTAGCAGTTCAGAGAGGCTGGTCTTTCATTATCTTCCTTTTTTTTTCAACACTTACATAGGAGATTTAAAGGTTCAATTATTAGTAGTACAAAGTTTTTCTATAGAGAGAGATTTTAGTGATACTAGAAACCAAAATATTCCTTTGATCAGATCTTCCTAACCTTATGAGGCCTTTAATCTTCACTTTTAATCATAGTACTTGCTCTTCATAAACAAGCTGTCACTTCATCCTCTTTTTTATTTCCCAAAGCAAAATTACAAGCATAGCCTTTTTCTGCATGAGTATAAGTTAGACATGATTTTTAAAATATTAGTACTGTTTTTACTTTCAGCACTGAGTACAGCTGAATTCCACCTTTGATTGGCATCTTCAGCTTCTTAGACAGAAGGTCAGTCTAGAACCTTGGTTCTGGCCAGGACCATGGTCAGCAGCATGCACATAGGCTAGTCTGTCTGTTGCTATTCTATACAGTCTATGCTGTATACAACTGTTACAACTGGGCTACTGATATTGTCAAGTACAGGGCACAAATTGAAGTCAAAACCATAACAGGCTTGTTTCACTAATCTTCTTGGTAACCAGTCAAAATTAGTCTATAAAAAGGAAATGAGTGTCAACACAATGTCATGTAAAAAGAACCGGAACCCAAGTCAATAGAACTTCTGCATTGCATATGGTACGTTGAAGAGCTATGATCTGTAAATGAGCACAGAAATCTTAACAGGTAAAAATTTTGCTAATTCAAGGAAAACGTCAGAAAAATATGTGGTGGAACAAGGCAACTTTAAAGACACTGAAGTGGATTGAATGGTGTAATTTAGCAGTGATGTCCAACTTGTGTCCCATGGGCCACATGCAGCCCAGGATAACTATGAATGCAGTCCAACACAAAATTGTAAATTCACTTAAAACATTTTTTATCATCAGTTTTCATTAGTGTTTGTGTATTTAATGTGTGGCTCAAGACAACTCTTCTTCCAGTGTGGCCCAGAGACACCGAAAGGTTGGACACCACTAAGTCTTAGAGCTACATACACATGTCCAAGATCAAAGCACAGCTAGAGTCAGAACCAGGCAAGGTAGAAGGCAGGCACATGCAATAAAAGTGAGGCAGAATAATTATTTGTCAGAAAATAAGTGGACAGGTAAACAGGATTATACAAGTAATGAAGCTGATAAAAAGGTGACCTACCATTCAGAACAGAAAAACAAATAATCAATAAACCAAACAAACAAAAGCTAAAAAGTCATATAGAAGCTGCTATGACAATTAAGGCTGAGATATTTCATTTAAAATTTCAAAGAAATTTTCAAGTAACTAAAACTGAAGGCGTTTACCAATTAAATATTGGTAATATTACCAATCACCAAATAAATATGAAGCACTGTTATGAAGGGATAATCTTAACAAAGGAAATTATTGGAGAGATAGAATGAAGTGTGTTCAAGTGAAGAGAGGGATTGAGGAAACATGTGGCTGAAGTGCAAGTAGGGACCTCGGGGCAGATACTGATTCTTAGAGCTGTTTTAGTAGGGCACCTGGTTGTCCTGTAGTTGCAGTAGTATATCAGTGCCCCACAACTTGGCAGTGGTTTTATATTTTACTGGATCATAAAAGCATTTGGGGTCTGAGGGTTGCATTGGGTGGGGGGTGATATCTTTCTTGGCTTGCAGTTTTTCCTCATTGGCTCAAAATATACGAGGTGCTCATGCACTCACTGACTCTATTTCCTGTGGTGATCTGGAGGAGAACCTGATTCTGTCATCCATATTCTTGTTCTTCTGCTCGGTTATCGGTGATGGTCATGGAGAAAATCAACATGTGGCAGACATAGTAGGTATATCCAACATAAAACCAGAATAGACAGCAGAACCAGAGTTTAAAGATTAGTTATCATTCTATCACAGACCATTAGGCTGGGATGTACAAAAAGGAATAAAACAGTTCTTTTTTTCAACTTTGGCACATTATTAAGGAAACAATTATGTCAGAGGAAAGTATAAAAATTGAGCCATCAAAATGGCATATTATGCTGTAACCAAATATATAATTACATGATAAAAATGGGAGAGACTTCAATGATCATATTTTCTATAGCAAAGGATGGTTTAACAAAAGAGGCTAAAGGTCCACAACCGAGTTAGTGTATTGCATCAGATTCACTTGCAGTCTTTCTTAAAAGAGAGAGAACTGGGCCTACCCTCAGAGTTTATGATTTAGTAGTTCTTGGGTGAGGCCCATGGGTATACATTTCTACCAGGTTTCAGATGACGCCAATCATACTGGTCTAGAAACCTGACTTTAAGAATCACTAATCTAGTCAGTGGAACAGTAAAGACTATGATCTAAGTCTATATATTTATGTATTCTAGGTGTATTTTTTCATTTTTTCAGACTTTAGAAATAAGTATCACTTATCTCAGAAAAGTTCATTTCATCCAGGGGCATTCGGGGTGAGTATATTTGACAAGACCTAATCCTCTCCCTGTCTGAAAGGTCACTAAGAAGAGGAATGCTTGTCAGTGTCACTCAGAGTGCTACTGCCTCTCCTCTTGGTGATATAACACTCACTGTACTCCATTCCTGCAATTTCAGGATTGCCATTGAAATAACATGGATTACAATTCAGCAAGCCCCTATCTAGATGTTATATTAGAATGTGTCACTAACAGGAAATAGGATCTGCTATAAAAAATGATGGGAATGCTGCCAGTCTATTGAAAATAGGTATCTGCCAGAGCCAGACACAAAGGAAGATAACCTGAATGTTGATTAACTCTGCAACACATATAAATTCTTGATTCTGTTGGGTTCATTAGAGACATAAATCTACAAAGGTGTGAAGCAGGACTGATTATGAACATTTATCTTCTACTAAAATCCATGGTGTTGTGAATATTTGCCCTTTGCACTATGTTAAGGCTTTAGATAGAGTAATATGAAAACATTTCTCCTTAATGTTATTTGAAATATATGGTCAAAATTTCCCAACACAAGGTCTAGGTGGTTTTATTGTTACCACTGTCATTAAATATGTATGTGCCTATTTTCATGTGGCAAGATGACAGGTGATAATGCAAAACAGGATGCATCCACAATCCATGCCCTTGAGGGTCTCTAACACAAGGATAATGACAAGCACTGACTCATAGACAAGAGCTTAATAAAGTCACTTAAAATAATATTTTTGGCACAGTATATAAGTGAAAAGTATTTATTTGCTGAAGAAATGAGTTAGAGGGATCAATGTCTCCACTGGGAAGTTAGCTGATATTTGATTAGTTTGTAGTCCACAAGTATTGTCTGCCCTCCCTCTTCTTCCAATTAGTCTGATGAGGTTCAAGAGAGTTAAAAAAAAAAGGAAAGTAACTAAAATGTTTGGCAAGTGTTAAGTATATATACATAAATTATTTTCAGTTTACTTTTGGTAGTGTTATTCTAGATTTGAGCTAAAAATTGCTTTGGACATTAAATTATTTGACATCTTTTGAGGTTTTACCTGAAAGAAAACCTGACTGAGAGAGAATGCATTCTACTAGAACTCCATGGGTTTGAATCAAAGAAGACATATGAATATCAATATCTGCTGGACTCCAAATCAAACCTGGTTGCCTCCAATGTTCATCCAGCTTCCACCTGCTCCCTTCAGGTCCCTGCACCATGAGAATATTCTATCAGAGAGTCTTACCTCACTAAAACTGATTTAGAAGTAGACACTAACTGTCTTAGGACTGGCCAAGACATTAAGAAGTCCTGTTAAGAATCAGCCATTTAGACATGGGTATCAGCCCACAAACTGTCAACTCTCTAATGGTAAGGCATAGTTTACCTATTTGCCTTGTTTACAATCCATAAAACTCAATGAATGCAGTTTAGAAGTGGTCAGTTCCTCTCATCCTTCTTATAACTTGGCTTGCACTAAAATGATAGATATTCCATAGTATGGCTTATGAGTCACCCTATGTTCTTTCCCACAAAGAATTCTTATTGCTATAGCTCAGTTCTGCCAATGTTCATGATTTCAACAGCTGCTTAGAATAAGAAAGGTTTTCCTTTTCTCACTCTTACTCTACTGGAGTAGACTTTCCAGTCTTTCTGGATGTCAGGAGGGACCACACACACAAGCACCACCACTGATGCTACTGCTATCACTTCTAATTCTTCTTCCTTCTCTGCCTTCTCTTCTTTTCTTTAGTTTCTGTACTTATCACTTATTCTCATACATACTTTTCACAAATTGATTAGATAACTATCAATATAATTTTAATTCTACCTTGTGGAGAGCAAGCCTATATCAGTGTGTAGCTCAAGATGCATAAGATTAATATTTGTGACCTAGTGTTATCTCAGGTCATGATGCTCCTTTCCCTGATGTATTATTAGTCCAAGTTATCTGGAGACTAGAACCAATACATGTTTATAATGAGAGATTAGCTCATACAATTTTATGGTAGCTAACAAGTACCATGATCTGCAGTCTGCTAGTTGGACACCCAGGAAAACCAATGGTGTAATTCCAATTCAAAGGCCTGAAAACTAGGGACACTGATGGTGTAAACTGCAGCCCAAGGGCAGAATACTGGTGTCCCAGGTCAAACAGGCAGGCAGGAAGCAAATAGCAGCAAACTTCTCCTTTCTCCACCTATTTGTTCTATCCAGGCCTTCAACACATCCCCTAAATTAGTGAGGGCAATCTACTTTACTGATTCCACTCATTCAAATGTTAATCTCATGTAAATACACCCTCAAAGATACTCAGAAATAATGTTTAATCTGGGCACCCATTGGCCCAGTCAAGTTCACATATAACATTAACTTTATTTGATTAAGTCCTTTCTTAATCTTGGTATGCAAACTGGTAGACTCTACCCAGAAATTTATGTTATTCTTATTGAAGTCATTTGTTGAACTGAATACCTACCATAGTTTTCTGTAGGCTATACCTGTTAAGAAATTGTTCTAAACAAATTTATAAATGGAAATAGAAACCTTAGAAGTAACGGAGGTTTTGGAGTTATCAATTCATAAGGCTTTATTTTACAAAACCAGAGAGAAGTTCCATAGCCAAAGTCTAAGAAAGTCAGTGATAATAGATTGCCAGACCCCCTAGCTGACTTTGCTTTCCATTTTAGGGGTGAGATCTGTCATGATTGATCTGTATAAAGGCATAAACTGAGCAACATCTATTTCTAAGACAAGACAATCAGATGCCATAGAAAGTTCAATATTCTGTCTAATTAGAATTTGTAATGGTTTATCTTCTAAACCAGCAGATATAACTGACATAATAATCAGGTAAAACTACTACAGTCAAAATTTCTCAGGTTTTATTATTAAGAAAATTCAAAGTATTTTTTTAGTGATTAAAGTTTTTTTTTTTTAGACCAATGAAGGCATTTCTTACAGCATGGCCTTTATTCTTTAAGCATTAGAGTTATTAAGTGCAACATCTGCACAGAACAGGCTGTTTTGTTTTTCAAATAACTTTGGTAGAAAGAGATATCTGATGTAAAGCATTTGACCTTGAGAAACTGACCAAAATATCTGGTTCTTTGGTTCTTTACTTTGGTGTCTCAGTAACTTTTTAGAGCTGGATTTTACATCTTCTTGCAAACTGGTTTTGCAATGTTGTTTTTCTTTGTATATAATATATTACTTGGCTGCTGACAAACCTGTTGGAAAAGGGGAAAAATGAACATCTGAGTGTGTAACCTCTGCAATTATTACAGATACCCAGTGGGTATTTTAGGGTCCTTTAATTGAAAACAAATTATGTGAATCCATTTATGTTTGATGAAAATTTATGACAATAAAGAATAAAGAAACAGACACATCAGCAGAGGTGAAAGTTAACTTCTAAGACATTAAACAATGTTCTTAGGTCTGTAGCTTCTTGTTCATTGTCTCAGAAATTTATTTTCTAGACAATTACCTCTGTGGGGAACACCCAGGGCTGGAGGGAACAATTTTACAGAATCTTACTGCTATTGAGTCAGCACTGCTAGCTATTAAATAACAGGTGGCAGGCCATGATCTATAAGTGGAAGTCACATTGTGCAGTCATCCCGTGGAGGCCCTGGCCCTCAGGAAAGAAAGGCAAATATGGTACATCAATTACTATAAAACTAAAGCATCTTGCTTCTTTTCTTAGTCCAAATGTGTTTACCTATTAAGTTATAAAAAAACATAACCCACAAGCCAAGATACAAAATCACAAGTGTACACTCACTCTACATACACGTTAAGATTTTTCAGTCCTTTCATCACCTTGTATTTGTTCATCACACACCTAACAAAAGAAAAAGATAACACATGTTGCCCTTTCTTACATGAGTTGCTTGGAATTCATAAGTGATGTTTGTGGCAATGAGCCATAAGGAACTTGGGGCAAATGTTTTAATTGAATGGACAAATCCCAGATGTTCATTTAAAGAATGAGCATGGCTGTTTGAGGTTTATTTTTGGTTTTGTTTTCAGTTGGTATTAATTTTGATTTTGTATTTGGTATATTTTTATTTTATAGGAATATTAGATATGTTCAATGTTTTGTATAATTGTTTCAGCTCTACAGTTCTTTGGGTATTACTATAAACATAGGTTGGGTAGATTAATTTTCTAGCAAATCAGATACTACCCCCAATCAGGGAGCTTTTGGAATTATAAGTGCTTTTGGTTTTGGAGGATGGCATTGGAATTTGTTGAGTGAATATCAGGGACAAAACTCATAGGACAATTCTTCACAAAGAAGATTGTTCCTCACAAATGCCTGGAGTGCCACTGTTAAGAAATAATACCTCAGGTATAACCCCTCTGAGGAAAGAAAACACAATTTACTTCTGGCCTTCATATCACTAACAGGTCCCATTTTATTATATGGCACGAAGATTTATTCTATCCTGTAACTGGAACCCATTGTCTTGAGGCAAAGTAAAATAAAACAAAGCCAATTACTTAGCAGCTTCTTCAGAGATTTCATTGACCACCAGATATTACTCCATGCCATAGGTGTCAAAAAACTATCCCAGTCCAAATTTAAAGATTTCCTCCTTCAATTTCATGCTGTATTTCCCCATATGATTTGACAACATTGAGTAATTATGAGGGAACATTACAAGGAAAGCTTTTAGACTTCATCCTTTGTCCTAAGAAGCTGCCTCCTCCTTTCTGTGGTTAGCTCTTGCCATTGAATGACCTTCAGCATCCACCAATAAATATGTAACAAGATATTATTAGATATTTTTCAGATGTTTTGTTGTTCAGATGTGTCATAAATTCATTATACATTCTCTATGAGGAGATGAACAAAAGGTAGCAAATTTCAATATTGCTGTTCAACCTTAAATTTTTTTCTGGTAATATGCAATAAATGTAAGTATTCATATAAAATCAACATTCACTAACTGCTCACCTCAAGGTCTAGCAGGTATAGCTCCCATCCCTAGGCTGTACCTCTGTGCTGTCTTTGGAATCTAGGCACAGTCTGCTGGTTTTGGTGTAGACAAGTCGTTCATTTCTCTTTTTAGCTTTACTCCAGCAGACCCATTTTAGAAATTTCAGATGGGATTAACCAAGAAATCATAAGTACAGACTTCAAAGTCTAAGAAGCCAATAAAATATCAGGTATTTTTGATCCACTTTTTTAGGCATAGAGAGTCCTGTCTATTTTTTTCAATATTTCTTGGGAAACCCCTGTCTAAAATAATAATTGTATGGCTTCATGTTTAAAGCTCCTATTCTCTCAGTCTCTTAAATAGCATTCATGGTGGTTTGTTCTATTATAAATAGCGGAGCTATTGCAATACCAGATCCTAGAGAACTTTCTTGCCTTTAGAATATTTCCTGGCTGCTTAAGATTTTAAATTGGTATGGTCCATCCAAAGTGAGTTTATTTTATCCTGAGATTCAATTCATCCTAAACTCTTGGTATGTCAATTTCCTCTTCCAAAAGTCCCAAGTAACAGAAAGTATTACATTAATCTTGATATGTTTTGGCTTTAAAAAAAGTCAGAGATTTGCAATTTTTGGAGAAATGCATTTCAAAAAGTTTTATTACAATATAGTCAGCAAATAATCAAAGTTACTTTAAAATGCATCTATTACATAGTAATTCATCACCCTGTTGTATACTATTAGTGATGATGGACACAATACCAAGTGACTACTTCTGTAACACTCCTTCCTTGATGTCACACACAAACTCTACCCTTTCATAGAAAAGGCATGTGGCTATTAGAACCTTACATTATTTTTATCTCTAAAATACTTCTAATTTGCAGATAAAAATGAAACATAAATGATGTATATATTTGAAGTCTAACATAAATTCTGACTCTTCTGATATTAAAAGTGAACTGAATTATTTGGTGAAATTTTTTTGCTGTTTCCATATGACAGTTCATATTGGGATATTTATGTCCCAAGGGTGCTGTCCTGGACTGCCCCACACATTCTAGGCCTTCTCATCCATTTGATACCATTTCAGTTTGTTCTATTTTAGATTTCCAGCTTTTCAAGAAAAAGTAGATTTTGGCAGCTCCAAATGCAAAAGTGAATTTTGTAGACTACCTATAAATGCCAAGATGAGCTAGTGCACACTCTAGCTACTGCCAAATCTTAGAGGGGTAGAAAACGAGAGATTTTTTTTCCCATTGTAGATCCAGGTTGACACAGGCTTCATTTCAACACAGACTTCCATCACTTGGGAAAGGGAACAGAACATAAATTGCCTCACAGGGTCAATAAAATGGCTCTCTTTGGAGGAGAATGTAGGCCATTTCTGGTACTTCTGCTGACATTTCATTGGCCAAAGTATGGCCATACCTGACTTCAAAGGATGTTGGCAAGTACAGCACTACACAAGCCCAGAAATGGAAAAATGAGAATATTTGTAGACCCCTGTTGGCCAACTCCCCACCCAATACTTTACCACCCAAACCTGGCTCTTAGCAGCTGATGCCACACTTCTGAAGGCAACACTTTCCTGGTTTCCTTTTCAGTCAAGTTCTATCACACAGGGAGGATAATATATCTACAGACCATACATATTAAGACTCATTTACAGACATAGTATGATTTTTATGTATATTAGCTCAAAGAATAAATGCTTAGTGTCATATTACTCACAGTTCAATTTTTCATTGGTTCCCATTTACAGGTTTATGGCAACAAGGAAATATATATAGAACTCTATTCAAGATATTATAATAACTAAAAAAAACAAAAAATGAACTTTTTCTTGGTTCTCTTTATACTCTTCCTGGGATCTTTTGTATCCCAAACTCCTTATAATTATTCTTTTGTAATAAGATAGTGATTTCTTCATGATCTCTCTCACCTGCACTTGCAAACTCAACTGGTGCTGGTTTTCCTTATAATTTTCTACACTATTTACTTTCGGTGCATCTCCCAAGCTCAGTGCTATATCCTGGTTCTCCAAATCGTCTCCGCTAAACTATTTTAAAATAGTGACACTTTTCTATACTAAATACAACTTGTCTTGGGGGAAAAGAAACCAAAATGTTGCAACTCCCTTAGGGAAGCTGCAAAGATTGTTCGAAATGCTCTCTGCTACTCCAGGCTACAGGCACTGCGCTAGCTCTTACACGTTTGTTTGACAGTCTTACAGCAGGAATCACTGTGAGGAGAGGAAGAAAGTAAAATAACAAGGAGATTGATGTCAAACTGTTTTTCACAAAAGATTTCCTAATACGAGTATTACCTTATCATCTAATGCTGTATAATTTAAAAATTTGTCTGACCCAAACCTTTGACAACCTCAGAATATGGTCTTCCCTCAATTAGCATATCTCATCAATATATTTTATGGAATCACTTGTCCTGGGCTGGACTCTCAGGAATCACCACCGATTGTTGCCACAGACTTTGAGCTGCCTTCCTAGTTTCCAGGTTGCCTCTAATCCAATGCATGCTACTGATACTTAATAATTTGCTTAACACTTGTAACAGAGTAATTATTGAGATGTTAAATTTACTTTAATCTCTCTACTACTGGAGATGAGAAATAATTAGAGGTAGATTTTATGTCCAGCTACAAAAGCCTTTTTTGATGAGTCTGAGCTGTTAGGTTAGCAATCTATTTCTGTTAGGCATATATTTGGAGAAATCCAGAGTACATTTCATCATATTCACACTTTTGTGAGAATAAAGTAATTGGGGAAGGGAGTTAATGCTTAAAAGTATTAATGTAAAGAAAGCAGAACTACCTCCATAATGAAGCAGATGCAGTTAGCTCCAGCAAGACAGTGGAGGGGTCAGTGTTGACAGGTTTTAGAGTGGCATGAGACTGCATCCCACTCCCACACTGTGCCTCAAATGACAAAAGGATCCACATGGAATAACCGAGGTCTCAAAACACAAAAATCCAATAACCATGGCATTGAAGGAACAGAGAAAGTACATGTCATTATACTTGGAGCAAAAGGTTTTGAAAGCTGCTTTGAAAGGATCACACAGGCATGAAAAAGAACATTCACAGGAACAGCCACTGTGGACTGAAGACTAGAAGCCTCCTTTCCATTATGCAATTTTTACATGAATCTCAGGCACACTGTAACCATGCAGAAACATTATTTATTTATTTTTAATCCTCACCTGAAGGTAGGTCTATTGGGGGCAGGGAGAGAGAGATCCATGTGAAACAGAAATATTAATTGGTGATCTCCCTCAAGCCCCTCACTGGGAATTGAATCCACAACCTTTTGGTGTACAGGACAATGCTCCAACCAACTGAGCCACCTGGCCAGGGAGAATATTTTGATGATTTTTCCTCTTTTCTTTCCTTTTGATTCAAACTGGCCTTGTCCAGCACCCTTACTCACTTGTATCCTCCCTTAGTATCCAGTCCCTTATTCATTAAGACTTCAGGACAATGAGGTTCTGGTGGGCATCAAAGAACTTTAGCAACAAAGCCTCAGGCCTGTTGAACCCAGAGAAAAAGTTTCAGTCAAACTAGAGATAACATCTAGGCCTGAACTGTGTGTCAGCTCCAGGCCCACAAAGGAGAAACCAGACGAAGCGATGCCATGTCTGACTGACATCAGGACCAGGTGCACTGATCATGTAGCCCCTATCCTAGTGCCGACCAATCAGCAGAGACCATGACTCTAACTCCCTTAGTCACCATGATTAATGGCTTTTCTACATATAACCTATTGCCTGGAAGCCACTGGGGAGTGAGGTCTTTGAGTATTAGCTCACCGGTGTCCAGGCCTGGGCCACTTACTAAAAATAAACCTTTACTTTCTTTGCTGCAAATTCCTGTTTATGTCTTAGTGGGCTTTGATGTGCACAAGCAAATGAAGGAACCCTTTTAGTACAGTAACAATATTACCCCCACAAAATTATATAAATATATATATATATAAATAATTTTGTATATCAACTATATATATATACGTGTGTGTACATATATATATACATATGTATATATAAAGAGAGAGAGAGATAGTGTTTTTGCCATCTCTGGTAGATAGAGCTCAAGTCTGATTTATCTGATTTAGAAAGTACTGTTAGGTGAAGTTTTCCTCATTTGGATGGTGTACTATAAATTCATAGCCATTGCATACTGTTCTCAGAATTACACTCTCATACTCAGAAACTCTCACAGACTTAGAGTACTTGCTATATTAAATCTAAGTGAGTATTCAGAGATCTCTATAGTTGATTTCCATCTTAGCTTTTAAAATTAATTTCCTCCTTCCAAATACTTACTCTCCTGCTCTAGTCAACCTTGCCTCTTTACTGCAGCTCTATGGGACATTATTTACTCACTCCTTGAACTCTACAGTTCCTTATCCCCATGCGATTCTGCACACAAAATAAACCACTCTGCTTATACAGGCTAGAATTATTTGTAGTTACTTCATCTGGTTAGTGTTCCTAATGAGAAAAAAAGCTGCTTGGGGCAGAAGCATGCCTTATAGTTCTGTTACTTTTATGGTGTCTAGCAAGCAGTTACACACAACATAAATACTTATTAATTAATTGCATTATCTATGCATGCTTCTCATATGGAGTTGTGTCTGGTTTGGGTATCTCATTCAGGATAAAAGCATGCAGTTCAGGATAATACACTGACAAAAAAAGTCATGGTAGAGAAGTACAAAGATGATTGGTGGTTTCATCTGCAGAACACAATTTAACTGATTTAGCTCTGGAAAGTGTCAGTTGCTGTGCCTAGTGGTGGACATGGTTATACCTGTTCTGAGAGACAACTGAGGCCCAAATAGGAGACCCGAAATTAAAATCCCCTAACAATAAGGTATAAAGTATTAGGTCCCAAGCCTGTGTTTTCTCTCAGTGCTATCCTAGTAATTACTAAATCAAGGGAAATAAACTAGATATAACTAAAGGTATTATAGAAAGAAACAAAAAAGGACCAGAGACAATAACAATCTATTATTTGGTTCCTTATTTCATTTGGGAAAAGACAATAGATATAGAAGTCCCCTTTTCATTGCAGATGTTAAACCAGAGAATTATTATTATTTACTGATCTTATTTTTGTGTAGGATACTAAGGACATCTGTAAAGTAACAGACAGCTAACATCTAACAATGTCTGCAGTGTGAATAACTGTCTTCCAAATATGCCCTAAAAAGTAGAACCTTCAAAAGACAGAAGCATTTAAAAGATGAAATCATGTAACTTATCATTGTCTTGATGTGGCAATTTAATCTTTATTACAATACAGGCAAGAAAAATTTGCATTGCTTTGAAGCTGCTTGTGCTTTACCCACTGTATCAGAGGGATTCTGTGAGAATGACTGGCTCTCACACGTCTCTTGTTTCTGTTCGCCTTTCCTGTTATGAAAGGCAAAAGACAAGAACAGTCATTGATTGGGGAATTGAATTTCTCCCATAAAAGATGAGTATGTTGACAGAAATACCATCAGTCCCCAACATGTAGGTCAAATATTCTTTAATCTCACTTGTGTCAAGGGACTGCATGGCCACCATCAAACAAGGACAGCTAATATTACCTTCACTGGGAATCAGACCTGTTGAAATGTGTGGAAAAAGGACAGACTGAGCCAAAGAACAGCAGTGCCTCCCTCCAAAGCACAGAATCATGTCTAGCTGTGTTTTGAACACCAAATGAACTGTATTTTCGATTTTCCTGCCTGACGTTTACCGAAGGAAAAAAAAATACGTAAGTAATGAGGCAAAAGGGCAGGATGAGCTGGGTATGTATTTTCCCATTATGTTAAGAAATGAGCCTAGCCAAAATTGCACTTAGAATTAAAATTTTAAAATGAATTAAATGAATCTGTTTCACATTTGTCAGAACATTCACAACAAATTTAACAATTCTCTGTATACACACATGTGGTTGATACTTTTTATGTTTTGGTCTGACAATTCTATCCACCTGTTTTCACTCTATTATGCTGCACATTATTTTGCATTGGTATGTAAACACCATCATCTGTCTGTCTCCTCTAACTATACTATTTTCTTAATAATAATAGCTGTTTTCATGCTCAACTATTTAATATTTGCTAGGAACAGGGTTAGTGCTTTTACATGCATTAGCCTATCATTTAATCCTTTATACAAATCCTGTACGATAATATTCTCACCACTATTTTATTAAGATAAAGAAATTCAGCAAGGTCATGTAGCAAATTAAGTGGTGGAGCTAGTTTCTGCCTCACAAAATCAAATCTCTCTTCCTTTGTACGCTCCACTTCAACCCCCGCACAGGTTCTGCTCCCTCTGAGTTCTCAGTAAATACTGTGACTTCCTGAGTTTGCTTTCACACATGAACAGAACAACAGGTAGAGAAGCATTAATGAAGCATCATTAATGTGCCTGTGAGTGTGTAAGTACATAAACCATCACGTCTGTCACTTGGCTCTGGAGTAACCGATATATACATGTGTACATATTTGAACTGCATATTTTGTCCTTAAGCATGCAGAGCAAGATTCCTGATCATGCACAATGAATTAAACCAGATATTTATTTATTTATTTATTTACAGTCGGACAATCACATGTTTATGACATCCAAGAGGGAATATGCCACCCAAAGTGTATCAGACTTTAATCCCAAATCTGTGAATATTGTTTGGTGTTGAATAGATCTTCAATTTTCTAGTTTTTAAATTCAAAACTCTAACTCTCCTTTTGGAACTTCCTTATCCTGAGGTGGATAGTATAAAAAGGAGTAGTGCAGGTTGTCAGGGATTTAGTTATACTCTAGTAAAAACTGCTATTTACAGTCGAAAGGCACCACTGTTGTCTGGCATGCCTCCAAGAACTTAGACTCTCTTAATGCTGTGTCTCACACACACACACACACACTCTCTCTCTCTCTCTCTCTCTCTCGCAGCACCTGCATAAGGTACTTAAAATGTCATTACCATGTGTAATTACATGGACAATCTAATTACCACTGTAAAAGAATCAGATTGGTATATACAGTTTGTACATGTTGACCATATTAGCTATAAAAATGATAACTGGAGAAGCATACATAGTGGGTTGGAGTGTTCTGCTGTACAAAGCTCTGAAGCACAATTATAAACATAAAAGTAATAAGAAATAATAAGAATACATGAATTTCACTGAAGTAATGGCATTTTACAAGCTATAGTTGGGAGTTTCTTCAGCTACAAAAGGTAGGAGAAAATTATTCTCAAATTAAAAAAGCTCATGCAACATATTGGAATAAACAACAAAGAAATATAATCATTTTTAGTATAGGTGTATTATACTTCCGTGTTCACTATACAGACTTGACTTATGTTGCATAACAAAATGGGAGAACCCTCCACATACACTGAGATTCCAAGTGAATATTGGTATCAGTGAAACAGAGGCTTCCAAACCTCTTGTCACATTCATCACAGCAGTTACATGAGTTACACTAAATTATGATCCTTTTTCTTATAGATGTAGGGGTGATAAATGCAGAACTGTCTTCCAGATTATTATATGGTCAGCATCAGTAAAAGAAATGGAAAATGACAGGAATAAATAACATAATCTGATCAGTAAGTGGCACATAAAGACTTCTGAGGCTCTCTGCTTTGTATGACAACCTCTGCTCCCCTGGGAGCCACCTTGAAACAATTGACTGTTGTCAGAGACAAGTTCAGTTGTGTGAAGGACAGAAAGCATCAGTTTTTAGACCCTAGCTAGGATTCATCCATACTGCTTGCCAGATGAAGTAAATGAATCCATATCGTGGATCCTTGATATAAACTAAATTACCATAACACCTGGAAAAAACAGACAAGTTTACTGATTGAGTTATAACTCTTTCATGGATAGAGTTTGTAACAGCTTTTCTTCTTCAAATATTTGCAAATATTTTTAAGTCTATATGACATAGATACATATAAAAATTCTTTGCTGGATTTTTATGTGTGCATTTTATGAGACTATAAATAATTATGTATCTTGTCTCATGAAGAGTTTCTAGCCCACACACTGGCAATAACTTGACTGTTCAAAATTGAAATAAGTGGTAAATACTAAAATAACACCACCTGAATGCAATGGCAATTGGCTTATTATCATAAGCTTCTTGGGGTCCCTGTTTGGTTCTCCTATAGTGTCCTTCACATTGTCATCACTGGTGAGACCTGTTCTATTAAAAATCTCTCTTCCCTTTTTCTCATGACACATTTTTCTCAGAGTTCTCTATCTTCAAATCATTATTTTCAGTTTTCTTTATTGACTCTATACTTTTCTTTTCTCACATCTCCCTGACCAATTTTATACATCTCTATAGCTTTAACATTTATGCATAAACCATTGTTCACCTCATGCTCAAAAAAGATTTGTAACTGCTTGCTAGGCAGTTCTTCCTGATTTTCCAGATCCAGGTAAAATATAGCCAACTCTGAATTAATTGTTTTCCTGTCCCAAACTATATCTTCCTATTAATACAAATCTGGATTCTTTAAATCACCATTTTTCCAAAAATATAAACTAGACTCCACCTGTTCTCACCTTCTTCCAATCTAAGTTTCTGCAGTCTGCACTGCTTCTTTTTCTACATCCTATTGCTATTGCTGGGGTGCAGTACTCCGACATTCCCCTAACCATCCCTATAGTAGCCTAACTAATCTTCCTACTTCCAATTTTGGATTATCATCTTAAGGTATTCATTAATAGTTGTAATTCTGATCATGTCACTTTCCTGCTTAAAACCCCTTAGTGTTCCATCTCATATAAGTCAAAATGCAAACTATGGCTCACTGGTTTCTTCCCTGACTTTCTCACTCTACAATCTGCTACCTCTCCATAAATCATATCTTGCATTTTACCAACAATATACATGCTCTTTCTCAAATATTGAAAATGCTTCACTTCTTATCTGCTTAGCAAACTCATCTCTATCCTTTAAAATTTGGAACAAATATTCCTCCTCTAAAGAAAATTTGATGTCTTCTTTCAAACTTACATGTGTATTCCTCTGTGCTTCCACAGGACTAACTGCAGACATTTATTATGGAACTTATCACAACACATTCTGATCATTTATTTATCAATAGACTATAAGATCCTTAAGACAAGGTCCATTTCTTACCCAGTTCTTCATCTTCCTAACTTAGCATAGGATTCATATATGGTAGGACTCAATTACTACTGGATGGATAAATATTGGGTTACCCCAATATTGTTATTGATTGCTAGTATAATATTGGACTGTTATTCAAAGGTCTGTCATATCTTTTCAGGTAATTGTGCTGACTAAGCATTAATTATTTTCATATAGTTTCCTTTAGGAAGGATAGAAAGGAAAAGGGAAGTACAGCAAATGTCATGTTTTTATTTGATTCCATTTTCTGATGGTCTTCTCCCATAAATATTTGTTGAGAACTCTCTTCATATAATAGACCAGGTGCTTAGAACTGGACAGAAAAAGTTATATAACAATACATGAGATAATTTATGCACCAAAATATACTGTGACAAGTTAGTATGTGGCAAATATTATAATAATATAAAAACTTAAGAGCTATAGGAGTTTAGAAAAAAAGGATGTGGGATCCACTCTGAGGAGGTCAGGAATGTGCTCATATCTGTGGTGACACTGAAGTTGGACTTTGATCTTCTCAATAAAGTTTCCTTACATGAGCACCGATGGAAAGGCCTTCCAAGAAAGACCACCATGTGGGGGGAAATGAGAAAACACGGTAACAATGTCCATTAGTAACTCTAAAATAATAAACTCTCAACTAGGTATTTGTTAACTAAGAGAAATAGTAGACCCCAAGGCCAGGGAAGCTATGAGAGCTAAGATTGTGGAGGCCTTTGATGCAACCTGGGCTTGAGTTTCTGAGGACATGTAATTTATAAATAGGAAAATGATACCATTAGCTTACCTTCTATGACTTTAATATTCTAGTTGTTTATAGTGTATTTAAAAGTTAAAATAAATAATAAACTATCACATTAGTCTAGGATATAAAGTTAAAACATCTTCATTAATGTGGTTTCTTAGGTATGCAGGCAAATAAATTTAATTTATTTAATACAGACATAGGACATTGATTTTTAAAAATACTTATTTGCATAAGATTTAAAGAAATGTAAGTAAAGTTCTTGCCTTGTTCCTGTCACAGAGTAAGAATTAAATATATGATAGCTCTCCAAAGTTTATTGAAACTATGAATATAGTAATTCCTGTTGTATCCCATAGTTCTACATTCTTCTTGATAATCACTTGTTACAAAGTAGAATTACTACAGTGAAAAAACCCTTATCACTTGATAGTGGAAAACAGAATTTTCTACAAATAAAATAGAACAGTTTAATTATACTATTTGATTACGTTCAACATTTTTCCTTTTAATCAATTTGCCTCATTGGCTAAATGTTTCTCTTTGTCTATAAGTAACAAAAAGGCATGTGGAATATCGTCAATAGTTTGGATTTAGAGAGTTCTGTCATATTTCAGTTCCATGACCTTGGACAGGTCAGTTAGCTTGATGTCCAACATATATGAGTTTTTCAATCAACTTTAGCACCAGTACCCTTCCTTTATCTAAGCATTTTACTGTACACTGTGTGAAAAATTTTAATGTGCAATTAGGCATATATGTCTACAATAAGTGTAAATTTCATTTTTAAGCCTTTCATCAGTCACAATTGAAAAGTGACTAAAAATCATGAATGGATTATAAAACCTCATATTTTTCTCAAAGTATTCTTAAATTGAGAGATTTGTTATATACTTAATAGAAACCATGGCATATTTAAATTTCCCTTCCCATAACCTCTTAACAATACGAAGGTTAATATTACATATCCCAAGAACAGAAACTTTAAATTTGACAAGAGGATTAAAAGAATGAATACCTGTAAAGTACTTAGAATAGTGATGGGAACAAGGAAAACACTAGAGAAATATTTGCTATTATTATCATCATTACTAATATGAAGCAATCCATATTCTTCCATAGGCCTCAGAGAAATCAGTTATTCCATTGTTATTACATATAGTTTAAAATATTCCTGAAGTCAGTTCTGGGTCAAAGTCCAGACTGCAAAAACTGTTGGGAGATATGATATATTAGTCATATACAAGTTAAACTAGCTTTGATATAAGCTGTGGAGCAGGTTTCCTAAGATGAAATAAAAGTAAATGTAGGACTTCAAGAGTCAATGATGCCATTGACTTCATTGAAAAGATAAAGGAAACCAATCCAGAAAAAATAATTACAACCTTTGCACATGTCTCTTCCTTGCTCTCTTTGTTCTTGGTGTTGTGTTTTATTTTCTCTCCAATAAAAGAAAAACCTTGAATACTTGAACTCAGAAATTTCAGAAATCCTGATTGTTATGGGTTATACTGTATTACCTTAAATTTGTATGTTGGAATTCCAACCCTATAGTGAAATGTGACTCTATTTGGAGATAAGACCTTGAAAGAGGTAGTTACTATTAAATGAAGTCATTTGAGTGGGCTCTAAACTCATATGATTGCTCTTCTAATAAGACATTAGGACACAGACATGGCTAGAAGAGTGGCAATGTAAAGACACTGGGAGAAGACAGCCATCTGCAAGCCAAAAAGAGAGGCCTTAGAATAAATAATCCTGTCAAATCTTGACCTCTGAGTTCTGGCCTCCAGAACTATGAAGAAATAAAGCTCTGTTGTTTAAACCCATTCTGGGATATTTTGTCATGGTGGCCCAAATGAATTAATATACTGATCTAATAATGTTTTGAATTAAGATATTTATTATTTCCATTGGAATAATTAGAAGTGTCACTAGAAATTAGATAAAAGAGGAAAACTGTTAAGAAACTTTAGAGCTATGTTGAGTCAGAATAAAAATAACTACAATCAATATAGCTTTATGGTAAATACTGATACAGACTCAGATAAGCTCAGATAAGTAACTTGTCCAACATCACACAGCTAGGGAGTGGGGAAATCACCAATGAAATGGAGGTGGCTTTATTCCAGAGTCCGTGATGTTAATGAAGACAAATAGAAATATTCTAATCAGGTTTAGATTTAAAGTGAATCAGAGATTGCTACAAAGAAAAGAGTAAATTCTTGGAAAGAATATTCTAAAATCCAAAAGAAAAAAAGGAAGAGTGTGTAATAACAAAAAAGCAGAAAAATTAAGGTAGGTCATTAAAGAAACATATTTGTGTTCCATGCAACTTAGAAAAAAAATCAATCGACAAGAAAGAAAGATTTCTTGGGTGTTAGGCTTGGGATATATGAAAACAAAATGTTACCTCATGTTATGATGACCTAATGACATAGGGGTGGTACAGGTCATATTGTGAGAAGTTTCTGCTTGTAATTCTAACTAACCAGAGCAAGGTATTGGGTCAAAAAGGAACAGAGTCAAACAGGGAAAAAAGTGGGATTTGAGGGTTTTATAAGAAAATGTAAACTCAACTATGTGTGTTTGAAAATTTCCAAGAAATGCAAACATGGAGACTGTGTTGATTGTGATCATGTCAGTGCCTCGGTGCTCAGGCCACTGGGCAAGTTCAGCCATCCAAAGTCATGGCAATGACAAGTGATCAATTTAAATAGAAGTATCTTAGATATCTGTAGTTCCAGTCCTGAGACTTTTTACACAGGGAGACATGTTTAATGTTCTTTCCATGAGCAATATGGACTAGGGCTGGAGCAAGTGGAGCCACATGGGATAATCTGGTTGTAATTCCACTTGAATTATATAGAATTCAATAAGAATGATTTCTGTTCAGGAATATACACAAAGATGATTTGTAAAAACTGAGGAGAAAATAAGTAAAGCTTAATTGCCATACATAGAAGCAAAGTGGGTATATTTATGTGTGCATATATGTGCACATAATATATATGCATATGCAATTTACTCATAATTCATATGAATGTGTTTTGGATGTACTTAATTAAAACATTTAAAATGATCAAATAAATCTTTATATCCAATTATTATTTCATATATTTTAATGAGATTTTAACTAACTTATATTTAAATTTTGATTCTATTGTATCCAAAAATTATATTTTCCTTATGAGCCCTATGAACAGGGAAGTATATACTGAAAAATAAGTGTATTGTTACTTCATGGTTCCAAAACCATTGAGCCCTAGAAAATTTGCTTGTTGTTTTCTGCTTAGCCTTCAGCATCATTAATAACCTATCAACACATCATTCCTGTCCTTACACCGTCTTTTATCCCCTTATCTCAAACATGCAGTAAACATTCATTTTCTACAACAGCTTGGTGAAAGCAAGCATTATTATCCACAGTATTATAAATGAGCAAGGTGAGCTGGAATGACTACCCAAGGGAACTCACAGAAAAAGTCACAGCACAGAACAATCCTCCATTGCCAAAAGCTAGCCTAGATAAGAACTACCATGCACATGGCATATTGAATCAAGTTGCATTTCCATGTGTTAGTTTAAAATTTGTGAAAACATCTTAAAAATTTTATTTTTCCTGATGAAGCTTTTTCTTTTCCAACTCACCTTGCCAGGTGAAGTTTTAGGTTCTGAGAATATTTTGGTGAAGAAAATACACAACGTTTGTGTGATATATAAGTACTGCCTAGGCTTATTAGCCATTCATTCCCTTTGGGTGCCAGTATTCATAATCCCATATTCAATATTATTTTGCTAATATTTTCACCTCCTAATAACTGAACACACTAATTTTCTCAGTTTCCACTGTGAGCAGCATGAAAATTGTCTAAAGTAGAAGGCTGGAACTATACCCTTTTGGGCTTATAAGTTGTGCAAGGAATTTTGGATTTGACCTCCAGCCAGTGGAAAACACATGAAAGAATTATAAATAGGAGATCTGCAATATGAGATTTAACTTTTAAAAACATCATTCCAGTTGTGTGGAAAATTCACTGGACTGGATGTGAAGAGAATAGTTCAGAGGCAATTATGGAGGCTCAAGGAATGGAATTGACATGGAAGTGCATAAAATCTGTATAGTAGCCCTGGTTGGGTAGATCAATTGGTATGTGTGTCCTCCTGATACACCAAGGTTGTGGGTTTTATCTTTGGTCAGAGCACATACAAGAAGCAACCAATGAATATATAAATATGTGGAACAATGAATTAATGTTTCTCTTTCTCTCTCTCCCTCTTCTTCTTCTCCAAAAATCAATAAATTAAAAAAATATAAAAAAAACATTTGCATTGGAGATGTAAAGAGACAACATTTACCTAGAGATTTGCTGAAGATGGGCACTGGAAAGAAGATATATAAAGGAAAATCCAACACTTCTGAAAACAAAGCAAAAAACTGTGTAAGGTTTGATACTGTGATTTTAAACAAGTAAAATCTCCATGAGCTAACTGTACAGTAAGCTAAACTATATGGCAAGAATGTTGGCTTTAGTATGCTTCCTTCAGTCAATTTCTCTTCAGTTTTCTGCTTGTGAGCCTTTGTTCAGAATGCCTTTGTTATGGTAGGCAGTTAATTAGTTATTAACAAAAGAAAAGGAGCAAACATTTGAGTAAACCAGATTAACTAAGAAAGGGTAGTTTCACAGTCACTCCAGAGAATAGCCAGCATCACTCTGCCAAGTAGATTAACATCCAGTGGCCAGGAGAGACCAGCTTTCCAAATATTCCAGCGAAAAACCACCACCACTCCAACAGATTAATGGGGGAAGAAAAGATGGCTCAGGGGGAAGTCCTTTTACTAAATTTATATACAGTAGAAGCCAAATTGCCTAGCAGAACCATGAGGCATGTGTAGGAGCAGAAATGATAACCATAAAAATGAGAAGACAAATCTGGGAAAATCTGAGAAAAAGACCAGATAGGATAGGGACACAAAACTCCGAAAAATCCAGGAAAGGGATTGGATTAAAGAGGGCTCTTGTGTAATCCCAGGAAAAGCCAGGAAAGAGATTGGATAGTTTGAAAGATAGCTTGCCCCTTCCCTAACCTCAGGAAATACAATTAAAGTTTAAAAAAGGCCTGTCACTTGGTGGCAGTTGTGGGGCCTGAATGCCATCGTAGCTTGGCAGCAAACATACAGATGGGGAAAAGAGGAACAGAGAAGTTAATAACTTGCCCATGTTTCCACAGCTAAAAATTTTGATATCAACCAGGAGTGGAGACTGAGTTGGTCTACTACAGCCTTGAATGCTGGGAATGATGGCATTACAGCTCTGGGCCCTGACCCTTCTGAACTTGGTGGACATATGTGTGGGTCTGTGGCCATGCAAGCTAGACTTTTTCCACAGCAAGACAGAGCTGAACCACTTGGTCATGAACAAGATATCGAGTGTAGTGTATCTGGGGACAGATCAACTGCGTAGACCAGCTTTTACTGCTGGACCTGCCAGGGAAGTACCTCATCAAGTGCGGCAGCCTTTTCAGTGGCAGTCTAATAAATCTTGTCACTATTGTTCAAATCCTCATTCACCAGTGTCCCTGAAATACTTTTCTGGTTATACCTTCATACAGTAGACAAAATATCATTTGGTCATATTTTCTTTATTCCCCATAAAAGCAAAGCTGAAA
This sequence comes from Trachops cirrhosus, assembly GCA_028533065.1. Taxonomy (NCBI): domain Eukaryota; kingdom Metazoa; phylum Chordata; class Mammalia; order Chiroptera; family Phyllostomidae; genus Trachops; species Trachops cirrhosus. Next base: position 73,718,984 of record CM052541.1, read on the forward strand.
GAAATTTGACAATTCAGGACCAGTGTTATAAAAAGAGAGGTATCAAGGAGTGAGGGGGAGGAATATTTTATCATTGGTGCTTTGAATACACGTGTGCAACACTGAGTTTACTGATGGTAACCTAATTTTATTTGTGATATTGCATGGACTCAGGATGCATTTGCTTACAATTTTTAGTGACAATAAGAATGGTATAGTAGGATTTGTACATTCCTTCTCTCATGTTCAGTTGAGCTATTTTTAGCTTCCAAATCACAGTTTTTAATTAGGAACAAGAAGGATGAGTCAATGATATCCAGAGAGTAGACATACTTTAAAAAAAGAAACCTAATGCATTGGGCATATATAAAAACTATATCATCCTAGTAAACTTGTGTGTTTAATTTTATAATTTTGCTTGTATTCATACTTTCAACATGCTCATGAGAACTTGATGTTGGTTTCAATTTTTAGTATGTTCATATTGCTACAAAATTCCCCAGTGCTTGCTATAAAATTTTACCAGGTAATAGGCTCTTGCAGACCCATATTATAGACTTGAGGAATCTTATAATTTCCATCAATTAAACCTAGACCTTATCAAGTCTTATTTGCTTAGAGTTGTTTTTTTTTTTCACAAAGAGTGAAAATTAGAAAAGGTAAATCTCTAGATTAAAAAAAATCAATGCAATTTACAATTGTACTCCTAGTGATTCTCTTATGAGTGCATTTACTGCTAAAAATTGAAAATATGAGAGCAAGGAGATAGTAAAGAGATTGTAGAAAGGACAATGTTTTATTGCTTAAAATAGTTTGGATATATTGCTTGTGTGTGTGTATTTTATATTATTTTGTTGTTGTTATTGTTGTATGGACGTTATTGAAATTGGCACAGTTAACCTGATATTAAACCATTAAGAATTTAAAGAATCAAGCCACAACCTTGATAGAGAGAATGAGTTGAATGAATGTATCTAAGGGCTCATCAGTAAGTCCTGCTGATTATATTTTTGGTACATGTGTATCCTTGAAACAGAAACTGCCCTTATTCTTGATTAACAAATGAAATCTTATGCAGTGGATGTGTGTTTACAGCATGGATGTTAAAGAGGAAGAAATATTACAACTCTCTCTTCCCTGAAAATCAGAAAGTAGAACATTAAGAGGCTTTCAACCTCTTGTAATAATCCATCTGTGTTGTCTTATCAGCTTGGTTGTAATTAAATTTGTAAACCCACTTTAATTTTGTCTTAATATTTTGCAAAGTGCTTGTATTTTATATTCATCCTTTTTTAGATATGCCAAAGTAAACAAATGTTTTTGTTTATTTGTGAAGAATGTTATAAGAAGAATGGTAGCCCTAAGAGGCAAATATAATTATGACAACAATTTTTCAACTAGAATAACCCTCTAATAAAAATAAGATGTAAGCATTCTGGCATAAGTGTTATTGGTGTATCTTCTCTATTTATGAGGATATTCTGTTCCCAGGCAAAAGATTGAAGTCTCTGAGGTTTATATTTTAAGTGTGTAACAGGAACTTTTGTGATTCATCCAGATTTGGTGTCTGTCATAAGTACCAGTAAAGCTTTCTGTCCTGATTGGCTGAAAAGGGCACTTTGTTGAGCTGTAGCAACCTAGTTAATTATGTTCTGGGAGTTGTGATCTAAAAATTCAGTTGGGTTTGCTTTCAATTTGCTCAGTTTCAGTGAAGCCATAATACCTACTGATTTCACTGTCACCTCCTACATTGTACTTTTCAGAAAGAACTGAAGACTTAGCTCTAAGACAATCAAAAAAACTCAATTTTTACACTTTTTGTTGGTGTGGGAAACTGTCTGTGATGGTCTTTTTAAAATAGAGATGGTTGATACTATTTATTTTGTAAAGAATAAAGTCTAACTTCTGGAACCCTGGTCAGGAAGAAAAATACAAACTCATTATAGAACTGTCAGTGTCTGCTCTATTGAACTTATGTCACTACCTCAAAAGTACCATTGACTCTCCTCAACTCCAGGATTTGGCAAACACTGTTGCCTCCATTCCCTGCCCACCTTCTTTCTTAGATACCTTATGCCTATCCTTCAAATTCAGCTAATAGAAAACTTAGCCTAAAAATTATATGCATCATCATTTAATGTTCATAGCCCCTCTTTTAATCTCCAGGAGTAGATGCTATTTGTATTACTTTCTAAGGGTACCATAACAAATTACCACAAACTCGGTGTTTTAAAATAACTGGATTGTTTTTCTTTCTCAGTTCTGCAGGACAGAACTCCAAAATCAAGATATCAGCAGGCATAGTCCCTATGGAAGCTCTAGGGAAGAATCTGTTCCTTGCCTCTTTGAGCTTCTAGCAGTTGCTGGCATTCCTTTGTGTATCTATCTCTGGTCCGCCTTCACATTGCCTTTTTCTCTGTGTGTCTCTCCCACCATCCCCTCTGCTTGTTACAATGATTGCAAATAGAATTCATGTGGATAATCCAGATATGCTCATATTCTAGAGATATTTAATTTTATCACATTTTTGTCTATAGAAGGTAATAGCTACTCTTTTGGCATATAAGCTAATATTAACAAGTTTTGAGGATTAGGACAAGAACATATTTTGGCGGGGCACCAAGTCCACTACATGATTAATATCTCAATTTTAAAGATAAGGAACTAAATATTAGAAAACTTAGTTAACATTCCCAAGACCACACAACTAGTAAAATGGCAAACCCAGAACTGAGCCAACATCTGTTTAAGTCCGAGTCCAAGCCCTTAGCTATTAGATGTAATTTCCCCTCACTTCAAGGCTGACATAGATGTTCTTCCTAATGTTCCCTTTGCTTACCTATCTTGATTCTTACCCACTGAAGTGTGCATGCCTAACTACTTGTATGTCTCCTCTACTACACTGTCAACTCACCAACCACAACTGTCCTGGCTCCTCGGTGCCCATCACAATGCCTGAAACAAAACAGATGATCAACAGACATTAGGTATACCTCTTCATTGGAATCAAGGAATAACAAAAAGAAGAGTTGTTTTTAAAAGCACAACTTAGTCTTTTAATTCACCTTCTTTCTGCTATTGAATTGCATTTCATTTCACTATCTTATCCTTAAACAGGCTTTTTTAAAAGAAACATTTATTGTGGCAATTAAATGAATATAGTATGTTAAAAATAAGTTCATTTGTAGGCAATAATCTCTTTGATCTTCTGGTATTATTTTCTGAAAACAATATAGATTCCCGAATATGTACTCTTCTCTCAGTTTTATTATAAATGTTTGGTATTTTGTCACATTCAACTTCACCAACATACACTTATCAGGATAATTACTTCACTATAACAGAGTTAGCTTGGTGCTTTTAAATTCAAAGAAATGTGTGTTTAAAATGATAGATTTTAGATTCTTTATTTTAGTATCATCAAAAACCTAATTGTTGACCAGATTTTATTATTTATACCCATATTTAATCTACAGGATTAAGAAGAAAAAAACACTTTAATAGGACAAAGCACAGACGAGGTTCAGCACTGACATCTGTTTGAAAAGACTGGTTGTTTGATTGAAGTAATTTTGTTTCATCTGGAAATGGCAGCCATATATTCTAGATACACCAAAACATGGGATCAATGAAAGGATTAGCCTGTGGGCAGTTGTGGAACACATTCACACTCCACACCTCGTTTCTAGAAGACATAGTCAAGTAATTTGAAAAATTCAGGAGAATAAAATTTCAGGAGAATAAAAATTCAGGAGACTAATTTTTCTAATAAAAACAAAACTACTTAAGGGGAGGGGCAGTAATGACATGCATGTATAAAATAATTTTTGATCAAGAATAATAAGAAACCTCAAACTAGAAAAAATAAGCTTCAGGAAAAAGTTTAGATGTCTATACAAAAATATGCTACTAGATAAAAATTACAGTAGAAACATTTTGTTTATAAATTTTATCTTTTAAGAGACATTTTCTACTGTATGACCATCCAAAACTTACATAGATAATATGCATTTTTAATACTCCTACCCACACACATTCACAAAGTTTAAATGTAATTATATATCAAAATGTTTGATAAACTTAATGTGAAATAGCAAATTTTAAGAAATACTTCCAATATTTTCAAGAATGCAGTGTAAGAGTTCCAATTTTGGTACCTATGCTTATTATAGTTCAATAAGTAAAAGACCATGCTAGTGAAGAGTCAGTTACAGCAAAAACACTTTACTTAGAATTAAAGACCCTAAAATTCCCATGTTTGAGTCAAGTCAATTATGTAAATTTAATCAAGTTTTTGAATCACTTCAAACCTCATTGTAATAAAACCATAAAGCTGGAGGAAGACTCCAAGCTTACCTTGTCAACTACCAATCTAATGTCTGGCCATCACCAAGGGTCCAAAATTAAAATGTCTTCAATAGTTAAGCAAGTGACAGAAATGTATGAAAAGTTTGTGATGGCTAAGAACATTAACTAATTCAAATTTGCACATTTTTCCTAGTTGTCACTCAATATAAAATTTCAAACATTGGGGCAAAATACTTTCACTGCTCTATATCAAAATTATAATATTTTGATTGCTGATTTTCCAGCCTCTGTATAATGTGCAAAGAAATGAAGTAATCCTGTTTGCCATTCAATACTTCATTTTTAAATGAATACATGGAACAAAAAGAGAGAATGATCTTCAATTCAAGGGAGCAGAAACTATCCTGGCTGGTGTGGCTCAGTGGATTGAGTACTGGACTGCTAACTGGAAAGTCACCGGTTCTATTCCCAACCAGGGCACATGGCTAGGATGCAGGCCAGGTCCCCGGTTGGGGGCATGTGAGAGGCAACCACACACTGATGTTTCTCTCCCTTTCTTTCTGCTTTGCTTTCCCTCTCACTAAAAATAAATAAATAAAATCTTCAAAAATAGAGAAACAAAGTAGCACAAATCTTTTAACACAATAAAAGTGTTTGACTAAGTACTCTCTAGGGTACTCCTATATCTAACATGGTTTCCAGACCATTGTTATTGCTGCAGCACCAACATCACCGAGAACTTTCTGTATATAAAGTACTCACCCTCTATCCACAATTTCACTTTCTGCAATTTCAGTTACCTGCAAGAAACCATAGTCCACAAATATTAAGTAAAAATTTCCAGAAATAAAGAATTCATAATTTTAATACAATTTTGAGAAGAGTGATGAAATCTCATGCTGTCAAGTTCCCTCCTCCACTCCCACCCTAGGACATAAATTCTCTCTTTGTTCTGCATATTCAGTGCTGTTTTGTATGTACCTCAGGCCCACTGGTCACTTAGTAGCTGTTTTGGTTATTACACAGATTATCAGAGAGAAAGAGACCATATTCACATAACTTTAATTACAATATAGTATTATAGTTATCCTATTTCATTATTCATTATTATTGTTAATCTCTTACTATGCCCAATTGATAAATTGAATTTATGATAGGTATATACTAGGATGAGCAAAAGTAGGTTAATAATAAATAGTACAATAATAAAAATGATACAAGAATAAACTGTTTTGTGTACTTAAAACTTTAAACCTACTTTTGCCCACCCCTGTATATACAGGACATTCATAGTATATATAGTGTTTGGTACTACCTGTGTTTTCAAGCAGCCACTGGGAGGCCTGAAACATATGTCCACAGACAAGGTGGGAAGAGCTACTGCAAATGAAAAACATGAGGCTTCATCACAGACTGGCTGAATCAGAACTGCATTTTTGATAAGATCCCCAGGTGGTCTGCGTGCACTTTCAAATGTGAGGACCCTTGCATTAGAATATATAATACAAAAAAATCACACAACTGTTGAGAAATATTATGTTAGTACTTGCATAAAGAACTGAGAAATGGGGGCCTTTATAGAATTTATGAAATCTTTGTTCCAGACCTTGAAATTATTTTATGGATTCTTACCTTTCTGGTATTGGACTGAGCACATTCTTTCCAAAAATAAGGGGAATGAACTACCTGATTTTTTGGGTTGAGTTCAAGCCTGCATTTTTAGGATCACTTATGTTAGCTTTAAACTCAGTGTTGTTTTAAATGACTGCATTCACAGAATAGATTTCAATTTCTTCCTTTCCTTGAAGGAGTAGGGAAAGGTGGAAAGTTCAGCTTTCATTTACACATACTATTTATGCTGAACACTCCACAGGACCATTAGTTTTAAGGAGAAATATTTCCCAAGCAATGTAGATAAAATGGAATATTCTAGGTTAATATGAACTCAAGCCATTAATGAAATGAGTACTTTTTTATCCATTAGTCAGTTGAGCCTAATGTATCTGTTAGCATGCTTTCTCAGTTCTGAATTTCTTAGGATAATTTTGTGCATAAATTTTCAGATCCCCTACAGAGAAACTTTTTAGACAGTTCTGAAACACATTCTTTCAATATTAAGTACAAAATAAGTCTTGCATATTCCCTTTAAATAATGAGCACATGATCTTATTTTAAACTTCACTGAGGAAGTACGCAATTCTAGGTAAATCATCATGTCCTCAGTTAATTATTTAGGACTAAATTTTCAAACATAATTAAATGTCATGAATTATTTTAAGTATGTTGTTTCATCTATGAACTGCCATTTTCCAGCATAGTTCTTGAGATTACATTCATAAGAATGTCTTAAAGTAAATAAAAGTGGCCCTTGAGCGCACCTCTTTTCCCTTGCATAGGATTACATCTTATGGGTGGGGGCTGAAAAATGAGTGAAGAAGGTCAAAATTTACAAACCTCTAGTTAAAATATAAATCAGTTATTGGATACAATGTGCAGCATAGATATTGTAGTTAACAATATTGTATATTTAAAAGTTGTTAAGAGACTAGATGTTAAAAGCATTTCAATTTTGTGAGATGATGGTTATGTTAACTAAACTTATAGTAATTATATCAAATAATCATGTTGTATAACTTAAACTTACAGTGTTATATGTCATGGTATCTCAATAAAACTGGAAGAAAAAAGAACCCATCTTGATACTGGTATGTTGACTATATTGGAAAGTGATCCTTACCATTTCAGTAAAATTGAGTGGTGACTAATTACCCATTAAAAACAAATTCAATCAAGATGCTTAATCATTAATTATATAATTGTAACTTTTAGGAAAATCCTCTAAGTATTCAAACAGGACAGTTGTGTGTGGACGCCGTCCTTACTAGCCACTGGCTAGCAGCCAACTGGAAAGATGGCATCCTGGCCTTGCCGGCACAGTGAACTGTTCCTTCTCTGTTATCATCTGCTATTACCAGCACAGAGAATGATTTTTATCATGCTTCAATTGTTTCTACTTTAAATTTTCTTAGTGAACAGTTTATTGGGCATTGAGGAGGAGTTATGATGAAAATTATTTAGTTTTGAAAATGATAGTGAAATTGTAGGCCAACATTATCTTTTATGGAAAGAGTGCTATTGCCCAGAAAACTAATTTTTAGAAAGAAAAGGAAAGAGACTCTAACTTTGGTCATTCTTAAGAGGAAACAGTTTTTATCAAGTAAAAATAAGAAGCCCTTGGACATTGTGGGTCTCTCAAGAAACCCACATACTTAATTATGCATTCTTATGCAAAAATGAGGATAAAATAGATAATGAAATAGATATTGTCCCCATCTAAATATAAGGTGGCTAGGAAATATAATCCTGTATACACACACACACACACACACACACATTTTATATTGACAATTGTGAGAATCCTGGTCATCTACTTAATTTTCCCCATGTTTGTATCTATCAGGTGATGTGGTTGAGAAAGAGAAAAGAAGTTTGTGCCATAGATGCAATCCACACAAAGTGTATACTCTAGAGTTAGCTATAATAATAATTTGGCTTAAAAATTAATATGTCCACTGTACATACACATAATATGCTATTCAGTTACTCCTACTAGAAATGTTAGTTAGTTTGAATTAGTTATGGTGTTATGGGTTAAACTGTGTCTCTCAAAAAAGATAGGTTGAAGTCCTAATCCTAGTACCTCAGAATGTGACCTTTGGAAATAAGGTCTTTATAGAGGTAAACAAGTTAAAATAATACATTAGGTTGGGCATTAATCCAATATGATTATTTTCCTTAAAAAATGAAAAGTTTGGACCAGAGACAGACATTCCTGGAGAAAAGGTCATGCGAAGATACAGAGGGAGAATTCCATGTGAGGATGAAGACAGAGATGGGAGTGATGCATCTGGAAGCCATGGAGAATCAAAGATTGCCTGCAAACTCTTAGAAGCAGGTAAGAGGCCTAGTCCCTCACAGCCTTTGACAAGAAGTAACCCTTCTGACATCTAACATTATCTATAGAACTATGAGACAATACACTTGTTATTTAAGCCACCTAGTTTGTGGTAATTTGTTATGACAGTCTTTGGAAACTAATACAGGTGGACTGTGCTTCATACTATTATTATTATACCATTAAGCTGGACCTTTGGGTAAACTGAAAACTATTGAAATGTAAACTTATAAATGAATAAGTGGTACCTTTTAAAAAAACAAAAATATACATAACAATTTCTTAACTGCTTAGTCATCATTTTGACCAACAATGGATGATTAAATTTGACTCAAACATTTTCGCTCTAGAACTTTATAACATCTGAGGCTGGCATGAATACAAACACTATATTCTAGTAGACCTATTGAAAGATGTTAAGACCTTTTTTTAAAATGTTGAATAATGTTGATAATTTTTGAAGATTCAATATGTATAATAGATCTTATTCAAGTTAGTGGTGGTCTTGCAAGCTTTTACCATTTGTTATATGTTTTCAAAATCCATTAAAATAGGCTTTTTAGAGAAAGTCCTTTAATATTGTATTTACTAGGCTCTTGCTATGGATGAAACACATCAGCAGGCTAGATTATGTTTTGGTAAAATATGGCCCCCAAATCTAAATGGTATATCACACCAGATGGTGTGGGGTAGCTGAAGACATGGCTCCTTCCACCACTTATAACAGAAAACTTGCTAGAGTATTACAGAACCCCACCAATGATGTACTGGAACAGCTTAGGGGTTCAACTGCCTGCTGCCAAAAAGCATGACCCCCAATGCATGAGTTTGGCGAAAAGGAAAGGGACTGTTTATTTAAAGGTATAGTGATTTAGAATAATGGCAGGTTTCTGCCATTAATTTCCACTCCCTTTAAAACCACCCCAAAAAACATAGTCCTGCCTTTCTTTGCCAAACCAGGCCATTTTCAGAATATGCCACTCAGAGGCATATTCTGAAAATATGCCTCTGAGTGGTACTGTTTTTCCAAAAAGCAGAAGTCTGCAGTTTAGCATTCCTAGTCACAGTTCAGCTCCAAGCATTTCTCATGAATCTGGGTGGCTAGGCAGGTCGCTGCAGCTTTGTCAGCTCTGCTGCTGTCTTCTCCAGGCAAACTTCCAGGCAAACTTCCAGGCTGACCTTGTGTCAGACTCGCTGACTTTCAGACCTCCCAGCAGACCTCCTTTCTCATTGCAGACCTCATGGCTCTCTCTCCTCATTTTCAGCCCACCCTCATTTAAATGCATGGATCAGAACATTCTGTGTGACCTCAGATTTGGCCCTTCCTATTGTGTGTTAGTGTCTGCCATTTTTGCCAGTTCCCCAGTGTCTTTTACCCTCTTTCAGCTGCCATTTTAGTCAGGGCAAAAGTCCCAGGTGACATAGGGTCATCTGGGGTGGGCATCTGGTCCCCCTCCCCCAGCTATATCAAGAGTCCCTGGATGTTCTCAAAGTCACATACACAATTTGCCTTTGGTGGAAGCTCTCTTCCCTTTGGGAAGTCACAGCAAATAACTTGCCATTGTTATGCAATGTATCTCAAATGCTGTACTTATCCACTCTCCCCTTCCCCAATCCTGCCTGAAGACATGATTGTGGAGGTTGTTCCCCTTTTATAAGGGGACCCACGTTCTGTACCCCATTACAAGAGGGCTCTGGCTAGAAGAGATGTGCGTTGTTTTGGAAATAGATTGCAATTCCCTCCTTGTTCCCATTTGGGAGCTTATTGTCCTGTGACTGCTTCTTGACCTTTTCTTTCTGTGAGTACACACTGAGGCAGTCTCACGTAGGAAATGTTCCTCCTTTGTCTGGGACCTCTTAAAACAAGTCTCAAACTAAGGGAGGTGTAGTCCTGCTTGCCCGACTGGTCACCATCAGAGCTTCCCATAATGTGAATGATAAAGGTAATGTCTATTCCACCCAGTCCTCCTTGTGGATTTTTCAGCTTATCTGAATGAATGGTCGAGATCCCCAGCCTGACCTCCTACATTACAGAGGGCCATTTCTTCTTGTGCAGCATGTCTATGGATGAAGTGGGGATGCTATTCGTGTCTTCCTTCCTGGATGAAGGCCCACAGGAGAGCCACCATCTATATCTCCCTTGAAATGGAGAAAGTTATTCTAGAGAGTGTCCTCAGACAATTAAATGCTCTGGCATGAAATGGACACATGTCACTATTGTTTATAAGCTGTTGTCTAGAATAACCAATTGATTTGCCCCCCACTCATACATGAGGCAGAAAGAAAATGCAATCTACCTTGTGCTTAGAAAGCAGAGATTGGAAATATTTGATAAGCAGTACTAATAGCTCTCAAAATAATATTTTTCAATTTCCATGCATTTCTGAATTACAGAATTGTGATACCCAGCCAAGTTATATAATTGGTAACAGATGGATCTGGGATTTAGACCTGAATTTGCTTAACATAAAAGCTTCTAACAAATATGCTATAATGCCTTTCTAAAGATTTTGTTTTTTCCAGATTTGTGTTTTTCTATGAAAATCAAATTAAAGTTGAAGTAGAAATAGAAAGAAAATTATTGAAAATAAACTGAAAAATGGGATGAGTGTACTTGTGAAAAAATGAAATTCCACATTTGTTAGTGATTGACCTCTTCCCTGAAATATCATTTGGTTAATTTTCACAATGAGACATTTTATATTTTATAATTTATGTGTACAACATATTTCATTTTTTCACTCCATACAATCAAATGCCTTTCCTTCTAAAACCACATCCTGTGCCCCATAGTATTCCACGATAACATTGCTTACTTGTATAAAACAAATGGTTCCCTGCAGTATTACTTTCAAATGAAATCATGTCTGATCTCATAAGATGAGCCAAGCAGGGGTTGTGCACAAATGAGATCTCCAAGGAAAACCTTGATATTATAAGAAAGTATTTCCAGGGACTCAAAAAAATAACATTTAGGAGTGGTTAAATAATGTATCACCCTTAGCAAGCTTTTAAAATTCAACATCACAGTACTTATATATTAAATGAAATAAACCAAGGCCCTGGATTGTAACAATCTTTGTGCTAAGTGGTTTAATTTGTGTAAATTATAGAAGCTTCACAACTATCTAGATTCTAAAATAACAAGAGAATATTGTTATTTATTTGCACTAATATTTTTACTTTTTCCTTCAAGAGTTTTCCCCTTTGTATTTGCCAGTAGAGTATTTCTCTTTTTACTCTACATATATAAGTGAAACAAAACCAGTTTATTAAAGTATATAAATACATCAATTAATAAAATGATGTGAAGACATGTGTTGCTACTGTTCAAGGCCATACAGGTTCACAGGATTCAGACAGATGGAGGAATATTCACAGAGGTGTTGGGATGCCTGACATGATTTTATTCAAGTGTGGTGATCCACACATGTCACAAGCTGCATGTCTCCCTGCGTGTCCTTGCATGTCACACTGCATGTCACTTGCCCACCAGAATGTCCCCCAGCGGGAAGTTCCAAACCCCTTATATACTAAATAAAGGCATAGTTGGGAGGAAGCCAGAATATTGTGTAATACAGCATGACTCTGCTCATGTGGGGCTACTCAAGGCTCTAAGAACACAGCTTATCTTAGTTCCCCAAGCATCTCGGTGAGGGAACCAACCTGCTTCCATTTACCCTACAAGATAGTTTTTAAGTTATGTTTCACAAAGGCATTTAGATTTGTTTTCAAAATTGCCTTAACCATGGCCAGTGTGGCTCAGTTGGCTGGAGCATTTATTGTTCCATAAGCTGAAACATTGCAGGTTTGATTCCCTGTCAGAGCACATGTCTAGGTTGAAAGTTCAGTCCCTGGTCAGGGGGCATGTACAAGAAGCAGCTGACTGATCTATGTTTTCCTCTCACATCAATGTTTCTCTTCTTCTCTCTCCCCCTCTATTACCCTCTGTCTAAAATTAATAAGCATGTCTTTGGGTGAAGAGGTAGGAAGGAAGGAAGGAAGAAAGAAAATTGTCTGAATACAGGCAATGGGAAAGTCTAGTTCATGAAATTTTTGCTTAATATGAATTATACAATGTAACATATAAAATTACAGTTAACAAATAATGTAAAAGTCTTCTGTAAATAATGGAAAGCTCCAAAGTCCCAGACAGGTTTTAAACAGAGTTGAAACACCTCTGTGGAGTCACTGGAGAAGGGATCATGACAGGGGACTGACCAGATGGCATGTAAGGTGTTTTAATTCTAAGCTTCTCTAATTCAGTTAATAAATGCAATGAAAATACTCAATAAACAGAGTTGAGAGCTTCTCATAACTGAGCAGACAACCAAGAAAAGACCTAGTCAATTTCAAGATGTTCTATGAGATAAAAGGGCAGGCACGGTTAGCAAATGAGATGTTAATCAGTATTCTTTAGTTCTAACAATGCCTGAGAAAACACTTGTGTTAGAGATAGGGGTTCTAAGCACTCTGAGCTCCTACACTAGAAAACTAAAGTGATAAAATTAAAGTGTGGGAAGGTTGGACAAGAGGAAATCACATTAAATGAGAAAAGGCAGGAAGTAGAGAAAATGGGTTTCTGAAGTTGGGAAAAGGGACATCCTACTGTCAGGTTCTACCCTAATATCAGATAAGAGCTTTCTGAAGGATAATTAATAAAAGATTAAACATTTATTCTCAAAGATTGAGTGCATGCCAACTCCCCAGGCAAGGGAGAAAGGAAATTAGCCATTGTTATTACGATAACTTTGAATATCTCAGGCACTTAGCACCCTCCTGGGCCTGAAAGACAAAATCAAGTCCATTAAATACTTAAGTTTAAAGATTCCTCAATTTTATCCACTGGATGTGTGAATTTTAGTGGTGGCTTGACAAAGTTCATCAAGTAGTTCTTAGGGATACTCAGATATACAAAGTACATACATTTTTTGTTACTATTCACAATTTACAGTAGATAAGTACCTCTCACCTAAACGCATTTGCCATCTGGTATTTTAAAACAGCTTAGAAAAAAGATATTAATATTATTTTAAGTCACGTAGAAGCAAATTTGTGAGGACTGTAAGTGTAGGGAAAATATTCTATTAAAAGATCAAAAGAAACCCCACAATATTATTGATAAATTATACAGTGCTTTTCATTTCAAAGATAAAATCCTAAGTGCAAAAGAAAGAAAATGTATAGGAAGAGATCAATTTACATGTTATTTTAATCAATCCACTTCCTTTTGACATTTATCAGTGACAGCAACAGTATACTAAAATAATAGAAGAAAGCAGAAAAAAACTTACCATTAAGTAAGTTTTCAATTATTGTAAGCATGTAAGCATCAATTATTTAGTATTTTTGGTCTCTGAGGTTTTCTTATCTCAATACTTATATTGAGTGTAGTTCAGTCATAATGAATTTGAATTGTAAAATATGATTTATGACAGCAAAAAGTAGTTCAATGTTGAAGTATCTTCTTTTTTTTGTGTCACTATCCTGAACTTACACACCTAAGAGCCAAGTAGGATCTGGGTGATTAGAAAACTCCTTTGCTGCCTAGTTGGAGCATATTCAAGCAGGAAACCTATTACTTTTCTTGTTTCTCAGTGGAGTAAAGCAATTTTCATATTAGTTAAAATATAGTGATTATATCATACATAAATATACATTTTTAGTTGTGCCTTCTAAGTTAGAGTTAAAACAATTCATTCACAGTCATTTATCTAGCAAGCATTGAACAGTTGTTTAGTTCAGAATTTCTGTACTCTAGTTCAGTGAAGCTTAAAATCACAGTATTATTTCTCATTTTGCTCATATGTTATCTGTATGCTTGAATGTACTTCTAAATAGATTTAAATGTGAACTCTCAGTACTAAGCATAAAGTTTCTTTTGCATGTTAGAGCATCTTTCATGTAAATATTCTAGGATGGGATAGGAGCAATTTATACTTTATGTTAGATTATAGTGTCATACTGCTTTCTTTAGAATTTTTTGGAATTAAAGAGGGTTCTATACTAACAATGTAGATAAAGCCACAAAAAATGCAATTTCACTGGTAATTTGTGTTACATTAATTAATCAATGCAAAATTACAGTTTCAATACTTTTGAAATATAAGACCTCATTGTAGAAAGGGCACATGTCTAAAATTCAATTTCAAATTACTAGCATGTCCTGAGGCCTCATTCTTGCCTGTTCACTGACCATATTAGTGGTTCATATAGTCAGCTGAAAGGCCCAGAAGTTCAAAGGTACATGACTCTAATTCAGGGTATTACCACACCTTCCTTCTCCAGAGAGAGGTATCACCCTATATATCACTTGATCAGAGATAAACCACTCAAGTATAACTCAAAGACAAAGCATCAGATGAAGTAAACTGGAAGAACAGAGAGGGATAATAGTTAATACAGAGACACCTAACTAAATCCCAGCTGACCAGTAGGTTGCAAGCTATATCAATAAAGAGTGAGCACTATATGGCAAAAGCTGACTGACAGAGAGCATCCATACTGATGATTACCATAGCTTCCTGACTTACCTACCAAGAAGTTGATGTCATCTGGCATGCTCACAGGGTAATATGGGGTAGGAGTTCTGCCTCTCAGGCATAGAAATTTTTTCTTAGACTGACATAGATATGCAGATAAGTCTATAAAGATTGAGTAATAACCAATTAATTAATCTTGTCACCATAGTGTTAATATAATTACATTGATATAATTCCAGGATAAAGGAAAGCACAGAGTAATTATTTTTCTAATAATGGAATTTTAGTAAATCTGGCAAGAAATAGGAAAATATTGTTAAGCAGAAGGTTGTTCTTAGCACCACAGAGTCAACTTCACGTGTTTGTCCTGGGCCATGGGTCCCTTAAAATATCACTTTGGATTATTTGGTCTTACCTCTATTTTGGGAGAAAATAGAACATCCCTAACTTTATACTCCCCCTTCCTCTGAAGTGTCTTTATTAGTTTAAGCTTTCTAACTTGAACCTTCAGTTAGAAGAGTATCATAAATCAATGGCTCTCTTGTTAGAAAGAAGACAAGATTTATTATCTGATGTGTTTATACACACACACACACACACACACACAAAGCATCTACAATTATTTAATTCAATTAATTGTGTATTGAACACATGATTATACTTATTTAGGGAGACATCTTATTTTTTATCTAGCCACATCTTAGAAATTTGGGACGGTATCATTTTTGTAATCTTTCTGCAATGTAAGGATTTTTAAATGTTTAATAAGAGTACTTTTACTTAATGACCATTTTATTGGACTTCTGCTCTCAAAGAACCATTCAGTTTATAGCATGCATTTCATGTCTTACAATTTCGTTGGCATTGGTCTAAAGCACCATGCTGCCACCCATGATCCTTAAAGTAGTTGTCTTGTAGATGAATTTCATGGGTTTGCAGGTGGTAGTAGTGCCACCTTGGCCTTTGGGAGTCACAAAAGCCTATAAGATATAACATCAGTGTGGCTTAGAAGGACTTCATCTCCCTTGGCCATTTTTTTGTCCTATTTTCATACTTCTAATTGAGTCAAGGTAAATGACTCCAAAGACTGAACTATGCATCAGTACATCCCAGTGTTGTCTCTATTATAAGAGAAATGACCCTTGATGATATTCTCTTCAATTTACCTCATCAATCACATGTCCAGCTTATTCTGGTCCTTCCATATCAACTCACAAAAGGCCTAGAAACTAGTCATATTCATGAAGAGATCCTCGGATATGGGGTTCTATGGCTTGTTCAGAACTGGAAACCTGGACTGGAAGATCCTTGTTTCCTATAAATGGTTCTTTGTCTATGAAAAGCAGCTCCTTCAGATCGTTATTCATGTCCATTTGCAGCAGGCTATTATGGTTACTGTGGAGAACAGAGACATTCCTCTTCTTAAAAAGGAACGTAGCCAACTTGCCTTTTACTTGACTCTGATGTCATAAGTAGCCACATGTGTATTGCCAATCTGCAAGATGAGGTAAACATTGTCCAGGACTCAATATCTGTGTTCACAGCTTTAGCTTATCTAGAATTATGACCAGAGACTGACCTGGGGTCTCTTTTCTCCATTTTTTCTCAGTTATTTCACATTTTCTCCTCCTATTTCCAATTATCTATCTTTATGTGTTTTCCTTAGTCGGGGGAGAAGATGAGCTTGCTTTTCAGATATTCCAGCATGTCTCCTTGCCCTGGATACCCCTGCCATTCTGACCAGTCTCTCAGTCTCCCATCCTCCCATTACACCAGAATCTGGAAGAGACTGGAGAGTCAAAGATTCCAGTGTCAGCAGAGAGTCAGCATGAAACTGGTCAGGAAGACCCTGTGGCAAGGCAATAGGACTGAGCCCACAAACCAGTAGTTGGTGAAGAAGGTGGTTGAGTAGGCGAGTAAGCTCATTGAGAGGAGAGAAAGAGACAAGTGGAACATTGGCTTAGGAACTCTTGTTGAGGGTAATTGCTGTTGTAATATAGAAAATAAAAAATGTTTATAAATACATATATATGTACGTATTTATATTCACTCACATATTGCACATAACTTAGTTGTAGAAGCTATTAGAAATACAGAGGAAGTGAATATGATTGCTTCATAAATTATGTGTTACACAAATATTAGTTAATATTTGCATTTTCCCTTCCATTTCCTCAAATGATATTGTTTTTCCTTCCTACTGTGCTATATGGCAGTACTCTAACATTGGAGAGGTTATAAGCTTTGGAGTGAGACTAGTAAATAGTTGGACCTTGGGTAACCACATCTGTAAAATGGTGATTATATCATGTGACACTTAGAGTAGCACACATTAAATAAGAAAAAACATTATAAAGTGCTTGGCATTTAATAAACCCTGAAAAATTATATCATTATTGTTGTTTATTCAGAAAGCATTTTAATATATTTTGCAAGATTTAAATATTTTAGAAATTTAAAAAAATAATTCAAATACTTGTCATCACAAAGTATTATTTTTAAATACATTGATATTCTTTGTCTCATCCTACACACAACACTACTAACTTTCCCTCTTTACACACATGGTTTATACAAAAATAGACAATTGCATTTATATCTATTCTAGGCAATGGAAAAAAATAACCTTCAATACCAACAGTTACCTGTGTATGTGAATAACAATGTCCAACTTTCCAAAATTGTCTAACATCTAATATTCTACTTGAATCACACAACAGCCTTATTTAGCAGGCAGATATAATGTTATTTTACAGGTCAAAAGAATATGGAGCCCCAAAGAGTTAAGGCCCCAATTTGTGCAAGTAACACATTGTTAAGTGAAGTAACTGGAGTAGTAAACAATTGTCCTGCTCCTAGTGTCCTGCTGGCTCATGGAAATATTTCAACAACTCAGGCTAGGTTTCTTTATTTTTTCTCTTAAACCTTAACAATCAATCAAATGAAAACCAGTTATCAATCCTACTATGTTTTTGGAAATTAATCCAAAGTCTTATAATTTTTTTAGTATTTTCTCATTCCTGAGAAAGAAGTATCATTCACATAAACTAAATGTTGAGCATTCACTCTCTCAACAACCATTTCTATTGTAAAAGAGTCTTATGACTGGAGAACATTTCCTTATAAATGATTATTGAGCTTTAGGATTAAGTCATTTTTAATCAGAATTTAACTCTACTGTTTTTCTTAATATTCCAACTAGATTCTTGGTCCTATTTTTCTTCTGCTTGGATGAATTGCCATCCTTATTGAAATTTTTAAACCTATATGTGGAATCTCTGGACCATGAGCTAAATTATTTTTAATAAATCTCTTGATTTCCTCTAGTCATGCATTTAATGCCTACTCAACTCAAAGTTTTAACTATTTACTACATGTTAGTAATTTTGCTATGTCCTAAAAATGAAAAACAAATGAATCCATGTTATAGTTTATATTTCTTCTCATAAATTGGTCCTAATATAGGTAATCTGAAAAATATTAGCACTGATGTTTTTATCTTATATTCATTCAAAGTTACTTTGGTCCTTAAGGTAAAAGCACTATGACGGAATAATTGGTAGAGTTAATAAAATTTCTCCAAAATATAGCTCTAATTTGAAGGCATAATTTGTGTTCATCATTATGTAAAATGTCTCAAATCCACTTACTCATCTTTCAGTTAAAATTGTTGTTTACATGGTTATCATGGGGTACAAATATTCTCAAACCTTCTTCTTATCTTTTGGATCCAAAGCTCTGTTTTCCAGTTACTTATCATGTCTCAGGGATATTATGTATTCAAAATATACACATCAGTAGTCCATCATTGGTATTTCTATTCTTTCCAGCTGCAAAGTTAAAATTAATAAAAGTTTTATAGTTGGTCGTCAAAACTGTTTTTAAGAGGATTTCTTAAAGCTCATGTTATTCTTCCAAATGTTTTCTCTTTTATCTGCATAAATTCTGCAAAATACTCAAGTCTGTCTTTCAGTTCATTTCAAATATAAATAGTATCTGTGCCCACACTTGACCTAGAAAAGAAAATTGTGTTAAATAACTATATCCATTATATATTTATATGGTAACTTTAACATACAATTAAATATTCCCTCAGGGGATACACTAGAAAAATTAATGACCTAGCAAATTGTTTTTGAAGCAAGCCACAACATAGTCATTCTTTACATTTTCACATAGAAGGAAGTAATAAAAATAAAGTTGAGAACTATTATATGGACAAGAGAGTGATTATTTAGTAATTGTTTATGTCACAGCACTGCGACTTTTCTGTAATGCTAGGCAGCCATATATTTTATTTTAAATGTATTTGCATTCTTTCAGGGAAATACAGCCAGTCCTATCAACTCATCCAAGTAAAATACACACTGTTTTCTGAAAACTCTCAGTAGTCCTGGACAAGAGTGTGCAGAAATCCAAACATGAGATATGCTTGTGAAAGATATTTCTGGAGATTTTAAGATAAATAAAGATGAACCATGGAGAATTATCCTGCTCCCAAGAGTAATTCCACATTCCCACACATTCATATGTCTAGAGGTAAACTCTCCCCAGCCTCATTAGCTCCTAAAAGCACAAAGCACATAAAACAAAGTGAGCACTGTGAGGAAAATTATTTTCCATAGACAAAAAATGATATTTTCATTTCCTTCCCAAAATATGCCTACATCTGAAGCTGTCTGACAGATGTAGTCTGGAAGGGAAAGGTGCTTCCCTGATTCCAAAGTACCACCACCACGTTAGGCTGGTAGCAGCAGAAAATGGAGGATCCCAAAGGAAATATTTACTCTTATTTTTGTTTTGAAGAGACACATTTTCTGGATTCCTAAATTGATTAATATGTAGTGAACATGTAGGCTAATGGAAAGAAAAATTGACCATCCCAGAGAAAGCTGTCTTCTAAATTTTTCAAGGTGCTGCTTGTCCTTGTAAAAATTATCATAGACCTTATCTAATTTGGAGTAATCTGACTTTTTATGTGTTTGGTAGTTTTAGTATCCTTGTGTGGTCAACAGGAAATATTTAACAAAGTAGTAGAAATAATTTCCAGTTTCCTTAATCACAAAAGCTATGTCTTATTCCTCTTTGAAGTTATTTAATGGACATTAATTGGGCACTCCCTAGAAGTCAGATATCATTTTAGTTTTCTAAAATGCAGTGGAATACAAAATAGACAAGTTTATGTTCTCATGAATGTTAGATTCAAGTCAGGGTGATTCTAATAAAAAATTAGCAAATAAAAATTTTCATGTATTGATGTGTACTCTGAAGAACATTAAATAGGATCATATGATACATAATCCTTGTGTTTGGAAAACTGGCAGTAAGATGATAAGGGACGGAATTTTCGAGCAAGCAAGCACAACCAGCAAACTAGACAGAGATAAGGGGAGTGTGGTGGGCTAATTTGAAAAGATGTTCAAAATGTTCAAGGATGTGAAAGAAGCCTAGTGAGGCTGGAGTATGGAAAGCAAGTGAGAATGTTAAGAGCTGGAGTCAAAAAAGCAAGAAAAGGTCAAATGTTCTAAGGCCACAGTTTATGGTAAAGGGATGGAGCATTATTACAAATTCAAAGTACTACATATCTTAAAGTGAGAGTAGACATATAGTGGACAATTAAACATTATTTAATATTGAAATAATGTTGGGCATCTACTTCCATGTGTACTTACATTCTTTTTTTAAAATATATTTTATTGATTATTTTATTGTCCCATTTTCCTCCTTTCACTCCCCCTCATACTGCACCCCCCTCCTACCCACATTATCCCCCTTTAATTCATGTCCATGTGTCATACATATAAATTCTTTGGCTTCTACATTTCCCATACTATTCTTACCCTCCCCCTGTCTATTTTCTACCTACCATCTATGCTACTTATTCTTTGTACCTTTTCCCTCTCTCTCCCCCATCAACTCCCCTGTTGATAACCCTCCATGTGATCTCTATATCTGTGGTTCTGTTCCTGTTCTAGTTGTTTGCTTAGTTTGTTTTTGTTTTAGGTGTGGTGGTTAATAATTGTGAGTCTGCTGTCATTTTACTATACATGTTTTTTATCTTCTTTTCCTTAGATAAATCCCTTTAATATTTCATATAATAAAGGCTTGGTGATGATGAACTTGACCTTAACTTGACCTTATCTGAGAAGCACTTTAAGAAAGCACTTGCATTCTTAAGCCTAGTTCTTTCTCTGTTAAAGTAAGACCTTATGCCTGAGTTTCACTACACTTCAGTCTACTTAATAATTAAGTAGACCTAACTTTTCTAATTAAGGCAACTTACTTGACCAAAAGTTGTAAACAGCTTTATTTTTTAAAAGAAGATTATTTGTCATTAAGGGAAAATTCATACATTTTTATCCATCTTCTTTGTTATGCATATTTGTTACTCTTAATTATTAATCATCATCACTTATTTATAGCTATAGATTAAAGAGGCCATGTCTAAACTTAAAAAAAATTTACAGCAACTGACATGTACATAAGTTATGTGACATGAATTTTGCAACTTTTTCTGATTTTTCCCAGCAGCCAGCTCCTTGTTCTTCTGTCTTACAGATTCCAGACACTCTGTGCCTAAGCTTGGACCTTTTAAAAGCTGTATCATCTACCTAAGTGTCTGTAAAGAAATAAATGGGTAATCCTAAAATGATGTTTTTATAAATCAACACTTACAGACCCCTGTTTCCTGTCAGGTTTTTTACTTTTGAGGCCTTATTTTTATTTACTTAACAAATATTAATATAGCCAGCTACTTTCTAGGTGCCAGCAACAGTCATATATACTTTACAAATATAAATTTGTGGAATAAAACCCAACAACAGTATTGTAGTGAAATTCACAGTGCATAGCAAACTCATGAAACACAACTATGATTTTCATCAAATAATTTAAAAAATTCTTATCTATTGCTAGTTTATATTATCATTAGTTTTATTGAAGAGATTTTATTTTTTAAAACAAGTATAACTTGTTAACAGGATAGAAATATTTGCAACAAAATAATTGCTCAGTGTTTATTTATTGAGAGGTAAAAATTTGCCAAAGAAACACTGGTTGAAAAAATAATTATTTTTGGAGGCTATAATGGTGAATTTTTTTTTGTTTTTAAATTTGAGGTGATAGCAGGGCATGTGGGAAAAAAGCTTCCGGGCCTTTAAGAACTAAAGAACCCACAGTACCATCATTAGGATATGTAACTATTATCTTTCTAAGTCAGTCAAAATTCCATCACCAATATGCTAAGGATAAATCAGCTGACAGTGTAGCACATTACTACAAGAGTCAACATAGTGGTTAACATCGACAGAAGGAGAGGAAATTTTCAAGTGGAAAAAAAAGTGTCCCTGCTTAATGAAGGTTAAAATGTTCATTTGCTAAATTGAGATTTTCTGTTTTACATACATCCACCAAAATAATTAATGTGTATTCAGATTTTACAGTGTTGCTGGGGTTGCATATTATGTGAAATAGCAAAAATTAGAAAATATGTTTCTATAGACAATCAAGAAGCTTTGACTGAAAACAAACAGTTATGAGAATAAAAGGCTAACAAGAGACATTTTAATTTGCTAATAATTGAATAATGATTTGTTGTTTGCAATATTTTCTAATCAACCAGACAGAGCCTTACCTCACAATGAGCAATCTTGCTAGTTTCTTCTTTCTTTTTATTTGAGGGTATTCCAGGACTTCTCAGAAATGTTTGGCCTTAAGGAAAACTGTGTCAGTCATGCTCTAATGGTGACACATGAGACCCAGAATAAGTTTATTGAACATGTTGGTAACACCTGGACCTGTAATCACTCTAAGGTGTATCATGTTTTCAACCTGCTCTCTGTATCCTGTCAGCATAAATAAAAAGACGTGCTATGGGACATAGTATGTTACATTATTGAGTTTCTTAGCCCATAAATGCTAGATATGATGCTAGTAGGTTCCCTCCTGGGATAGTGGCTAGAACTTCTATTCCACATTCTTCCCCAAAATACTACCATCCCCTAATGAGCCAGAGGTACAATATGAGCCAGATCCAAGCTGACACAACTGGATTTTCTATCTCATGAATTCAGATTTAGGTCATTAAAAATAAATTAGTTAATGCAGACCTAACCTTGAAAATAAATGTGGACTTCAGGGGTTGAGGCTGCAGTGAACAAGCATGATGGAGACTTGTATGTATTAGAGAATTAGCATCAAAGCCATCTCAAAGAAAAATAAGACATAGTTTCAGACAAATATAAATCTGTTATTTGTGTTATTGTTTTTTAATGCATGGTTTTCTTCCCCCAGACCTTAAATGCTTTGAGATCCTTCTGAATCTGTTCATTAGCCTCTCCCCAACTCCTACTTTTGCTGTTTGTGATCAAGTGATTCTTAACTGAGAAACTTCACTGTGCTGCTTTATCTTCCATGGATTATAAATTAAGTGTGTATGGAGATGTGGGAAAGAAAGAAGAGAAAAGAAGAATGTGAGATTGGATTCGATAAATGTGAAAAGGCTTTTTAAATCTAAGATTAGTCTTCCTCTCAAGAGGATGATTCAAATCCCAAATAGAATTTTCACTTATAAAATCACATTGAAAAAATTCTCACTTATTTATTACATTATTTAAAGGTGGAACTATGTAGATTTTCTGTTTTGGCAGAGGTCTCAGATTCTTACTATGGCACTGGACTCTCCATATAAAACATATGAAAAACTGTGAAGCTGACTCAACATCTTAAAGATGTTTAACATACCAACTATTACCACATCATTTAAGAGGAAACTAAGGATTCATGAGACGGCATAGTAAGCATTTCTTTACAGAGAGTTGAATGAGCCCTGAGCGATTTATCTACCTCCAGCCAAGTTTGGGGAGGAATAGTATGTCAGTAGGTCCAGGGCTCAGACATTGCAGAAGCCAGTGCTTTACTCAGACCTGGAAGCCCCTATTGGCAAAAAGTTGGAGAGAAGGGCCTGTGATGGCAGCACAAGGAGAGAGGAGCTTGATGCCTTCTTCTTATGGTGCAAATATGTATATTTCTTGTCTAAAGAGAACTCTGGAAAGGTGGCCAGACTTAAAACATGTAGGAAAAGCTCTGGCCCAGTTCTGCCTGCTTGAGCTGGCAGACTTTGACAGAAAGAGCCTGTGTAGGATGTACAACATCCCATACTGGAGCTAAGGGAGAGACTGTCACTGGCCTTGTAAAAGGTAAGTCACCCAGAGAACACAGTGAAGTGAAAAGTCCTTACAGAAAAAGTGGGGTAGTGGTCACTGATAACCCCACAAAAGTAACCCAGGGGACAAAGAAAAAGTAGTTCCATATTTGACATGCCAGACAATATCAGACAAGTCAAGTAAGAAATTTCTATTCCTTTACCTCTTTTACTCCCATCCTGGTTAAGCCAGAAACAATAGGGCAAAGTAGCAGAGAGGCAACAAAAGAATAAGGCAGATTAATACAAAAGGATGTCAGTAGCTCTCATTCCCCACTATTAGGTTTCTTAGCCTAAGAAAAGAATATTTTGACTTTAAATTGAATGAGAAATTAAAATTTTGACTTGGATCAGATTTGTCTCCTCATTCTTAGGAATGAGACTGTGATTAAGCAAAAGAAATTAAGATGCAATGTTTCTGCCACAGCAGCACTCAGAGAAAATGAAGATAAACTCAAAACACAGTAGTCCTCTTTATCAGCACTTTCACTTTCTGCTGTTTCAGTTACTCACAGTCAACCATACTCAAAATGTATTTAAAAATTCCAGAAACTCGGTCCAAAAGTATTGATTTAAAAATTTGTAAGTTATCCCTGGCTGATGCAGCTCAGTGGATTGAGCATGGGTTGTGAACCAAAGGGTTGCCATTTCCATTCTCAGTCAGGGCACATGCCTGGGTTGTAGGCCAGGTTCCCATTGGGGGCCATATGAGAGACAACCGTACATTGATGCTTCTCTAACTCTCTTTCTCCCTCCCTTCCCTTCTCTCTAAAAATAAATAAATAAAATCTTTTAAAAAATCCATATGTTAAATAACTCATGTTTTAAACTGCCCAACTATTGTTACCCACTTGTTAGTCACTTCTCAGCTGTCTGGGGTATCAGATGGACTATAGTGGTATCACACTGCTTGTATCCACTAACCCTTATTTTACTTAGTAATGGCCCCACAGCCATTCACAAACTTTTATTACAGCACATTGCTATAAGTATTCTACTTTAATTTTTAGTTGTTGTTACTTTCTAACTCTGCCTAATTTAAAAATTACACTTTCTCATAGTTATGCATATATAGAAAAGAACGGTTGTTTTATGAATAATGGATGTTTTATGATCCATGACTTCAGGTATCAACTGGGGATTTAGGAACAAATCCTCCTTGGATGAGGGGTGAGTACTGTTACTTGTTTGGAAACCAATGATTTAAGAAAAGTAAAGGTGTTTCTGGAGTTCATTTTAAATTAAAAAAAATTAAAGTGTACTGTATTATGGTTTGATTTACATATATTGTGAAATGATTACCACAGTAAGTTTAGTTAACAGTCATCATCTCACATAGATATAATAAAAAGAAAAGACACAAAATTCTTTTTGCGATGAGTTCTACTATCTTAACAACTTTCCTATACATCATACAGCAGTGTTAACTGTTGTACATTACATCCCTAGCACATATTTAAGGTACAGATTATTTAGTAAATTAACTACAGAATATAGAAATAGAACTATCCAGACTCTGTGAAACCCCTGTGCATCCTTTTCAAAGGTTTTACTGCAACAGTGGGCAGATTCAAGTGGACATATGACCCCATGTTAGTCATATCTGTCAGCTATGCTTACATTCTTCTGCATATCCTTCATTGGATCTTTGCTTATAGCTGCCCTTTACTGGAATTCTTTAATCAACCAAACTTGGATGGAAAACAAAATGTTATGATTTATCTCATTAATTGCTTGTTTTCAAAATAGAAGATTAGACTGACATTGGCAAACATGACAACTGATTGCAAACTTCAGGTTGACCTCTGATGGCTCTGCTATATCTTTCAAGTGGTCATTTTTTAATTACCTAATCATACCAAGGGAACTTGCTGTATTACATCATGGGTCATGCTGTTACTCTTAATAACAAATGTGTTGATGTAGGAGGATCCATCATTTTCTTTCTATCAGACACTGCAATGGTGTGGAATAGAAAATGAAGGGAGCAATCTGTTCAAATGGCTCTTAATAATTTGGAGCAAAACGGAAAAGCCAAAAAAGCTTTTCTCCTTTGGGCTTCGCTTTTCTATCACCTGTAAGTAGAGAAATTAGTGAGAACCTCTCAAGATCCCCCTCAATTTCATTACTCCATGGGTCTATCCACTTGAATTACAGAGGAGCAGACCTTCTGGCCCACTGTTTTTATTTCTCAAGTAGACTTCTCATTCATTTCCTTTCAGAATAAGGTCAACCAGGGTTGCAGAGGATCATGCCTGTCAGGTTAAACCCACTTATATTTGCTTTTATTCATTACAATTACTAATGTTTATAGCTCTTACAAATTCTAACATGTTAAGGCTCTAAGGAAAAGAAAGCTGAGGTGGATATAGTTATTTTTCCTCTTCAGAGATTTGATTTTCAAATAGGTAACATTAAAAAAAATAAAATAATGGGTTGTTGAGTCTCACGTATTAAGTTCTTTGTTCCTAATTTAAAGCACAAGGTCATTTATTTCTCAGGAAGTCCACATTTATACTTTAATGAGGCTCAATATTGGAAGAGTGCTTGAAGGTTTTAAAATGATAGCAGTAAGCATTCTTTTCAATTAAAGTTCTTTGGAACAGCTTATTTCTGCTCTTAAGACAACTGAGTGTCACATTTGAAAATGCTTGCTTTATTATAAATCATGTGAATTCTTTATTTTTCAAGATGATTAATGGTTTTTGGCCAACTTGTAAATTCATTTATATATTTTTCATGCTTCTTACTTGATGTTATGTTTTAGGCCCTTGAAGGTAAATTGAGTTTTTAAATGAGAAATACACATATAACTAAATCTACCTTGTTGACTAGATTGATTGGCCAATCCAGTTGACACACACACACACACACATACACACAGTGCCACCCCCACCAGCAAAGGAAAACAAGACTAATAAAAGGCAATTAACTGGTAGTTCTATCACTTACTAAGAGTTTGAAGCCTTCACCAATGTTCTTTTGTTTTTATTAAACATTAAGTCCCATAAGTGGAATCACTGTGTCAAAAAGCAAATTCACTTTTAATTTCTTGAGGTATCCCCATACTGCTTTCCACAGTGACTGCACCCACCTGCATTTCCACCAATAGCGTATGAGTTTTCCCTTTTCTCTACATTCTCATCAGCATTTGCTGTTTGTTGACTTATTGGTGGTAGCCATTCTGGTAGGTGTGAGGTGATGTCTTATTATCACTTCAATTTGAATCTCCTTGACGATTAGTGATATGAAAAATTTAGCATTTTTTTTTATGTCTCTGAGCCCTCTGTATGTCTCCTTTGGAGAAGTGTCTATTCAGGTCCTTTGCCCATTATTTGATTGGATTGTTTGTCTTCCTGATGTTGAGTTATATAAAGTCTTTATATATTTTGGAAATTAAATCCTTATCCAATGTATTATTGGAGAATATGTTCGCCCATACAGTGGGTTCCCTTTTAATTTTATTGATAGTTTATTTTGCTGGGCAGAAGCTTTTTAGTTTGATGTACTCCCTTTTGTTTATTTTTCCTTTATTTCCCATTCCCTATGAGACATATTGGCAAAAATATTGCTACTAGAGATGTTTGCGATTTTACTGTTATTTTGTGAAACTGTTTTATAAAAGTTAGAAACAGTTCTTTTGGATGTTGAAGCACATGGGTCTATATAAGTGAACAGACTCTGATTTTACCACCAAAAACTCTTTCTTTGGAGTACTTGTTGGAAACAAGCTAATAGGCCTCCACAGGAGTCAGATCATTCCTACTCACCAGTTATTAATTCCTCTGTAATCCCCTCAAGATAATATTAACTAATTACTTGATTATCTAACTATATATATATGTATTCAGAGAAACAGAACCAGTAGGATATATATCTCTATCTATATCCATATCTGACTTAAAAATGCTCATTGTATTAATTAGGAATATATATACACACATATCATATATGGTATATACATATATGATATATATCATATGTGTGTGTGTATACAATTTCCAACCTATTGGTTCTGTTTTTCTTGAAAACCCTGACTAATACAATGACCATTTCACAGTTTGCTGCAGGTAAAAAAAAACAATAGTAAAGACTAGTAAAACATTAATATAAAATAAAGACTGTAACCCTTGACCATACATTCCTTCTTATCTGATTTTTTCAGACATTAACACCATATTTTTCACAATCCCCCTTTCATTTCTAAAAATATCTACATTAATTTTGTTGTGACACTAACATGTAATATAAAGAGATGAACCAAGTCCAATGAGTTTAAAAGCATGAATAGCAGAGAGCCAACTATGAGTGTTAATTATGGCTCTAATAACAATAAATCATTCACCTCTGTTGGTATCAATTTGCAAAATGAGGTATTAGATTAGGTGATGACTAAAATTTTTTCCATCTTAAATATCTATTAAATATTATAAGTATTCTGTGTTTTTATATGGGCCTAGAATTCTAGGGGATAAAGACCCCAAGGGCAGGTCTTTATTTGACACAAGAGTAATATTCAAGACAAAGCAATGTAAATTCCAGATAGCTACTTCTTAGATTGGTTCAGTCTTTATATAAATTAACTTCTTTCATCAAACGTATTTTATTCTCAGTAAAACCCTCTTTGAAATGTATAAAGGACACATGGACAAAGCCAAAAGAGGAAAGGATCGAGGGTGAGAGGTGGGGATAGCAGGGATGCGGGGAGTGGTGGGGGGGAAATGGAGACAACTCTACTTGAACAATAAAAAAGAAAAAAATTCTATAGAGGCAAAAAAATGCCATTGGCTAAGGAGTTTGGGTAATTCTGAAAGGTTCATGAAGATAAATTGTTCTTGATCCTCACAAAGTGTGATATTGATATTCTAACATAGAGTAAGTACCTTTCAGCTATTCCCCTTAATCTGAGGACTGTGTGTGTGTGTGTGTGTATGCATTCCTTCTTAACTTGATTTTAATAAGACCTTAAAGTTATCTGCAAGGCATTTGATTGAGTGGAGAGATAATTATTTCCTAAAGAGTTATGAATATATTCATCCAATGGGCAAATGTTTAAGAACATACCTTCTTGCTTTTGTAGTCTGAACACATTTCTAAAGAGATTTAAAGGCCATTGTCTTTCAAATATTTTCTTTAATGTATAATAAACAAAAATCCACACTGTATATGTATGTAGTCAATTAATATTTATATGTTTACATATATAAAGTATCAAAATTTGGTTATTCTTTTGAGTGACTGTTTTTTAAATTCACATATGAAGGTTCTATTTCCATTTTATTGTTGGTTCACTGCATTCAGGTAAGAGCTTAGGTTCACAGATTCAACACTGTAGTTTTGGCAATGCTAAATCTTAGACACTAATAATAATGTATTTGTAAAATAAATACCTGGATACATGAATGTATTAAAAGCATCTATTCCAAATCCTTCTCCATTCTTCTCGCAGTTGTTTGAAATTCTCATGAGAAGCAAGACTAAAATGAAAAATTTGTCTTGGAATGTGACATAGTAGCTATTCACCTATGCACACCTTGGTATGCATCTAATCAACAAACTGAAGCAACAAGCAAAATAGAGACAGACTAATAGAGAGCAGGATAACAGCTACTGGGGGTTGGAGGTTAGGGGGTGGAGGGATGGAGCAAAAAGGACTCATGGACAAGGACAATAGTATGGCGATTGCTGGGGGGAAGAGGGTATAAAGGGTTTAAATGGTAATGGAAAAACTACAATAAATTTTAAAAAACCATATCCATGAAGGAATGCATTCTGCTTGAATCACATGGTACATAGGAGGGAAAACTATAAGGCAACTTTAGGGCTTTAGCTATTATGAAAAACGAATGACTTACCAGAGACTAGGCCTGAACACCTTGGGAACACTGTGAGAGCACCCAGATTGTATTTGTGGAGTAAATTCCAAGGGAGGGCTGCTCATAGGAGAAAAGAAGGGAACCACAAAAAATGATCTAAGTCACAATCATGTCTCAGCTACACTTGGGCTAGCTTTAACTTTAATCTAGACAGCAAAGAGCCATGAAATTAAACTTACACAATACTATCACCATTGCTTCTACTTTTAATATAGTAAGCAAAAGGAATTAGGGCACTCCAGAGTGGAGAATTTGCAAGGGAAAATTTATCCTTTTTTATGTGTTAATTTTAAGTCTCTATCGCTAATCACCAGGTCACATGAACAGACAGTCTCAAAATTTACTTTTTAAAGTATATAATCAATCATGCAATTAATTATTGCTTTTGCTATTAAGGGAAAATTAAGACTAGATAACAAGCCAGAGAGATTTGTATGTATGTGTGAATAGGAAATTGGTCTTATCTTTTCCCTTAAGCAAAGTAAACATCTATAAATTTTTTAAAAATAAATTTGAATATAGCAGTAGAAGGGGTGAAAATAAAATAGAGATGAAGTGTGTGATAGAATATAATATGATAAGCATTTTATGTTAATTTTATAATTTTGTGAAGTGCCTGTTCTATTTACTTTCACTAGTACTGGGACAAATAAAATAATGCATAAAACTATTTTATATCATGCATGTGACAATATGTAATAATAAACCACATGACAACAATCATAAAAACAAAATAATTTCCTTTTAATGAGTACAAACTATGTGTTATGCTCTTTAAAAATATTTTAATCTTTATAACAGCTGTGTAGCTGCAGAAATTGAGGTTAAAAAAAAAATAAAAGCATTTTGCCTGAGCTTTCAGTGTTAGTAGGTAGAGGTGCTTGGTTTTTAGGTTCCAAAGATTCCCTTCCTAACCACACCAGTACCCTTTTTCCTTAGCAGATATTTATGGTTCAACGAAGGTTAGTGAATAAGTTTTTGGTCCTTTGGTTTCTTCAGCCATTGGCAGAGTCAAGATAATTGAGTAACATCCAACTTTATTCTTGAGATATAACACTTCTTTGGATCACCAAAAATCACCCAATAATATATTTATATCTAGACAAATTTGATAAATTTTTACAAAGCATGTATGCAAAAATTATTTATATTTTAATGAAATCATCATGTTTAACCACCTGTTTTAAAATACTGACTATAAGAGTTCTGTCATGTGTACATCATTGTTTTGGTAAATCTCCGTAAATTGAAATTGATATAATAATTCCAAGGTTACACATACCCTCCAAATTTTGCTCTGTCCCAGGAGAATCTTATTAGAGAAGTCAGAGAAGAAGAGGACAGGTTTCTCAGTCTTTCTCTTTGGACTTGCTACTTGGATATGAAAGCTGGAAAGATTTGTCCATTATCTTTACAGTCGTGCATTGCTAAACAATAGGACATTTTCTGAGAAATGCGACATTAAGCAATTTTGTTGGTATGCAAACATCATAGAGTAAACTTACACAAACCTAGATAGTATAGCCTACCACACACCTAGGCTGTACGGTATAGCCTATTGCTCCTAGGCTATAAACCTGTACAGGATATTACTGTACTGAATAGTCTAGGCAATTGTAACACAATGATAAATTTTTGTGTATCTGAACATATCTCAACATAGAAAATGTACAGTAAAACTATGGTATAAAAGATAAAATATGTTACACTACACCTTGTATTGCCACTATTCACAGCCGGACAAGTTCACGCTGGATTTGGCGAAACGGAAGAATATACTCGGGAGCCATGGGAAGGCCTGGCATGCCTTTATTCAATGGTGGGCTATCCATACACACCACAAGTCACGTGTCCCACTGCAGGTTTTCCCTACGGTGATGTCCTGACTCCCTTATATACTAAGTGCACACAAAGCTGGCACAGTGTCAATACAGGCCTTCAGGTTATATAACAGAAATTCATCCTATGTATGCGGGCCCCTACTCAAGGCCACATGTACACTGCCAAGCCACAGTCACCCAGACATCCTGGTGAGGGAGCCTATCTTCATTTTCCCTGCACACCTGTATAGGACACTTGCACACCTGTAAATGGAGCTTGCAGGTCTGGAAGTTGTTCTGGGCGTGCCAGTGAGTGAGTGGTGAGTGAATACACTTCACCTCCGTCGTGGCTGGAGGTCAAGGGAAGTTCTATTTCATTGTTTTTTCAAACTGATTTCTAAATTCTTATGCTTTCTCTTCCCTTTCTGGTACCCCTATTATGCAAATGTTGGGATGCTTGAAGTTGTTGCATAGGCTGTTTACACTTACCCTCATTCTTTCATTTGTATTTTTTAACTTGTTGCTCTGATTGCTTATTTTTTGCTTACTCATGTTCCAAATCATTGATTTTATTCACAGTTTCATCCACTCTATTATTGATTCCCTGTAGATGTTTTTTATTTCAATTAGTGAATCCTTAATTTCTGACTAGATCTTTTTTTGTGCTACTGAAGTCCTCGCTAAGTTCCTTGAACATCCTTATAACAAGTGTTTTGAACTCTGCATCTGAGAGATTGTTTATCTCCATTTTGTTTAGTTCTTTTGCTGGAGTTTTGATCTATTCTTTCATTTGGACCATATTTCTTTATTTTCTCATTTTGGCAGCCTCCCTGTGTTTGTTTCTATGTATTAGGTAAAGCTGCTATGACTCCCTATCTTGATAGAAAATCCTAGTGTAGTAGATGTTCTCTAGGGTCCAATGACACCTCCTCCCTGATCACCCAAGTTGGGTACTCAAGGTGCATCTTCTTTGTGGGCTGAGTACACCTTCCTCTTGTACTTGAGTCTTATTGCTCTTGGCAGGTCAGTGGGAGAGTTTTATCCCAGCCTGTCAGCTGCAAGGACTGACTGTGACCACTGACCACCAATCTCTGCCCTCTGTGGAGTACAGCTATGCAGGGCTAGGGTGATGTTGCTCCAACATGGTCTGTAGTGGTCTGTTGGGTACACAGGCTCTGGGGTTTCCAGGGTGGTGCAGGCCACGGTCAACCCACACTGTATTTTTTCTAGGCCACACTACCTGGGCTATAAATTAATCTGAGATTGCTGCTGCTAGTGCTGGGTCTGGGGCCAGTTAGCAAGTGGTACAGGGCCTACAGGCTTACTGAAGCTGGCTGATGCTAGTTTGATAGGATTAGGAAGTTGTCAAGCATGAGCCAAAACTAGCCATTCATATAGAAAAGACACAGTTAAAAGCTTCGGTGGGCCCATAAGTTGGGTGGAACAAAAACTCATGGCATTCCAGGGTAGGGCAGTGTTAGTCAGGGTGATGGACTCTTAGATATGATACCCACCTGCTGACTCTGTGGATCTTTGAGGGGAGGCCTTAGGAAAGGTACAATGTCCTCTGCCTATCCTTCTGTCTGGGAGAAAGCTGTCCCCCAGCTCCCACCTTGATGCCAGATACTTCAGTTCTTCCCTGTATGCCACTGGTGCCTTTCAAGCTGCTAGTCCAGTGCTGGAGCTCAGAGGGAATGAGTCTGAAATAGTCTATGTGTGGGTTCTTTAAGAGGAACTGCTTGAGACTCTAGAAGTTTCTTCCACTAACTCAGGCCCTGCTGGCTTTTTGTAACCAGAAGTTATGGGGACTTATCTTCCTGGCACTAGAAAGTTGGACTGGGGAACTGGGTGGGGGCTAGTACACCTCACTCCTGAGATATCACTCCTGAATTTTTATCCACCACACATGGATGTGGGACTAGCCCATTCTGTGTCTCTGCCCCTCCTGCTAGTGTGGATAGATGTGGCTTCTTTAGTTTTGTAGTTGTCAGACGTCCATTCAACTCAATTTCTTACAGTTCTGAGTAATGGTCATTCTACATTTTAATTATAATTTTGATTTGGCTTTTTGAGGAGGCAAGCCATATTTACCTATGCTGCCATCTTGACTGGAAGTCCTCACAAGAGCACTATGTTAAAAATGTACATACCTTAATTAAAAAGTCTTTTACTAAAAAACCCTAACCATCATCTGAGCCTTCAGGGAGTCATAATCTTTTTGCTGGCAGAGGTACTTATGTTGACATTGGTGAAAACACAATATCTGCAAAGCACAATAAAGTGAGTACATTAAACAAGATATGCCTATGCATTAGTGTTGCATGCTTACTGATATGCTTTAAG
The DNA here is from genome assembly GCA_028533065.1 of Trachops cirrhosus. Classification (NCBI taxonomy): domain Eukaryota; kingdom Metazoa; phylum Chordata; class Mammalia; order Chiroptera; family Phyllostomidae; genus Trachops; species Trachops cirrhosus. The sequence continues at coordinate 73,752,949 of CM052541.1, forward strand.
TCTCTGGGGTTCTCACAGTGTCAGATTACAAAGTGTTTTAATTTATAATCTGCAACTTTGACTCTAAGCAGGATGTTACTCATTCACAGCTAGGAAAATATCCTAAGAGCCCTGAAACACCAATCCAAAAGAACCTATGCACCCCAATGTTCATAGCAGCACAATTTACAATAGCTAAGTGTTGGAAACAACCTAGGTGCCCATCAGTAAATGAATGGATCAAAACTCTATGGTACATTTACACAATGGAATTCTCTGCAGCAGAAAGAAAGAAGGAGCTCCTACCCTTTGCCACAGCATGGAAGGAACTGGAAAGCATTATGCCAAGTGAAATAAACCAGGTGGTGAAAGACAAATACCATATGATCTCACCTTTAACAGGAACCTAAACAAAACAAACAAACAAGCAAAATATAACCAAAGATACTGAAATAGAGAACAGGCTGACAGTGACCAGAAGGGAGAAGGTAGGGAAATTCAGGGGAAAAGGGGAAGGGTTTATAGGAACAAGTATAAAAGACACATGGACAAAATCTAGGGGGGAATGGAAATGGTACGGAGGTGGGGAGGGCTGGGTGGGTGGGCTGGAATGGGAGTAAAAGACAGAAAACTGTACCTGAACAACAATTAAAATAAAAAAAAATCTTTGAAACATGGCATTGAGGTGGTCTCCTAAGAGCTGAAAGATCTTTTAGACATTTGTCTCTGAAATAGGGAGGTTTCATCTATATTGAATATCTGCTCTGAGAAGCAATTTTCCTCCACACTCAGTTTATCTAGAGCTTCAGAAAATTCTCCAGCTGTCTTCACAACAGCACTTGCAGACTTGTCACTCACTTTCACATAATGTAATGACTAATGACTCTTGAATTGTTTATACCACCCAGAGCTAGCAGTAAATTTAGCAATATAATCAGGTCCTGTCTTTTCTTTCAACATCCAAAACAAGTTGTTTGTTTTGGCCATGAACATCATGGTGCCAAGAGAGATACACTTCTATGTTTGGTCTTCAGTCAAGGTCATTGGCAGCTTCTCCATGTCTGATATAGACACTTGTAAAATTTTTGTTAGTTTTAAAAGCTATGTCACTTTGTTATTGTTCTTCAAGATCATAGCTATGGTGGAATAGGACATGCCTGCTGGTGAGCACTAACCATCACTGATTTTCCACTTTTGTAGTCCTTAATTACTGTTAATTTTGTTTCTGAGCCAGCTGATGTGGACTCTTACTGACAATATTATGAGTGGATTTTGTGTGTTTAGGTGCTATGGTGAACAAGACAACACGAGGTTAAATCAAGCACAAGAAAAAATGATGTCAGCAAGAGTTCTGGTAAACATGAAATGTATTGCTGACTGGTTGCTGAGGTTGCTGACTGCAAAATGTGGCATACTATTTCACAGCAAACTATTTTATTTAATAAGTAGAAGGAGTACACTCTAAAATAATGATGAAAGCATAGAACAGTAAATACATAAACACAATAACAGTTGTTTATTATCATTATCAAGTATCATGCATTATAAATAAATGTATGTGATATACATTTATAGGACTTGCAGCACAGTAGGTTTGTTCATACCAACACTGCCACAAACAAATAAGTAACACATTATGCTTTGACATTATTACAGTGGTTACAGTGTCACCAAGCAATGTGAATTTTTTAGCTCCATTATAATTTTATGGCACTACTGTCATGCATACAGTCGTTGTTGACCAAAACATCATTATGTAGCACAAGACTGCATAATAAAAAATAAAAACCTCATTATATGAACCATATGATGGAAGTAAATTTGAAAGAACTGGTACACAAAAAATAAAGCCATTGGTGCATTTCTCAACAGAAACTTTTTTTGAAAGTATAATTTAAAGAGGCATGGCACAATAATGAGAGAAATGATGACAGCACTAAGAACATATTAGCAGAGCTCATGCCAAAAAGTCTTTTTCCAGGGTAGAAACTGGCTCATTCTGCCTACATTTGTATATAAACATTGCTGTTGCTGGCAGAGAGCTAATGCCATTTCCCTGAGGCCTTATAAACAGTGCCACAATAAATATACTTTGAAATAATTGGAATCCAGTGAGGAAGAGGATGAAGCAGAAACTGTGAGATGTCAGCTTGAAATTTTCCCAAGCAAGTGGTGCAGACATTGAAATAAGCTATTTTCTAAGTCAAGTTTTCTTTCCATCTCCCCACCCCATGATGAGGACAGTACTTCAGAAACCTCTCATATTTATAACTGCCCCCACTAAGCTACAGCAAAACAACCCCACGGCAGAACAAAAGTTTCTGACAAGGATGAAGACTGTTTCAAATATTATCTGAAGAAAAAATCAAGTGAAAAATACCCATCCAAGAAAGAAATCTAAGATCATTGGAAAATAAGAAGTAAATAAACCTTAAAGAAATAAATCCTGGAGTTTAAAAAGGAAAGAAAAGCTAAAATAAATTCAGATCCATTTCATGAGAAAGGTACCTATCAATTATCCAGAAGCCAGACAATTAGCCGTGAGAAATGATATTAAGCTTGTAAATCAAATGGCCAAATTGATCCAGTGGTATTAGCAGGTCATAGTCAATTAATAGTGCACAAATGTGCCTTTCCATTAATTAATAAGTTTTTGTTCAGAAGCTAAAACCTCAGATAATGCAATTATCTTAGAAAATATTCTTTTAAAAATTCTTTACTGTTTATACTGCGCTTGAGTTGCAACTTGCATATGACCAATGCCAGCAATTGAATGAGCTGCAGCAGGGCGTAAGAACCCAGAGGATATTAACAGCAAGCCATTTAGATTTCAGGCTTACAATGGCTCCTCATCTCTCACTCAAACCCTGTCTCTCTTGTCATCTGAAATGAGCTACAGCTAGAGAAGACCTTCCCAGGGTCAAAGAGATCAGAATGGATGGAAACACGAAAATGACTGGAGATAAAAGTGGAGGCAACTCTGACAAAAGAAGGAGTGTTTTATGGTCATTTTTCTATTAGTAAGTAATTGTGTATTATGAGAAATACTTAAAAGCTTATTTGAACATGTGCCCATATACTGAGGTAATTCATTGAATTAAATACAAGAAAGGTGTTAAAATTTTAGTTGTCAAATATCAAAGCTGTCTACACTGAGTTTCTTACTCATGAGTTAATTTTAACTTTCAAATCCTACCCTCTTGCCCTCTAGCTTTTGAGATATACTATTATTTTTCTGTGTGGATTCTACTGTATGATGTTTCATAGCAATAAAATTATGATTCCAGGAAAACTTAGATATTTCTTAAATATTTTTCTGTAGAAGTTGTTGTAAAATCCTTGTCATGTCCAAGAGACTGGGTTAAGTGTCATGTCCAATTTCCCATTAAAACTTAACAAACATATACATATTTAAGGAGACAATGGGTGAAGGTATGGTTGAATTCACATAAGTTCGGGCATTTAGAGGACTGTGGTGTTTAGAGTCTTGCTTCTCCCAGGTATTTGGCCTGACCCATATTCCCCCACCCCTACCTACACAGTGCTCACCTGCCCTAATTATGCTTTGTGCCTGCTGCAGGCTTCTATGTTTGTGCTGCTCTGTCTCCCTCCCAGACATTGTGCCATGTTCTGAACCCATGTCAACTTCTGGGAACCATCACATCTGCACTCCTTTCAAATCCTCTTCTCTGACTTTCTTCATTTCAGCTGAGGAATTTTAATTATTGCTGCTCTGCAAGTTGAAGAGGGGTGCAGTGGGGAACAAAGGCCTTGCTCATATAAATGAGGTTTTCCCCAAATCTTTTCCTATGGCTTTATCTCTTTCCCTAGGCCCTTGCCTTTTGATACTTAGATGCCAAGAAGAGATTCCCTTTTTCTTTGAATTCTTTTTTTAGTATCATAATCTTTTATTTTATTTTTTATTGCTTTTCAAGTACAGTTATCTCCATTTTCCCCTGATCACCCCCCACCTTAGCCATCCCCACCTCCTACCCTGGATCTTAACCCCCATTTGGTTTTGTCCATATTGCCCCAGAGTTCTTTGAATTCTTAAGCTGGAGCAATAAGACTACAAAAATCGCTTATGCACAAAAATGAGGAGAAAAGATATCTTAAACTATTGGTTCATATTTCACAAACATTATTCCATCATTTGTTAATACCTGCCTTAATTCTAACATCATTTTAGTACCTCTAAAGTTATGTTCCTTTTCCAAAATGCTCTCTGGGTCCCCTGCTAAACTTCATTTAACTCTACCTAACATCTTCAAGGATATTCTTCTATCAGTATTCTTCTAGTTTTAAATTCTAGATTACTTTTTCACACACTTACATTTTATTTACCCTAGATCCTGAAATTCTTTTCCTTTTAAATCTGAATTTCTGTCAGATCAAAGCTAGTCATCTGATGAGGACAACTGGTTAACAGAGTGCCAGCTGAATCACAACAGCTCTTGGTAGTCCCATATGACACACACATATTTCACAGGAATGCCTCACTCCTAACACGGCAACAATTTTAAGTCATTTTTGTGAGTTTTGAGGTAATCCAGGAGCCTTTTGGTACAAAGATAACAGTGGCCCTGTGGACTTTATAGTCCTGAATTTAGGCTCAAGTCAAATTGCTGTTTTCCTGAGGGCAATCTATGAAGATTTATTTTCAGTACTTCATAGGTTAATGAGTGCATTGAAAAAGATACAATATTGACTTGGTAACAAATCTTAATTCACAAACAAACAAACAACTTCTTTACTATGCTGTTGCTCAGAAACAGTTTCCATTAAAGGTAATCATTTTTTTACTGTCTTAAAAGCTAGGGTTTCAGCTATTTCTTCATAAATGTATATTATCCAGAATGGCAGTAGTGATTATTTAATCAAATAAATATCACTGAGGCCTTGGCTGAGGTGGCTCAGTAGATTGGACACCAGCTTGCAAGACGAAAGTTCACTGGCTCAGTTTCTGGTCAGGGCACATGCCTGGGTTGTAGGCCATGTCCCCAGCTGGGAGCAAGTGAAAGATAACCATCACATGCACCAGTGTTTCTCTCCCTCACTACCCCTTTCTACAAAATTAGATAAATGAAATCTAAAGTAAATAAATAAATATCACCAAGAACATGAAAGCTATCTATAAAATGGGAAAGAGAAGGAACTGTTGATTGCTGTTGGAGAGAATACTCTTGCAGATCCTGTTATGGCTCATTAATCTGCTTTCAAATTTGGAGTGTGCATTTGAATTTTGGAGGGAAGAGAGCACTAACGGATAAAAGACTACATTTTAACTATAAGGGAAAGATTATGAGGTCTGTCTGGAAAAAATCCAGCCATTATTAATATAACATGAACAGTTTGCATGGCATCAATGCAACCTGGCAGCCAAGGAGAGCAGACTGGAATGCACATGTGTAAACTGTGACAGCTTCACTATACTAGTCAGTGGGGGCAGTAGATGCCATTGCATGAGCATATGTACTGTGTAGCTGTCACATTCAAAATGACTGAGTGAGTAGAGCAATGAATTTGCATCACTTTTTGACATAAACTTAAACATTCCTCCATGAGAACTATTTGGATGATTCAGAAGGCTGCAGCTATGGGCAACTGATGACTGGCAGCTTCATCATGACAACACATCTACTCATCCCTATGTATCCTGCAGAGTTTTTTGGCAAAACATCAAATCACTCAGGTGACTCAACCCTCTAAATCCTAGATTTGGCACCCTGTGACTTCTGGCTTTTCCCAAAACTAAAATCACCTTTGAAAGACAAGAGATTTCAGACCATCAGTGAGATTCAGGAAAATACAACAGGGCAACTGATGGAGATTGGGAGAACTGTGTAAGGTCCTGGGGTGTCTCCTTTGAAGGGGACTGAGGCATCATTGTCCTATGTATAATCTTTTTTTGTATCTTCTTCAGTAAGTGTCTCTATTTGTCAAATAGAGACAAATGGCTGGGTACTTTCTGACAGGCCTCGTATAACTCATGTGCAGAGATGCTTTTATAGGCTCCTCCATCTACCTCTATGATCTCTTTTTGAATTTTAAATCAGCTATTATTTTGTCCAGTATAGCATGAAGTGAATAAGTAAGATGCAGATTCTTGTTGTCAGAATAAATTTTTGTCTCATGAATAATTTTTCATCTCTTCTGTGGCAAAATTGTGGACATCAGTTAGTGAAAAAACAGTAAGACAATGTGTTTGTTCATATCTGTAGTTAAAAAAAAAACAAAAATCAATTATGTCCTTAAAAAGAATCAATACATATCATAAACTGAATAAGAGGAAAGGATGCACAATAGACTGATGTCCTGAATCTCATAAGAAAATATATTGGAACAAATAGGTTTGTCCATTCTTAATGATGATTTCATTGAAATATTTAAAGAAAACATGCTGATTACTGCATGAGTTAGCAAATATACTGTACCTCAAAATCAACTAGTTCATAACTGATTAAATGACATATCTGCCAATTCTTTTCCTGTTAAAAATAATAAAATAAAACTGTGGAAGAATTTATGCTCCCAAAATACTTTTAGCTTATTTATTTGGGAAAGTTAGGGATTAAAAAAAAAGAAAGAAAGTTATTCCTTCTAAGTTTGAGATGAAAATTGTCAAGAAAGATATTAATGACATTCATCGATTCTTTGTGGGAAAACTAAAACATGAGGTGATATGATTGATTCATTTTATAGCATTACATAGGTAATCATTATTAATAACAAGTTTATTTTTATTTTTTAAAAAAGTTTTAAAGCGGATGCACGTGACTTCATGGTATTTTTGTTTATTTAATTGTTGTAGTATTTATTTATTTTGCAAAAACATACCTGGCTGGTGTAGCTCAGTGGATTGAGTGTGCACTGCAAACAAAAGGGTCTCTGGTTGGATCCCCAGTCAGGGTACATGCCTGGTTTGCAGGCCAGGTCCCCAGTGGGGGCCACGTGAAAGGCAACCACACATTGATGTTTCTCTCCCTTTCTGTCTCCTTTCCTTCCCTTATCTCTAAAAATAAATAAATAAAATCTTAAAAAATAATAAAGTAAATAGAAAAAGACATTTAATTTGCACAGGCCAGGTTGAATTCCATATTAGAATCCCCCTTATATTTGTTGAATTATAGGTTTTATTCATCATTCTACAGATTTTGTGGAAGGTGATTTCTGCCATGAAGATAAAATATAAGACATTTTTCTCAATTTAAAAGATAATCTTAAGGCAACAAATCTTAGAGAAATTAGTTTCTCTGGTACTACTGTGAAGATATCTAAAAATCCTTCTATCCCTTATGTTTTTAAATTATGTTTATGAAATACAAATCTCTGCCCCCACTCTCTCTATTTTGAAAAATGCAAAAGATTTCCCTTTAACTGGAATAAATGTCACTTTGATGTGTTGTTGGCTATAGTAGGAATAGGTTGATGTCGTTGATCAAATCTTAAACATTGCAGTGTAAGGAACTGGAAATACCTCAGTTATTCTTGTTGTGCATCTTACATTAGGCATACTAAGTAGGGTATGTCTGCAGATCATATATGGAAATGATTGAGCATTGACTTGGTAACTGCTCCAATTTACATGATTTTATTTTGTTGGGATAATTTTTTGACCTTTTCTTCTTTTACCCTCTTTCCAAAAATAAGAGTTTAAAATAAAATCCAAGTAACAGGACAACTTCAGCAAAGTGAAACAAACTGATTTCTAATGAGTATTTAGAAAAACCAAAGACAATGTAACAAATCACCCATAAAATTACTATACAATCCAATATAAAAATCCTTTGCATTTTATAGTATCAAAACACAAGGGAAAGGGAGAGAGATCTACAGCAGCTAGTTTGATTTTTTTCACTTCTGGCAGACTCAAGTTGTGCATTTGAAATTGAAGAGTTTCATCTTTGTTAAGAAACAAAATGATAACAGAACATAAACTCTAAATTCTCTTTATAAAATATTTGGATTATGTAAAAATCTTCACTATGGTAAGACTTCTCAAAATGTGAATTATTTAGGGTATTTTGTCTATTATTTCCTGAACTTGTGTTTGTGTTTGTATGAATGTGTGTGTGCCTATGAGAGGAAGACATGGGGAAAGAGAAAGAAGAAAGAAAGAAGGAAAAGAAAAAAGAAAGAAAGAAAGAAAGAAAGAAAGAAAGAAAGAAAGAAAGAAAAAAAAAGAAAGCAAACAGTTATTTTTAGAGATGTTAAAACAATTTAGATGATCATGTATCTCTGGATTTCCCACTAGCTTAATGATTGTTTGCATGAAGGCAGATATTTATTTGTACATACAATTTAGATAACAAGAAGAGTGTATTTCTGATACTAAAACCTCATCTGGTGGGCTCCCTTCGGAGTAATGAGTGAACAATTTTATTTGCCCCCCAAGAACTCACTGCAGATTATAAAACCTGATGCCAATTATGATGTGGATATCTGACTATAGGAACTGGTATGACAACACCAACTCACTTCATCTGGACTAACAGGAAACTGTCATAAAAAAGAAAAGTTCTCTGCTTCTCCCAACTCAAGCTATATCTGAACTGGTTGTCTGGAGGTAAAATATTCAGAATATCCCATTACGCTCATTTCACCCATCTCATTTACCTGAACTGTACTCATTTCAAACTTCAGAGTCTGAAATAAATTCAGTACCATCTCAAAAGAGAGTAACAATGATAAAATTTTAAAAGAATAATCCAAACATTCTAGGAAAGTTTTTAATATTTCAGACTTTTATAGGATTTTATCTTAAATAATTAATGTCCATTATTTCAAAGGGAATGTCCCACACACCAACATCCATAGTTAAAAAAATTATTTCACTGGAAAATATGAAGACCTAAAATATGGAATGACCAGCATTAACAAATCAACAAGCAACAGGTGCTGATGAAGTTGTGGAAAAAAGGGAACTAGTGCACTGTTGGTGGGAATGCAGACTTGTGCAGCCACTGTGGAAAACAGTATGGAATTTCCTGAAAAAACTTAAAACAGAACTGCCTTTTGATCCACCAGATCTCACTGCTGGGACTCTACCCTAAGAATTCTAAAACACCAAAACAAAAGAGCCTATGCATCCCAATGTTCATAGCAGCATTATTTGCTATAGCCAAGTGCTGGAAACAGCCAAAGTTCCCATCGGTAAATTAATGGATCAAAAAGCTGTGGCACATTTACACAATGGAATACTATACAACAGAAAGAAAAAAGGAATTCCTACCCTTCATGACAGCATTGATGGAACTAGAGAATATTATGCTAAGAGAAATAAGCCAGGTGGTGAAATAAAGTGAAATGCCACATGATCTCACTTACAAGTGGAATCCAATCCACAAAACAAAGGAGGAAAATATAACCAGAGACGTGGAAATAAAAAACAAACTGACAGTGACCAGAGGGAAAGAGAGAAGGGGGATAACGGGAGAAAGAAGGAGAAAGGGCAAGTCAAGGAACATGTGTAGAGGATCCATGGACATGGACAATGGGGTGGGAACTGACTGGGAATGGGGTGCAGGGATGGTCAGGTCAGGGGAAAGCAGTAGGGAAATATATGGTACAACTGCAGTTGAACAACAATTAAAAAATGGAGTAATGGCAAAGTTATGTGTTCAGGGTAGATTTACTTGGAAATAGGGAAACTGTTAAGCAGTGATTACTTGTCCCATATACAGCATGGGGCAAAAGTAGGCTTCCAGTTGTTCATATAGAAAGTACTACAATAGTTAATAAATAATAATACAAGAATAAGCTCTGTGTTTCAAGAACTCACAACTATAAACCTACTTTTGCCCCTTACCCTGTATTGTATGTATGGTGTTAAGAGAAAGATTTTAGGATCAAACTAGCAAATTTGAATCCTAGCTTGAACACCAACTGCCTACCTAATTTTGGATTCATGACTTAAAATGCCTGTGCTTTCGTTTCCCTCATCTATATAATTGGGAGTATAGTGGTACCAAATTAATAAGATGGCATTGGAATTGCAAATAAAATAAAATACCTAGAACAATGCTTGGTAATAGTGAATATACACAGAGAGTAAACAGCATAGTTAATAAAACACAAAGTATCAATTTTAAGGAGGGAAATTGTCTATACATTCATATATTTTAAGTTTGCTAAAATATGCCTTTATTAGCATTGAGTAACATTGACATCTTCTTTTTCTGATGCTGTCAGTAAATGATGGTATCAGCTGTACATAGCTTTAGAATAAACTGGGATCCTCCTCCCTTGTCCTGGTGAAGTGTGAAAATTCAGAGTTTTGTGCACTCTGGGCCTAATGGTAAATGACAACTGCTCTCTGCTTCTTGTTGAATTCTAGTGTATGTCAATTAAAAGAAACGATCACTCCTTTTGCCTATATCTAAAGCTCATCATGCAGCATATATGACAGGAAATGAAATGAAGTTGCAAAAAGGGAAGGAGGTCCCAAATGCTACCTGTAATCTAATAGATAAACTAAAACAACTTCTATTAGATTGCATTGTCATTATTTTCTTTCTAAGAGCCAATAGGATATAAATAATTCTCCAATATCAGTATAAGAAATATTTATGCTTTCCTTGAGCATTTTCCCATTCTAAAACAGCTGGAGCATTTCTGGAAATATTTATTAATTGCCTGAATTAATAATTCCCACCAAATAAAGAGTTATTTCCAGAGTAAAGAAATTATTATATTTCCCGGTCTATGAATAATGTGTTAAAAGTTGTTAAAATGTCAATCTATTAAATAAAAATGAAGAAGAGAATAAGATATTGCTATTTTGTCTTCATTTTAACAAGTGATCCCCTATAAAAATATCCTTTAAATTGTGGATATTTCTTTTATTTTATTCAATAGCCTAATAAGGTATCAGCCAAATAAGAATATGATTCTAGAAAATAAGAATGCATTTCAGTATTTTACTGATAGTTAAGAAGTTAAAAGCAAATTGAACAACAGGCTAACCAGGTATTAGTAATGTCACTTTAGGGCAGGTTCAGTGATGAAATAGCAAGATCTCATCCTTAATTATGTGCTTATTTATATCTCAAATGTCTACAAAGTGATCAGTAATCTATTGATTACTTGAAAATGATTCTAAATATTTAGAACTTGAATAAAAATAGGCATGAACTCCTTAGAGTTTCAACATAAGGAAGAGTAATTATTTGGTTTATCTTTCTATTCCATAAAAACATTTTTCACCTATCCTCTAATAACTTTCCCTGCCCCATCCGTATGGTCACAGAATAAACTTCTATTCTGTAACCCAACCTGCCATATAACTTACACTTTCTTCTCTTTATTGTTTTTTCTATTACTTTTATATATTTGCCATGTTCCCCTTTTCCTTTCCTCCTTGAGGTCCCCTTCTACTTACCCTTTATCATTCTACCTTGCTTATTTTCTTTATAATATAATATGATATATTATAATATCACATTATCTTTATTTCTCATATAGATGGATGGATGATAGATAGATAGGTAGATATAGACATCGTCTGCTCATGTTTTTCCCTAATCTTAATGGGTTGTGAATAGAATCTAGCAGATAGGCTATCCACAATGTCAATTTTGAATGAATGAATAAATGAATCAATCAGTCAATAAATGAACTGATTAATTCTCCCAATGTAAAAATAAATACCTTTTTTTCTCCAGTATGAAGTATTTATTGATAAATTAAGATAAAGACTTAAGTAAATTACAGTAAAAAGATAAAAATAGAGGGCTTAGTTTTTGAACAATTCAATATTTAAATATGCGTAGGAAAATACATATTGGGTTTAAAAAACTCATCTACTTAAAGAACTTAGATTATGCATGAAAAATACACTCGAGGAAAAAATAAGACCAAATGACTGCTTAAATCAAAGAAAGTAAATAAAAATAACAATGAAAATTTTATTTTTAGGGACACTTGGTGTTCTTATTTTTTGAGTAATAATAAATCAAGAATATAGACAATTTATATGAAGGACAAGAAAAAGCCACTGTCCTTACCTTAGAATTTCCAGTTATATTAAGTAATTTATTCTAACCACTGCTTATTTCTCTAGTTTTTCAGATGTACTTAAGTTTTTTCTTTTTTATCTTTTCTAGAATTAATCTCTGCTTCTAATGCAAATTACTAATTTTTGACCTACTTCTGACAGATAATGGCAAACACTAGTCTAGGCTTTGAATGTAACCTGTGCTCTCTCCTGTGCTCATGTTTGTTACCTGCAAAGGAGTTCCCATAAGACTATCAGCTGATTTCTCAAAAGAAATCTTTTTAAAAAATATATTTTATTGATTATGCTATTACAGTTGTCCAATTTTCCCCCTTCACCCTGCACACCCCCCACCCACATTTCCTCCCTTTAGTTCATGTCCATATGTCACACTTGCAAGTTCTTTAGCTTCTACATTTATCATACTATTCTTAGCTTCCCCCTGTCTATTTTCTACCTACCATCTATGCTACTTATTCTCTGTACCTTTTCCTCCTCACTTCTCCTCCCACTCCCCTGTTGCTAACATTTCATGTCTCAAAAAAAACTTGAAGGCAGGAAGGGGTTGGAAAGAAGTATTCAAAGTCATGCAAGGCAAAGACCTACATTACTCTATCCAAGTAAAGACCAAGATTACTCTATCCAGTAAAGCTATCATTTAGAAGGGCAGATGAAGTGCTTCTCAGATAAGGTCAAGTTAAAGGAGTTCATCATCACCAAGCCCTTATTATATAAAATGTTAAAGGAAATTATCTAAGAAAAAGAAGAAGATAAAAATATGAACAGTAAAATGACAACAAACTCACAAGTATCAACAACCAAACCTAAAAAACACACAAAAATTAATTAAGCAAACAAATAGAACAGGAACAGATTCACAGAAAAAGAAATCACATGGAGGGTTATCAGCAGGGAAGGGGAAGGGTAGAATGGGGGGAAAGGTACAGGAAATAAGAAGCATAAATGGTAAGTACATAATAGACAGGGGGAAGTTAAGAATAGTATAGGAAATGGAGAAGGCAAAGAACTTATATGTATGACCCATGGACATGAACTAAGGTGGGGGAATGCTGGTGGTAGACTGGGTACAGGGCAGAGAGGAATAAAAAGGAGAGAAAAATGGGACAGCTTTAATAACAAGCTCAATAAAATATATTTAAAAAAACATACTTTGGACTCCCTGGCCTATACTTTACTTTCCAGTTCTGAGACTTCTTTTGTCACTACTAACAATGGTTGGGAACATATTGGCATCAAAAGTCTTTTTTTTTTTTTTAAAGATTTTATTTATTCATCTTCAGAGGGGAAGGGAAGGAGAGAGGGAGAGAAATATCAATGTATGGTTGCTTCCTGTGCATTCCCTGCTGGGAACTGGCCTGCAACCCAGGCATGTGCCCTGACTGGGAATCGAACCGTGATCTCTTGGTTCACAGGCCCGCGCTTAACCCACTAAGCT
>CM052541.1:73766478-73789804 GCA_028533065.1 Trachops cirrhosus
GCATCAAGAGTCTTGATCTCTTGATTTCCAGACCATTATCCAAGTCTTGCTTTTTCTCCCTTAAACTATATCCATCCCAGTTTTATCTAATATAGATCCTGCACTTTGCCCACAAACTTTTTTCCTAGCCCCATCCTACCTAGACTGAGTGCCTCTTATTTTCATCTTAATGTTTCAGCATGAAGGAGGCACATAGAAATTTTAGTGTCTCGTCTAATAAATAGTCCAACTGAAATTAGATGAAGCATTTTACAAAGATCTCTTGAATCAACCTTCTCAATGTTTTATTTTAATCTTAGGTGTGTTGGTGACTTCAGTATGTTGAGGACAAACAAAGGATAATTTCAGTGGCATTTAAAAAATTCAGGACCCAAACAATCAGTCCTCTTTAAACCATTTTTGACAAGGATGCATTCACATTATGTGGAATCCTTTCTCCCTTGGTTGTTATCAGGAACATGTGACAAGTTAAAGGGTGCCACAAATACATATTTCAGTATTGAATTTAGGGATTTAGAGAATGAGAGTTGGAATAATTTGCTAATATGAACTGTATCTCTGCCTGATTTGTTTCAACCCCCTTATCATTTTACTGAGCATACATGTAGGTAGCTCAACTTATTCATTCATTTACTTTATTTTTATTTCATTACTGTATCATTTAAAATTGAGCATTAATTATAAAGTTTAAAAATAGCCCCTAAAAAATCACATCATCTATATCTTAGCACTTGAATACTAATGCACAAAATATGTTTGTTGTGTTGAAAATTTTTTGACACTGCTAAGAAAATGTACCTGAAATCCATGTTATTAAATAAGTAGTATGATTTGATTAGAAATGTTTAGAGGGAAGTGCTAAATTAGAAAGCAAATGCTTCCCCCTTCCTCTAATATCTTTGAGGTTCTGGACCTCAGATGAGAAGAATAATTCATTTGATGTGAACCCTGAAAAGCAACTTATCTGCCACGATGGATTCTTTATGGTCAACAAAGTACCCAAATTTTACACATGATAAGAGTCTAGCAGCCATTTGCTGATGGGCTCCTCCTGAATTCTCAGCTTCCTGCACTATGTATGCCCTGCTTCTTTATACCATCTGAGTCAACCACTGTGCGAAAACCTAGTTTTGTCTTTTAACCAACAGACTGAGACCTTCTATTCAATCAGAACTGCATAAATTGTATTATCATTTGCATTGACACCAATCAATCAGGACTGAAGAATTTGAATACCTCATTTACATAGAATGGATCCATTTGGAAAGTTGGATGGAAATGTGTTATAAAAGGAGGCCTCCCGTTTGTCTCTTTGGAACACTATTTAGGTTGCTACTTGAATCAGTGTCTCTCAGGCTGTAGCTCCTTTTGCTCAAATAAATGTTTTTTATTCTTTATAACAGTGTATGATTAATTTTGGTTTACAAGGTGTACCTGAGCTGAATCTTTGTGAAAACCAGTTTTGCTTTTCCTCCACATATTCTAATATGATTGGCATAGCTGTATCACCCCAATCATTCAAACAAATGAGGGTTTTATTTCAGGAAATTAAAATGTGGACTTTGGTTTCTATTCCCTGCACACGCAGGCTAGATCTTTAGGCTGGCTCTTGTTTAGGTTTTCTTTTCATTGCACCAAAGTATTCTAGGGCTACTATCTGCTAGGTCTCTCTTTCTTACATATTCCTGATCAGTTGCACTGGCTGCTCCATGCATTGTTTTCTGTACCAAAATTTTCTCCCCTCATAGTTTACATTTGACTTTTGTAAGCATCATTTATTCAGCCAATTAAAATAATTACAATTAAAGTCATAATAGTTAAAAGGTTATTAAAACCATTTATTAATACAAAAATAAATACTTATGTGAGACTTAATCAATATAATATTGATTTAATCTTAAAATTACAGTCTGGTTTATAATCCTTCAAGATCTCTCCAAACACAGCATTTAAATGACTGCTTTCAATGGTCATGACAGGACCCAGGACCACCACATACAGTTGTATAAGCTGTTCACTGCATGATGGTATCAAACAGTGAGAGAGCAAGTGGCAACTGGATTTATACTACCTTCTGCTTGTCAAGTATATTCCCCAGCATGGGCTACATCGTTCTATGAAATATAGGGAACTTTTCTTAAATAAAACAAAGGAATAAGCTGTTTGCTAAGCAGTGTATTCCTGGAGGAAAACCTGTCTAGAAAGCATACTGATTTCTTATTTTTTAACTTTTTAAAAAAATGTTGTTTTAGTACAGTTGTCTCCAATTCCCCTCCCACTCCTCCCCACCCCAGCCATCCCTACCTCCCACTCTTGATCCCACTCCCCTTTGGTTTTGCCCATGGGTCCCTCATAGATGTTCCTGAAATCCCTTCCCCATCTTCCCCCCATTATCCCCTCCCCTCTGGTTACTGCCAGTTTGTTCTTTATTTCAATGTCTCTGGTTATATTTTGCTTGCTTATTTGTTTTGTTGATTAGGTTCCACTTATAGGTGAAATCGTATAGTATTTGTCTTTCTCACTTAAATTTGCATAAAGGTACTAGTGGTGGTCCTATAAAGCCCAGTTCTTCCTCCTTTGAATATTGATTATTTCTTCTATTTGATAATTTTACATATATCATCAATATGCCCAATTTTCCCAATTGTTTCTTACTGAATGCTGGATATGGAGCTTCTCTCCAAAGTTGCTCTTTACTACTCTTTTTAGACTTTATTTGACTCATTTTGTGTTTTTAAATATTTGCTCCAAATTCTGAATATTTTAGGTTGTTTTAATAGAAAAGGTATCAATTTTAATGGACTTGGAAACATTTTTAAAGCTGTACCTATACTACATGTACACATTGAGAATACTGATTTTACTCCATGGATGAGGAAGAGTTCTGTTTCATAGATATGTGATAATAGATAGATATGTAAGAACAATTGATATGTGACAATTAAATTACGAAGTCTAAGATATTAAAGTCCTGTGATTGATTTTTAAAAGTCTATATTATAGATCTCAGAATGGTATAAATGTTATCTGAAAAATGATGTAGAATTTCCAACTTTTTCAAGTCTTTTTACTAGTCTTACCTGTTATGGTTGATAGTAAATGTATATGTCTGTAAGAAATTGTGCCCATGATAGTATGGTCTATTAAATTATCCAGCTACTTGTTTTGTCCAAAGTTGAGGAAATCCAGTTACAATAAATCATTGGTGTTGTTGCACTCTCTTTACCTGTGTAGGAAATACATATAGTGGAAGTGGTGGATTTCTCTAGTTACCAGTAGGGTTAACTGCTGATTATGCAGAGCTGAGTCCCTTTCCAGTAGTTGCTCTGTGTCAAAGAAAGCTGGCCCCTCCCAAGGGGGAGTCTGCACTCAATGACTAAAAAATGAGGAGCATACAGAGACCTCAATTTAAGAAAACCAACACAGTTACAGAGCTTCCCTTTGGATCAACTTTGGATGCAGCTGCATTACAGTTCAGCAGCTTTCTTCATCCTTCACACACCTTATTCCTGAAAACTCTCCCCAGTAAACTTTTTGCACATGTATTTTAGAAATTACTGCCAGAAGAACCTGACCTACTAAAGTAGGTACTAAAAGTAAGACTAGAAATGGCTCGTGGACAATTTGACAGTAAAGACTCTATTTCTAGTGGTGGAAAGCTAATAGTCCTTGGTATAGTCTCAGGGTAATTGTTACATTTTTCATCATTGGTGAAACTGGTATTAGAATACAGCATAAGGACATGCACTGAAAGACAAATACTGCAGGCATTTGAGAGTTCCAATATACTAGTTATGAAATCAAATGAATGGGAGCCATCAATGCATTGATTAATCATCAGCATAGGGTGAACTGGAAAAACCAGAGTACCACAAGATGACCATCTCATCAGCCAGAGAACAAAAAAAGTTGATGGTCCATCCCAGGACTCAATCATAAAATTAACATAACTTCAGAGAAATATGAACTATTAACCTTATCAGATCTGCTATGACCTGGAGACTTAAAATTATTATATCAGGACTGGTGATATTTGAAGTCTTGAATCTCCATATATCTCTAAACACTTTAGGACTAAACTTGCTTATTCCTCTTTCATAACAGCTTTGACATTTTCCTCTTGCTTAAATGTGATGCAAAAAAATTTCTTTGTTAGATAATGCATGCTGACCTCAGAATCTATCCCTATCTGCCTTTCTGTGTATCAGCTCAACAATGGGTCAACTCACCACATAACTCTACCCTACAAAGCAGTCGTCAGCTTGTCAAGGATGAAAATGAGACAATGTACAGAAGCAGCTACAGGATGTAGTTAACATGTAGGGAGAAGAAGATGGAGAATGTTTATGGAATCAGGTGCTGAGAATGCTGTATGAAGGGGAGACAGAATGTAGAGTAAAATGAAAGAGAATATCAATATGGGAGAATTTCATATGTAATACAAGATTCTAAACTATAACAAGTTCCCTGGGAGACAGTACTCATACACAATCGTTGGTTTTCAGAAGCTTGGATAAAGAGATAGCCAACACTAAGAGATTAAAGGCAGCAGATCTATCATGGAAAAGAAGGGAGGAAAGGATCAAATGTATCTGAGCATTCTAGAGTAAATGCACTATCTGAAGCCAGAAAACTAACTAGCTAACTACAATGGGAGACTAAGAAGAAACTCTATTTATCAAAATGCTAAGGGATTTGTTACTGAGATAGATGCCAACACTGTTAATAAACTCAATGGAGCTCTCCTCTGTCGACAAAAGATGCTAACAGAGCACTGGGTTCCTGAGATCCACATGGTAGTACAACCCCCAAAACATAGAGCCCATGCAGTAGCACTTGCCTACCAGAAATAAGCAGGATGCAATTATCACCATGAATATCACAGTTAAATATAAAAAGCAAAGCTGTACCCTCTACTTTAAATATATAAAATATAAACATTGTTTTTCACTATTACAGTCAATAGCCATAAAAATTTATAACTCTACAAGACACTGCATAAAAACCATATTTTTACTAAAACATTCTTGAGAAGGCAAGATAAGTTGAATTGAGGGTAACTAGACTCCAGGACCATGTCTTTTACCTTAATCTATACAATGTAATTCAATAAAGCCCTCTTAAAATGTAGTGGCTAATACTCCAATGAGAACATCTATGAAAAGCAACTTTATTTCTCCTTACAAGAGGATAAGAAGATTCTTCTGATTCTTCTTACAAATTTCACCTTCCATTGAAAGACTGACATGTGTGCAGAAAGCTACAATTTGATAGAATTCTCAAAAATGGGAAATAAATCTTCTATAATCATTATAGGAGGTACATTTGAAAAAAAAATGTGTACCAGATTTCAACAGTGGATTTCTACATGATAGGATCACCAGTGTATTGGTCACTCTTTGCTCTTCTACATAGATTCTCCAGCCTTCTCTGTCCCAACTTGTCCTTGAGGTTGCTTGCTATGCCCTCTGGATTTAGCCAAAGAGAGTCAATCCCAAAGATGAGCAGTGGGAAAAAGGAAAATTGGATGATTTATTTTTCTTCCCCCTCCTTCCTTGTTGTGTCTATTAGTTCTATGTAAAAATTCATTTTCTGTTGCATGGTCACTCTTCCTAGGTGATAATTATAGTCAAGTTTCAGTAACATTCTTCTCTCCCTGTGCTCCTCTAAGCAGAGAGATGGTAACAATTTCCCACTGGTAATATACTTTGCTATTCTTGTGGTTTCTCTTAAACCTGCCCACACTCCCATAAATAGTCCCATTGTTAAACTCTCTTCCATCAAATAAACCCCATGAGTGTGCTATCTTGTTCATGCTGGGACTTAGATTGACCACACAAGTCCCTTTTTGTTCTTTTTAAAAAATTTTTATTGTGTTTTTTCCATTACCATTAACCCCCCTATATCCTCTTCTACCTCCACCCACCCTTCTTCCTCTACAATCACCACACTGTTCTTTATCTGTATTTGTTTTTACAATAAAAACATCTATTTACAATAAAAATCAATGGAATTTTAAGTTTCTTCTTTTCTTTTTTTTTCTTTTTGGTTTAGCTTTGATGGTTCATTCCAAGTGAAAACATATAAGGAAGTGGAGATAGGGAATGGAAGGGTTACATGCTTTGGGTTTTGCTTTTTAAAAAATGATTTTATTTATTTCCTTTTAGAGAGAAGGGAAGGGGAAGACAAAGAAAGGGATAGAAGCATCAATCAGTTGCCTCTGGCATGTGCCCAGACAAGGGATCAAATCAAAGCCCAGGCATGTGTCCTGACCAGGAATCCAACCGGGGACCTTTCATTTTGTGGAACTATGCCCAACCAACTGAGCTACAACAGTGAATTTTGCCTTTTTATGCCATTGATAACTGCAAAATTCAAACTCCTTTCTTTTTTCTTGTGTTTCTGCTCAATAGTAAAGCCTGCGATGAGTTAAGAGGTTACATTACTACTGAAACTCAAAGCTACATGTGAACTAAGATTACACAGCATATATACAAGACAGAAGACATTAACTTGTTTAGTTCTTAAAGAAATAAGGCAACACCTGCAAGATGTTTGCTCTCATAGCATATAGTCATATACATTTGTCTACTTCATGTTGTTCATTTCAGGCAATGCTTAAACATACCTCGCTGTCACATAATAGTATATACAAACACAATCTCTTCATGTTGATTTCAAGCATTTTAATACAAAAATGAAATTGTGATGATAATTAAAGTTGGCAAGGTTAGGAATTGGCTAAGTCAGGAAACACTTGACACATTCAAAATCTTAGCTTGTATTTTTGACACTAAGATGTGGTCTTCCTCTCCCATATATTATTAAGAGAGAAATAAGTTCTTATATTTATAAAGAATTGGTTTGCTGCTTAGACACATCACTTATTTTTCACTCAACTGCCCCATGGGAAGGCTCAGATACAGCCTCCTATGTGTGTATCTGCATCTGTGCAGTTTGTGTGTGTCTGGGGAAACAATGCCCAAACTCTTTTGGGACCACTCAGAGAGTGAAATAATGAAAACATTTTATCAAGTGGGAAATATCAGTTTCTGACAAGCTCATCTCTGTGGTAGTCCTTCTACTGAGGTATTATAGAAGAAAATATTTGGGCATATATCTTACACAGGATTCATAATGCCATGCAGCTACCATCTCAAGGACAGTCTAAAATGAGGCTCCTCCCTGCTAGGGATAAGACAGCACTATTTAGTGTTAGAAGAGACAATAGAAATCATGTTGTCCTATCCTCTCATATTATGGATGAGGAAAGTGAGACTCAGGTTAAGAACCTTCTTCAAGGTTATGCAGCTTCTTAATAGCTGTCCTCTTGTCTCTCTGACCAATTCATCCAGGACATTAGGCTCCCATAACTATCATCCGTTAACTTGGTTTAGCATTTTTATATGCTGTTTTATACCCTTTTCAGTTCATTCAACACACATTTACTGAGAACTTACTATGTGCCTAAGCTGTGCTTGGTGCTAGTAACTTTATGCCACACAATGGAAATGTGGGCTAAATTGCAGATAAGATGACCAGGAAGGCCAATATCAAAAAGGAATCAGCACTCCTTAAATCAGATTAGTAAGAAGGATGTATCTAGGACTACAAATACATAAGATTTTTCTACAAATGGATTATAAGTTGATGGCATTCACTGGTCATTTGTGATCTGAACCATCTGTATGTTATAAACAGAAAAAGAAATGTTATAAGTAAATATTGATGGCTTGACAAAAGTTTCACATTAGTGAAACTTGTAGCTGTAGTTGTCAGTAGATTACCCAGAGAGTTTTATGGAAGAGGAAAAGAGAAAGGATAAGCCAGGAACTCTGGAAACCATCAATATATCAACATATAAGTTGTAGTGTCAAGAAATGCCTCAGCTGACACCAAGAAACCACACCCAGGACAAAGTAATCAGAAATCTGATTGAGAGTAATGAGGTCTGTCCGGAAAGTATCCATCCCTGTAATATGAAAAATACAGACATTTATTGAACAAGATAGAAGATAGAAGAGACATTGTACATAGGGCACTAATGTCTCAGTTCCCTTCGAAGTAGGCACCTTGGGACCTCACACAGTTCTCTCAATCACCTTCAGCTGCCCCATCATAATTTTTCTGAGTCTCAACAACAGTCTAAAATTTCTTCCCATTCAAAGGTGATTTTAGTTTTGGGAAAGTCCAGAAGTAACAGGGCACCAAATCTGGTCTGTAGGAGGTCTGAGTAACCTGGGTGATTTGGTGTTTTGCCAAAAAACTCTGTGCCATTCACCAGTTGTCCATAGCTACAGCCTTCTGAATTATCCAAACAGTTTCTGTGGAGGAATGTTCAAGAATTTTTCAGAAGTTCCTCATGTTGTCAGTTTCTCAGGATGAGTAAGTATAAGTTTAATTCATACTTCCTAGAGAAAATAACAAGGGTCAGTCTGATCTTTCCTAAAATCTTTGAATTTTTTTTGTCTCCCACCATTCCAGAAACTCTCCAAACTTTTGGTCATCCCAGTTCTAATAGGGGTTACTGTGATAAGGAAGATATTGACTGAAATGGCCATGGACTAAGGTCACTCCCTGTTGTCAAAGGCCATTCTGGTTGTCCATGAGGTTGCTCTTGGCATGAAAGTCTAACTTATTCAGTGAAGAGAGATAAATGGGTAGAAATAAGGTAGGTGGTCATCCTTCAGCCTTATCCTATACCTGGGCTACTGCAAAGTAGACCCTTCACTTTAATTTCACTGGCATCGAGAGAGCCAGGCATTATTAAAGTTTGCCAGGTTATCAGAGATCAGAACAAACCCTGGGTGTAGAATACAATAAAAGATGATTAAAGATGACATTCAGGCAGTGCTTTTCTCCTTATAATGTCCAGCGCATAGTAGGTGCTTAAAATTTCTTGAACTAGAAGTAATTTATTGACATTTCAGACCAAAGCAAAATCTCAAAAGGAAATTATTATTAACATAGTTAATCTCAAAGTATGATCATAACTGAAAAAGTACCTACTGTTTGTGTAGCACATTATAGTTTATGAAGTCCTTCCAGGTAAATTAATATGTATGAAACTTTCACATTGTGGTGTAAGCATTATTTACTCTATTCTCTTGATAAAAACATCTAGACTTTATTGCTTAAAGTCATATAGCTGGGGCTTTCCTACTGGTCTTTTTGTTTCACAAAGAAAAACTTTGTATTATTTCATTATAACATAGTTCAACTAAAACTAAATAAATTTTAAATACATTTTTTTAAAGGAAACTTCCCAGGATAACTCTCTGTAATGACAGAGCCTAATGCTTCAGGAACTTAATTGGGAATTCTTTCCATCTATTCAGAGGAATTTTGTTCCTGAGGAACAATGGCTATCAAGAATAAATATAGTGACATAAAGACCTTTTACTGCATGTGTGAGATAGTTGTGCTGGTAATGGTTATAAACATGCATTTTATAAACTGTTCTATTTCTGGGAGTATGAAACCGTGAAGAAATTTGGAGAATTTGATTTCTTTAGTGTTCACAGTTGGTTTTAAATAGCACTCAATATTTTCTTTAAATCAATACTTCTCAGGTTTGACACCCCTTTGACTCACTTAGGCAACTTTCCAATACTGGTGCCTGGACCCCACACCAGACAAATGAAATCAGAATTCCAGAGGATGGGACAGTGGTATCAGTAAGTGATAAAGCATCCCAGGTGACTTTAATATGTAGCCACAGTTGAGGACCATTGGTCTAGACACTCAAATGGGGTGGGAATGGCATGTTCTACTATCCCCAAAGGGAACCCATCTGGTTGACCTGGAAGGTGGACTCTTCATTACTGTCTAATATATCATTCTGAGGAAATGATAGAACTATAGATGATGTTTTGGTGCCTTCCCCTGACTACTGTATTAGATCACACATCCTTTCCCAGTTGCCATGACTGAGGGTTACTAACAGTTCATTATTCCTCTCCCTGCCCCATAAGCAGCCAATGACTGACCACCAATAAGGGATGCAAAACACGAGTCCCTTTCCTTCAAGTTGGAAACATCTCTGCAGTGCTTTCCATTCTGTAGAGATTCTTGTGTAATTAGGCTGATATTAAACACCAACACACACTGTGTTTTGCTGAAGTTTTTGTCCCCCTCACCTAATTCTCTTCTTTACCTTCTTTGAGGGCATATATCTCAATGTCATGATCTCAACAACCCCTGCCTCAGGCTCTGTGGCTAAAAATCTTGACCTATGACAAGCAACTACTCCATAGGATTAGTTAGAAATAAGATAGAAGATACAGGTAAACCATATCTTTAGATAAATACTGAATATTATTAATAATAAACAGGAACACAAGAATCCAAGGAGTCAAGTGCTAGAGTAAACATTTGTACAAATCCCTAATTTTATGCAATCAATTTTGTTGGCCACTATGCCAGGAAATGAACCTGATTTGAAGCAACAGTGTTTTCTTTCAGTCTTTCCTTTAATCCACAGATGGAGCAAGAACTGAAAGCAGGCTGTGGGGTCAAATGCCATGAGAACTGCAATAGCTAAAAATGGGTAGCAAAGCAGGGAAAACTTGGTTACTACTAAATCAAAATGTATTTACTCCTCAGAAACCATAGCTAACACTTCATGAGAGTCTCTGAGAGAGACTGATTACACAGCGACATTATATTAATTAAATATTGATTAATATATTAATTATTAATTAAATAGTAATGCAATCAAATTAAATACCCATATATTAATCAAATATTGATCATATATTAATTAAATTAATCAAATGATCATAAATTAATTAATACAAAATTTGAAATTTATATTAGGTAGATTGAACAATTATGTTTTACAAATCAGAAAATAAAGCTTTTAGTTTTTCTTCTTTGCTAAATGTTGTACTTGGTAAATATGCATTAACCAGAGGGTGACTATCTACAATAAAAAAGTAATTGCATTTTGGTGATGGGCTCATCATAGTTAAGTGATGTAGACATCATTTTCTACTAATTATGTTTCAAAAGAAATTAAGCTTCAGGCTGTGAAAAAGGGTTGCAAATTTTTTTACTATTAGACTTTATTTTACTTTAAAATGTTATTATATTTTTTTCATTACCATTTAGCCCCCTTATATCCCCTTCCCTCCCTCAATCACCATACTTACATCCATGAGTTTTTTCCCCCTTTTGCTTGATCCCTCCACCCCCTAACCTCCACCCACTCTAGCTGTTGTCCTGCTCTTTATGAGACTGTCTCTAATTTACTTGTTAGTTTTGTTTGTTCATTAGATTCCACATATGAGCAAAATCATATGGTATTTGTCTTTCTCTGACTGGCTGATTTCACTCTACATCCATCCATGCTGTCACAAAGAGTAAAATTTTCTTCTTTTTTATGGCTGAGTAGTATCCCATTGTATAAATGTACTATAATTGTTTTATCTATTCATCTATTGATGGACACTTAGGCTGCTTCCATATCTTATAAATAATGCTTCAATGAACATAGGGATGCTTATGTTCTTTTGAATTAGTGTTTTGAGTTTCTTCAGATGTATTCCCAGAAGATGGGATTGCTGGGTCAAAAGGCAGATCCATTTTTAATTTCTTGATGTATTTCCATACTGCTTTCCATAGTGGCTGCACCAGTCTGCATTCCTACCAACAGTGCAAAAGGGCTCCCTTTTCTCCACATCCTCGCCAGTACTTGTTGTTTGTTGCTTTATTGACAGCCATTCTGACAGGTTATTAAAAACAAACAACCCAATTGAAAAATGGGCAAAGGACCTGAGTAGACAGTTCTCTAAAGAGGACATGCAGATGGCCTATAGACATATGAGAATATGTTTAATATCACTAATCATCAAAGAACTGCAAATTAAAACCACAGAGATATCACCTCACACCTGTCAAAGTTGCAATTTTTTTAAGTTTTATTTGAAAATCATCCAAAGTTAAAAACTTAAAAAAGTTAAAACTTAAAAACTTAAGCAAAAACTTGGATTTTTGAATTAAGATTTACAATATAATAGTTACAATTCCAGGTCTTGAAAACTAAAAATTCATTCTTACAGAGATTAAACTTTCTTCTAGTGCTTTTTAGCACTGTATATTCTCACTAATTACTTCTCAAGTGAGCTGATGAATAAACAAATGTGAATTGATGTAGAGTTTTATTTTGAATACCTTTCTACTTTAGTGAAAACCCCAAACATTTAAAAAAGTTTCACATAATTTCATTATTTAGTTATCCCATATTTTGTTTAAACTATATTCCAAAGATAATCATTTGTATTTCCCTCCAATTTTTTATCAAAAATAATTTTAATGAATAATTTTATATGTTTTTTTTAATCTCATACTTTCTGTAGGATAGATTCCTAGATGATATATCTCTAGGTCAAGTTGTATGCATATTGTTAATTTTACTAGACTTGAATATAATTTCAAGTACTTTCCTAATATTCCATTCTCTTATTCATTTCTACAAAGCGCTTATGAGACTACCTATTTCTGTCCACCCTCCACACATCTGTTTACAATTATAACAGTCTTCAAAAAGCTCCTCTAACAATTCCTCTTATCCCTCTCCATGTGTGTCATCCCACCTGTCAACAGGGCAGTCTAATTTCCTATTCATTTCTTCTATTTAAAAACCTGTCCTTTCTCCATGTTAGGTATATGTTACTTTTATGTATAAATAGGATGAATTCCTATTATTACACTTAAAAAAATAAAAAAGAAGTATTCTAACTATATTTTTGTTGGTATTACATAGATCAATGTAGAAAAATTTTAACATACTGAGTCTTAGGATTATACTGGTGTTAGACACCACTGAGCTAACTAGTCATAGACCTTAAGTTAAACTGAGCAATCAATGAAGTGACTCTAGTAGTCAAGTTGCCACAAACATACACTTCTAATGAAGTATAGGACTATATCAGAATTAACTAGTTGACTCTAAAAGAAATACTCTAGATGGTGACCTATTTCCTGACACTAACAGTGTGAAAATGACACAAAATATCAGTAGTTTCATTACTATTTATGCATAAATATTTATAATTTCTTCCTAATATTTAAATTTCCATATGAAAAAAATAAGGCTGAATGGGGAAAATAACCACAAATTGCTTTCATTATTTACAAAACAATGTATTCACAGTATGAATTCCAGCTTCCTTTGAACAGGAAAAATATAAAATAAATACATTAATAATGAAATTGAAAAATCAGTAGCATTTGAAAATTATAAGTATGCAGGTGCATGTGTGAACTAGCACATATCTCACATGGAATTTCTGAAGGTTGATGAAGATGGATAAAGCTGTAGCAACAATTGGGTGAGAACATTTTCAAGACAGTCCTTAGATTCCAAGTATATATTTCAAACTCCTGCCTGGGCCATTAATCTCTTCATAAGAAATCTAATGGGATGAGCAAGGAGAAAAAAGGAATAGGGTAAAACACCTATACACAGCTTGTGGAAATCAAAGTGCTATGTGAATGAAATACTTAAAAGCCAAGTGTGAGACCATAGAAGCGATCTACTTTGTCAGGCTGACCTACCTGAGGGAGGGACTTGATAAGGGATTTGGGTTGTTTTAGAGGCCTTGTATGTGAGTGAGCAGAGTGGAATTTTTTTTAATCCACAATTATTAAGTTGAAAAATAGGCTAAAAATATTAGTGTTCCTCAAAAAGTTTATAGCTGATAAGATGTTAGAGAGGATGGTTATAAGGAATCAAAATGAACCTAAATTAAGGGGAACAGCAGCCTGGTCATGGACATGATAAGGCCTCCAAATTCCACCTGCTTCAGATGACACTTCATCATGACTCCCAAGCACATCCAAGAAGAGAGATCTGCAGATTCCTCTAGGTGTCATCAACCTCTCTAAACAGAAAATTGATTTTAGCTATTTACCTAGATTTAGAGATCACAGGTCCAAAGCTAATAAGAAGTCGGGAAAATGACAACATGTTGCTAAGTAAAGCCCCTAAATCAGGTGGTGAATGTGAATTCTCAAAATGAGATGAAGACAGAAAGTAATCAGGAAGTGCCAAAACAAATTAACCTTTTGGGGCTCTTGATATTAATGGAAAGTTGAAGGCTAGAGCACTGTGTATACTTGTCAGGTACGACAGGTGCCCTTTCATAAGTTATAATCAACAACAACTTGGGAGGAATTCTTTGACTCAGACACTCTGAGCTGAGCAATATTATTAAGAAATAGGTAGCTGTGTGCCCTCATTCTCATTTCCTTCCTCTCCATCTAAAAAATATTAAATACCCACTTTGTACTTTTCATGACAACTGTGGCTGGAAGCAAATAAAATAAATGGGGACAATTTCCCTAAAGCCTGTCTGCCAAATAAAACTTCTAAATGCAGGTGAGCACTGATGCTCTCTTCTCTCTCTAATGATCAAAGTTTTCCAACAGTTGACAATTATTCAATGGCCCCCAAGACTCTCCAACAACAGCCTGAACTCCAATCTTGTTTCATCAGAAGCATGTAAAAAATTCACAGCAACTAGGAGAAGTACTCAATAAAAAGCAATCCTTGATATATATTGCACTGGAGAATTACAATAAAAACCATTTCATAATATTGAGTCCACTGTCTATAAATCCAACACCATATATTTTCTATAATTTGCATATTGCAATATCTCTGTTTTTACAGAAAGAGTCTACCTAGAAGTAATTTCAGTTAAAAAAAATTTAGAATCTAAATACCAGAATTCATAAGGAAAAAAACTACTGCCTATTGATTTATTTATTAATTCATTCAGCTGATATGGGTAAGCACTGTACCTAGAAATATAACCTTGTCAATGGTGCTTTTTCTAAAGTAAAGATCATTTCCATCCACTGGTTGTCCACAGGATTAAGAACAAACTCTTAATAGTTTATAATTGGTTACTAAAAAAAGAAGCCCATAGGAGACCCCCTAAATTAGATTCTGCATTTCCACCCAGCTCCCAAGTTATGCTGAAAGTGTGATCTGCTGACTACACTTTGAAAAGCTCTGCTACATTAAGCTTTGTGGGACAAACCTTGATTCCTTCTCTTGTGTCATCTGTGACACTGTGTCCCCTCCCCAGTTATGTTCTAAGCCCAAGTCAGACTAACTTACTTGAAGTACATTTTATTTTTTTTTAATATGAGAAGCTGGTGGTCCTACATCCTCTCAGAGACCCTGTCTTATGAGCCATGCTTATAATTCATCCCTTCTCATTTTCAACCTTATTTAGGTTTCAGGTTAGAAGCAAATTCTTTCAAGAAGCTTTCCTTGATATCCTAAAATTGGGTATGTTCCCCTTCCTTACAGTCCCATAACACTCTTTTTTCTTACCTCATTTGGAATAGTAGCTTATCTTTCTGCATCTGTTCATTTCCTTCTTTCTATCTACCACTAGTCTTCAGGCACTCTTGAGCTCTTCCTCTTGTTTTATCTTTATCATCAGGAATTGGTAGGGTACCTGAGTGACAGATAATATGTACTTGTTGAATAAATCCTGAAAAGATGTTTCATACACCTTCTCTAGGGTTATTGGTATGTTAAGCATTTTTTACGTCTTACAAGATTTTGCTTCTATAAGGGAATTTAGATGTTGACAAGCAGGGGAGGAAAATGCACAGGGAGAGTTGGATTCAGCAGGACCGGCCAGCTCTAAGGAAAACTTTCAGGCATGGTTGTGTTCCAGTGATATTTTATTGAATTGGTACCCCATCTCTGGAGCTAAGAGGTGCTTTGTGGGATAAAACCCAAACTGCTTTAGAATATGCTTATTTTATTTTCTTTATCAGGTAACAGGTTTTAAACTCAGACTCATTTTCCTCTGCTGCTTTGTGGCAGTTTGATCAAGGACTGCTTACAACTGGCAGTTCGCTTTGAATAGAAAAGTCTCAGCAAGGGAGATAGATTCTGACAATAACATATTTTTCAGCAAATGATATAAATGTATTGAGCTTGCAGTACCAGAGGTATATATCAGACAGATGTGTAAGTAGGTGTTATTTCTCATGGAGAGGGTTAATGTAGTGTATCTTATCTTTTTCAGACCACATGAACCTCTATTATATTCTTGTGTCTCTTTATTGAATCATTTATCTAGATTTCAGTGGCACCCTGGGCTTTCTCACACAGCTCCACAAAAATATATATCAACATAATAAGAAAGTCATTTTCTTTATTGTTTGGAAAATTAAAAGAAAGTAGCTATGCCTAGGGTAGAGGAGGGCCATCTTTTTTTGAGATCTGACTTGGATTTGTGAGTCTCTTCATCTAGCAGAAGATTCTCTCTGAGCTACGGTGATACTTCAGCAACATGGAGTGAAAAGTCTTGGATAAGTATCAGGGGGCAGAAGAAAATGCATAAACTTCCAAATAAAATAATTTATTGTGTGAATTATGACCAAAGTACATCTGTTATTTTAATCTCTTTTTTCCTTTGCCACAAACTATCACCCAATTAAATTTACAGAGGTTCTTTTCCTATTTATTAAGACCATGTAAAAGTATTGATATGTCATGATAATGGTTTCTGGTTTGTTGTTCTCATCAAATCTACTTTCCTTCTAATCCTATTTTTGCCTTCTTAAATCTTCACGTCTTGTAATAGTCTCTAATGAGGAACTAAAGAAAACATTAAGGAATTAGTATATTGCAATACTATAGAATTGTTATATACACCCAAATCAACTTTAAAAATTTACTATACAGAATATATAGTTAATGATATGTGACTGAAGCCCACCCATCCCTGCTGTATGACACAGTCGCAGAGGGAGCCGCACGTCCGCACAGCAGACTCCGCAGGGAAAGCACCTGAATCTCCCTTGTGTTGTTTCTCTTTTGCTTGCCTGTGCTTGGGATCATTTTTATTGCTATACATACTGGAGCAGATGGTGAGAATGAGAATTGCTTGAGAATTATAGGGATAACGTAAGTGATGACTATATAACCACTCAAAATCCCCCTTGTACCCCAAACTTGAGCAGGAGTTTCCTAGAAGGGGAGTTATTTCATGATAGTATAATTATGCCCACCTAATGGCCAGTCCCGACTAGAACTTCCCTGAATAGATTAGTCAGGCCAAAATCCCCTAGAAAGGGCAGGAGAAAGAAGAGAGCTAAATGTTCGGTTTTATATAGATTTCCTTGGACCACAAGAGCCCCTACACCACAACCAACTGACCCCCCACTGCCCTATACTAGAGCTTATGTAAATAGACATAGGATGGTTAATGTAAATGGTTATTGGAAAAATTGGTTAGAACTGTCCTTTCCAGAGAAGCTTAAGAGAACCAGACCTCCTTGGTGTTTTTATACACAGGTTCAAGAGGATAGATTGTTCAGGCAATTACATAGGGCCTAGGCACATTGGGGTTGGACTCCATTCCTGGGAAAGAGAAAAGAATGGAGGAGACAGTTCCTTTATAACAAACAGGATCTCAGTGCTTTTGGGCTTTATAGCTAGCAAAGCAGATTTAGAAGTGAGAGACAGATATTAATCACTATGACCACAGAACCTATATTCTCAGTCACTTGGCAAGATGCCCAGACTCAAATGTACCCATATTCTAGTCAACTCATGCCTTTACACGTTAACCATAAAACTTACACCTAAGCTTGAAAAAATAAGGTGTCAAAATAAGTAGAAGGAAGAGGCTCAGGTGGAGAGATGATGTCAATGTAGATAAGGCTTGCAAACTGCAAGGTATCTAACCGCTCAATTATGTTTTATATAACGTGTTGCTAATTATATCCAAATGTTATGTAATGCTTTCTACAGAACAATGATAAAATAAATGTACTCTGGAAAAAAAATTTTTTTTGCTCCCACATTGCCACATATGCTTAGCCCAGAGTATAAAATAAAGCACTCACCCCAGCAAGTCAGAGATGCCCGGCTGGTGAGCTTAAAAGCATCAAGCCCCCTGTCATTCCTCACTGACGCCATTCCTTCCATAGGGATTCCCTGGACATGCAGGAGCTGGACTCTGGCAGATATAGTTTTCAACTTCAATGACAATTTCAACACCACTACTATTTACTGAATTTTTATAATGTTTTAGTCATTGGTCTAGTTGCTTTCACATACTTACCCTGACATATAGTTCATGTTTTTAATTGATTTTTTACCTTAGAAAATTGAAGCTGAGATATTAGACAATTTTCCCAATTTAAAAATGTCACCTAAATAGATTTAATAAAAAGTAAATAAAAATATTTTATGAAAGTGAAAATGAGTAGAGCTGGAATTTGAACTCAGGTTTTTTTGTGTGTCAAACTTAGTTCCTAACACTACATTATTTTGATTAAATACTTGTGGTGTACAAGGAGGTGCTTGATGTGAACTATGTATTTCATTTACTATATCAAACATTTTCCATGAAGAAATAATGTGAGCTTATATGTTACATTTTATATTCACAGAAAATATTGTTTTAAAATAAAACTATATCTAATTATAGAAAGAAAAAAATTAGCTACATTTTTTCTCTAAAATCCATAAAACAGCAAGAGATGCAGAGATTTTTTGTTTGG
Source organism: Trachops cirrhosus (assembly GCA_028533065.1). Taxonomy (NCBI): domain Eukaryota; kingdom Metazoa; phylum Chordata; class Mammalia; order Chiroptera; family Phyllostomidae; genus Trachops; species Trachops cirrhosus. Next base: position 73,785,025 of record CM052541.1, read on the forward strand.
TGTAAATCTCATTATCTTTGTAATTTGTTCAATAGCATAAAAATTCTAAGTCATTAAATTTTTCTCAATCTTCACTGCTATAAGTACCTGATGAAAAAAGTAAATAATCCATCCTGCTTGGAAAGCAATTTTTTTAAAAATTCAAATGCACAACTAATTTAACTCCATACAATTCTAGGGCCAATGATTGTGTGTTCTTACTTGAAACAGAAAGCACTATTGTAAATAGCACTGCTATGAACACAAGGGTGCATAAGCTCTTTTGAATTGGTGTTTCATGATTCATAGAGTATATTCCCAGCAGCAGAATCACTGAGTTAAAAGTCAGTTCAATTTTTAATTTTGCAGGGAAATTCTATCCTGTTTTCCATAGTGGCTTCTCTAATCTGCACTTTTACCAACAGTGCACTAGGGTTCCCTTTTCTTCACAACCTCACCAACATTTGTTGTTTGTGGATTTATTGATGATAGTCATTCTGACAAGTGTGAGGTGATATCTCATTTTGGCTTTAATTTGCATCTGTCTGATGGCTAGAGAGGTTGAGCATCTTCCCATATGTCTATGGACTGTCTGTATGTCCTCCTTGGAGAAGTGTCTATTCAAGTCCTTTGCCCATTTTTAAATTGGAGTTTTTGTCTTCCTGGTGTTGAGTCAAATGAGTTCTTTCTATATTTTGGAGATTAAATCCTTGTCTGATGTATCATTGGCACATATTTTCTCCCATAGAGTCGGTTCCCTTTTCATTTTGATGATGGTTTTTTGCCTGGTCAAAAGCTTTTTACTTTGCTGTAATCCCATTTTTTTTTTGCTTTTATTTCCCTTGGCCTAGGAGATATGTTAAATGCTGGAAAAAGTGCCCATCAGTAGATGACTGGGTCAAAAAACTGTGATACATTTACACAATGGAATACTATGCAGCAGAAAGAAAGAAGGGACTTCTACATTTTGTGACAGCATGGATGGAACTGGGGAATGTTATGCTAAGTGAAATAAGCCAGACAATGAAAGAGAAACAATATGATCTCACTTATAAAGGAATCTAATGAATAAAATAAAAGAAATGGGCAAAATAGAACTAGAGGCATGGAAACATGGAACAGACTGACTGTGACCAGAGGGGAGGTGGTAGGGGTATACTGATGGAAAGAAGGGGAAGTGCCTTGTTAAAGAACATGTATGAATGACCCGTGGACATGGACAATGGTGTGGGGATTGACGGTGGGAGCAGTGGGTAGGCTGGGTGAAGGAGTTCAAAGGGGGAAAAATTGGGACAACTGTAATAGAATGACAATAAAAATGTGCTAAATATAAATCAGTAGTATCTGAAGCATCCAGAATGAAGATATACTCACAAAAAAAAGATAAAACCTCACTGCTAAGGTCTGTGGCCAATTACTACTATATAAATTATAACAGATCTTGACTGCAATATATACTATAAATTCTACAGGAAAATGATGGATCATTTTTCTTTATTATGACAGGTTCAAAGGGAAGAATTCTAAAATAGTGAAAAGAACACACTGGCTTTGTATTCTAATACCCTTGGGAAAAAGAATAGTCTTCCTAGGGGCAGTTTCCACATCTACTAAATAATCAGTGAGAACTCTGTCAGTTTCCTATTACCATGAAACAATGACAGACTGTCTGTAAGCCTAAAATTACTACTAAAATGATTTTTAGGTGGTTAGCAGAATGAAAGATTAAGTCTTTAAATCATTTAGATATATTTTGAGGGCATAATCTATTACATATCCCATAATTGTTTTCCACAATAACTGTCTGTTTCATCCTTAAATTTATCATGTATGCATGTTGACATAAGCACAATACACCAAGTGTGTGCACTGAGATGAAGTGATATAATTTATTTTATTATTGAATATGCAGTGTACTCTGAAGTTATTGCTACAATAACTTTACTTGATTCTCATACTGACATCTTGAAACACCTCATGTGCAAGTTCTACTCACAGGTCCCAAACTGACAAATGCTACTACGTTGAATTCTATGGATTGAACTGGAGGGAGTTAGATATTAACTTATACATGTGAAAATAGAGTCAATAATGAGATGGAGTCATGAATAGTGTCACACAAACAAAATAAACAGAGTTTATTACTAAAGAAGGAGTCACAATGTCAGGTTCATGTCAGAAGGGTAAATCCTTCCTCCTTTAACTGAACCATTAGTTGTGGTTCCACTGTATTCCAGGCACTCTAATAGGTATTAAGTGTCCACTGGCAAATAAAACAGATCTGACTTCTGCCTGCATGTAGCTTATAAAATGTAGTTGATATGCTCAAGGAAGAAAGCTCAAGTCCCAAAAGATCGATTTACTGCATAAAGTCCATAAAAATGAGAGCAGTTTAGTCTTTAGGAGGCAGGGAGGTCAGCAGAGGGTGAGGAAGTAGAGCATTATTAAATAAGAGTTGTTGATACAAATTGTTCAGCAAGGCATGGGAATTAATGAGAGGGGAAAGGTTTGCTCTGACCAAGTTCCAGCCACATTAGTTGGCACGGGGACAGCCTTGCCACTGCCATTGCAACAAAATTCCACTCTAGCCTCTGGCAATAAGAATAGTGACTAACACATAGAGTTTACCTATATCTATATATAAACTCTCTATATACATATATATATCATCTTTTTAAAAAATGTTATTCCGTTACAGTTGTCCCAATTTTCTCCTTTGTCCTACTCTGCCCAACCCACCCTGCACTCCCACACTCAATCCCCACCCTGCTGTCCGTCCATGGGTCATTCATACATGTTCTTTGATTAGTCCCTTCCCCTCTTTTCCATCAGGTCTTATATTTATTGTACCAGACACTATTCTAAGAAACTTACATTTATCATTATGCCATTTGATTCTCCGACACTCCTTTAGAGAAAGTACTATTCTTATTCCCATTCTACTGATGGAGAAACTGAAGTAAAACAAATAAACATACAGGTTTAAAACTAACAACATGCCAAATTCACACAGGTGGTAAGTCACAGAGGCAGGGTTTGACTTGGAATTTTCAACACCAGAATTTGACTTTTAATTACTATGCTATTTTGCTTCTCAATGCCATTTTAATTAAACTGGATCTTTAAAGATCATTTGTCAGGATGAGTAAGCAATCACCAAAATGTTATGTGTAATATTCCTGGGCTTATATTCTGTCCCACTTGGTGTGCTGTCTTACTGTGTGCATTGTGGTTGGGACTGCACACTCACTTTAAGCTACAGTTCTGGTACCGCTGCCTTGAAACTTCCTGGCTTTGATTTGTCACAAAATGAAGACTTAACTGCTTTCTCACTAGCTTTCCAGAATCATGTGCCCTGCATGTGAAAATGGAGAAGCTGGTGGGTTTGTAATAATTATTTTTTTATTCACACACTAAATATTTTATAATTTTTTACCATTTAGACATTGCCTGCTTACTTTGTTCTCCACACACTAATATGCCTACATTTCTCTTATCAGTCTCTACCTTATTACTGACATACGTTAGACTTTTTTAATGTCAACTCTTCAGGATATTTTGGAACAGATGTCACCAATTTCACAAGAATGGCTTCTAGTCTGAACTTCTAACCACTGCCCACAATCCAATCTGTCCCTGAGAGCATGGGTCATACCAGTGGAAATATGAAATGTCTAGATTATGCTTTCATATATTTCTTTTGCCTTATGTTTGCCATAAACACATAGTTTGTTTTCTACACAGAAGCAACTACCACTAGGGAACAAGTGAGCAGCCCACATTCATACTTCAATCTATGGCCCCTGAGACTGTGTTTCCCAGAGAGGGATGTTTTATCTAGTCTTTCAGATTATACCAGGAGGGTGCTCTTTTCAAATGCCCATGAAATTGCTGAGTAAGTTTAGGTTTATGTGCAGGTAGTTTGGGTAACTCTATGCATATCTCTACCAATACCCGGAACCATAGTACTGACTCTTGGCAGAAATAGGTATAAGAGTTTTTAACTAGTGACTTATGACATGATTTTTAAAGACCTAAACTCAGCCGAAGGTATCCTGTACCAGTTTATGTGTTTTTTTTTATTGAAAATGACATGCATGGTAACACAGACTGGATTGAGCTACGTTACTAGTGCTTTGGTCCCCCCAAGACAGGTATTTGGCATGCTTCTTCCATGTTCATGATCTGAGAGGAAAACATTTCTTCAAGTTACTGGGAAAGGTCCCCGGAGCTATGCCTGATATTTTCTTATGCTTTCTCTCTCCTGTTGGACTTATCCTTCATCTTTATTAAAGACATGTGGAATGTCATGGGAAGTTTTAATTATTTGACCTCATATCATTTCCATAAGTTGCTGTTTGGACAAGGCATTGAGGTGAATAACTATCCTGATAATAACAAGTTGTTATTCTAGTTCTGTTTCTTGACGTATATTAAAAGCAAGTAAGGTATGTCTTCCTTATTAACCAAATATTATTTGATAGGAATAGAACTGTTTGCTTTATAAATGTAATTTAGTTGTCAAAATACATATTGAATATATTTTATTTTTTGAGGCTTTCTTATACTTTTTTTATTATTTTATTTTAGTTTATTCAGTACAATTTCTATCCTTTATTCCCATTCCAGCTTGCCCAACTATTCCTCCCCTCCTCCCTCCCCTTTCCAACTCCCCTAGTTTTGTCCATGTGTCCTCTATATTTGTTCCTGTGAACCCTTCCCTTCTCCCCTGAAATTCCCTGCCCTCTCCCCTCTGGTCACTGACAACTTGTCCTCTATTTCAGTGTCTTTTGTTACATTT
>CM052541.1:73790304-73826573 GCA_028533065.1 Trachops cirrhosus
TAATATAGTTTAGTATCAGGTATTATGATCCCTCCTACTTTACTCTTCTTTCTCAAAATTGCAGCAGCTACTCGTTTATGGGGAATCGTTTATGGTTCCATATAAATTTTTGAAGTGTTTGTTCTATGTCAGTGAAATATGCCATTGGTACCTTAATAGGTAATGCATTGAATGTGTAGATTGCTTTGGGTAGTATGGACATTTTGATGATGTTAATTCTTCCAATCCATGAACACGGTATATGTTTCCATTTATGTGTGTCCTCCTTGATTTCTTTCTTCAGTGTTAGGTAGTTTTCTGAATATAGGTCTTTTACCTCTTTGGTTAGGTTTATTCCTAGATATTTTATTTTTCTTTTTGCTATGTCAAATGGGATGTTTTTCTTGATTTCTGCTTCTGCTGTTTCATTGTTGGTGTACAAAAATGCCTTTGATTTCTGGATATTGACTTTGTATGCCGCTGTTTCACCAAATTCATTTATTAGGTCAAGCAATTTTTTGGTCGAGTCTATAGGATTTTCTATGTACACTATCATGTCATCTGCAAACAGTGAAAGTTTTGTTTCCTTCAGGAAGTGTGGTATACATTTGAGAAACAATAGTTACAGGAAAGATTCCATGACATTTGTAGAAATTCCAAACTAATAATCAACAGAGATGATGTTACTTTCCAATTCACTTTTTCACTGTACAGAAATTACTGGCATATTTCTTTTACAAAAAGCAGTCTATAGTTAATTTAATAGATTGCTCTGTAGCAAATCCTTTTCATTCCATTGTATAGCATGGGTGCCGATAAATGTACTCTGATAATATTTTTCATGTCACTCTATTCCTCATATGAATGTACTTTTAGTTACCTGTTTGAAATAGTTATTACTGGTCATTTAGATGACTTCCTGGTTTTAGTCCAGCTTCTGATATGAATAGGCATATTCCCACACTTTCGGTGCATAGATCACTTGAGTGCTGTTTCTGATTGGGGGTGGGGGATGCTTAGCTCTACTCTCACTGAGAAAACCACAACTAGCCTAGGCAAAAATTATTAGGTCTAAGTCTTAATAAAGCCAGGAGAAACATTATACGTACAACCTTGTTTTGGAGTTAATCAAAGAATGGTAGTTATTGCCTTTCAATTGCCATCACTATCTTTGAAATTTCCTAGTATTTTAACTCTGAAAGCTACCAGATTTAAGCCATTAGATTGCTAGGCAGGGGAGTCGGGTTCAGGGTGTAGTAGGACAAGGAGAATACTTAGGCACTTTGTATCAGCCTGGCAAAAAGCCCTGGAGGTTTCTGCTGACCTGTTGAATCTTTCCTGACTTGTCTTAAATGGAGGCAACTGAGACAAAGTATTAAACAAATAAAAATCAAAGAGAAAAGTGAAGAGAATTAAACTCGATAATTCTGACAGTCTTTCCAAGTATCTTTCATCCTGAAGACAAGAAAAATGTTAAAAATGGTCTTCCGTTTTGTGCTCTCCTCTTTTCTTTTCATAAGCACACATATGCACTAATGTGCGCACACACTCAAAACTTTCTTGTAACAAAATCCCAAATGAAACACTATAATGAGGTTTAAGACTCTGATATAACCTCTAAATTTTCTAAGAAAGGAAGAATTCATTTAAATGATTAAAACTATGAATAATTATTTGTTATGATCCAATCTAAGACTGGACCTAAGCAATCATCCTAGGTTGCAAAGTACTCCCAATTTTAATGTTATATTTAGCAAATGACACAGTTCAAAAATAGGAGATCAAGGAAGCCCAAGCTATAAAACCCATCAGAAAGCAGATTAGGCTCTATGCCATGAATAATATTTAGAATCTATCAGAACAGCAGTTATGTGTATATGTCCTTAACCAAATAGTGTTTTTCCCACCATCAATCATGAACACCTCCTGACTTTCATATGGTAATAATAAAACTTTTCCCAAATACTTATGCAGGCAAAACAGCCTTTAGGTTTTACACTTACATGACTACATTATTTCCCTTTATAATGTTCACATTTTCATAAGGTGCCTTGTACATTTGATTTATTTCAACTAATATACAATAAAATCCTCATTATCTTAAACTTTTAGCTGAATAAACTGTCCAGACTATGCAACATTTGTAAAATTTTAAAAATAATGCATATACATGACATCTTTGTAACATGAAATGTCTTAGAAGAAATGAATTGAATAAAATTCAATGTATTTTCAACTGAAGCTCACCAGGAATAAGTGTATTTCTCCCATATGCAGATGATGTGGGCCATAAGGCAGATACAACTTGCTACCAAAGTGAATTGAACATAGAGAAAACTGCAAAAGTGCTGCTGATATGAGGACATGTACCACTTGGTCAAACTTCAGTCTGGTACATTGATACCTTAGGAATCTGATGAAGCACTGATATCTAGTTAATGAAAAAGAAAGTGTGTGAAACATGTAAATTACTAAATCCTTACATCCCTAAGGCATTCAATGATTAAAACAAAGAACAACAACAACAAAAAACAGCAAAAAGACTGGTCTTGCAATGAACTTCTTGACTTCATATCATTGTCATTTTACTTGATAGTTTGATACCTAAGCACCCTGATAATTCAGTTATCTTAACTGTAATATGGAGTAAACACCTATCATATATGCTTTTAATATTTTTTAATTTCACAAATAGAACACTAATATATATTTTCTGAAAAATATTCAAATAATTATGCAGAGAAAACATGAGCAAATACTCATAATGGTCTTCTATTTGCTTTCATACCCCAACTCAGAAATTTCTGTATTTAAGAATTTTATGACATCCATTCTGTAATTTTTCTAGGTATTTACATACAAATATTATTTCTCCTACAAATGCTCTAAGTATTTTTATAGACCTTTACTTTTTTGACTTACTCATCTATTTTAGTAATCTATTCTTGTTAATGCATGTGGGTTTGGCTATTTCTTTTTCACTATACCATAACTGTTTAATATTTTAAAATAGTCTTCTATTGATGGAGCTGTTACAGTAGCATCTTTAAACAAACAAATATTTCCTTGGGATAGAGTCATTAGATTGAAGTGGTATCAAAAGCTGAGTGATTTCAAATTTGGTACATACTAGCAAATTGCTTCTAGGTGTATTTACCAGTTATGATTCTACTCTATGAGGTTATCTTTTTTCTGTGTCTTCAGCAACACTGGGTATTGTCACATTATTTGAAGTTTGACGATAAGTTTAAAAAACTGTTTAAAACTTTTGTGCATCTATGTAAATGTTTACTAATAATTTGATTTGTATATCTCTTGTAAAATATCCATTTTCATTTTCTGTATTGGGTTGTCTTTTAGAAATTCTCATTCCCTGAAGGAAATTATGTATCATATCAGACTTTATACCTCTATTAGCCAATCTTCAGTACAATATCTTACCTTAAAAGTTTTTGAGAGAGGTTTGTTGAAGTCTGCCCCAACAACTCTGACTTGTCATATATTTTCATATTTTGTTATGTGCTTTAAATTAAATTTGAAACTATTAATATTTATGACTAATGTGTCTCTACTGTATAATTTATTATTAAAATCTCTTTATTTTTTAAAAATTTCATTTAAAGGTTAGTATATTGAAGAATATTCAGCCAAATATTAGTATTGCTACATCTTCATAATTTTAATTAACCTCTTCCTGGATAAATCTTTTAACATTGTACTATTTTGTGTCATTTTCAACCTTTGTCTCTTTTATACATTATTTACTTTTTTCAAAAAGTGTAAATGATAATTTTCTTCTAAATGAAAATATAGCTTTCTATATTGGTGTAATCATTGAGGCATTGAGCTTTATTCCTGCCATTATAAATATTTTTGTTCAGTTTTCTTTCTTACTATTTTTGTTACTTTTCTGCTTTTTCTTTTATTGATTGAATTTCCTTAATTTCAACATTTCTCTTCTAATAATTTAAAATGTGAATATAGAATTATAATGTAATGACTAATTTCTTATTTCTACCATATGTATTAAACAAAACCTAATAAATATCCATACAGACTAGAATGCAAGCATGTTGTCACTGTTGATTCTTACTTTGACTATACTTTACATGTTGGAACAAGATTGCCATCAATATTTTTCACTACAAAGTAAAATAATTTAAGAGCTAATAGTTTAAATGTTTAGAGTTAAATTTAAGTTTTACTAAATTATTCACTTACATATTGTTTTTGCAGCTCACAATTTTTATTTTTTAAGTGAGTATTTTTTTTCTGTGGTGTATATTTTCTGTGGTGTAAAAAGATTTTCGGAAATACCTCAGTTATCCTTCATATTGGATTGCTAGTGTGGCCAAGTATAGAATTCTAGGGTCAGCTCATTTTCTGTCACAAATTTCCTACAATGTCAAGTGGCTTCTGATTATAAGGGGATATTAATGAGCCAAGAGATCCAAGGATTAGTTTCACTGGGAGTGAGCAAATGCACTGGATCCTTTGCCATTAATTTCTGGCTGAAATGGCAGCCCTAAACCCAGCCAATGTGTCAGAACACCTGAAAAATATTGGCCTCTGTCATTCTAAATATCTCTGAGCTGGACTCTGAGTGTTGTAAATATTTGTATTTCCTTTCAAAACCACTCACAGAAAAAACTACAACTTCATCTGTCATCAAGAACTGTCACCATAGAGGGCTCCTCAAGCTTCCTCCTCAATACTCCAAAACTTAGATTGTCAAGGATTCTGAATGTTTCTTTGCTTCATAAAAATTTTACTCAGCTCACAGTGGAGAGATTCCCATACCAAGAGTGCCAGACTTGAGCTTACATTCTATTTTCTTCTCCATGACAGAATATTGATTTAAATTTTATGTTCATTTTTATATTTAAAGAAAACAGTCTTATTTATGAAACAATGACTGTCTAAAGTCAGCATTTTTAAATATACCATTACATAAAATGCATTGTTTGAATCAAAAGACATGATTGATATATTCCTATACAGCCTATACATGTATATGTATAGTGTATACATATACATAATGATAGTGTCTTATAGTTAGATTGGAATGCCTCTGTTTCTTTTGTATTCACCTAATATAACTTTTCTCTTTTTGAAATTCAGTATAAGTATCACCTTCTCTGAGAAATTCTACTTGAGACCCAGAGGTAGATAGACAGATAAGTAGATGATAGGTAGATAGAGAACCTGTGTAGACAGTGCTTACATACATACAAGTGGGGTAAAAGTAGGCTTACTATTGAGTTCACGAAAAACAGAGTTTATGTTTTTATTATTTTTATTAGTTATTATATAATTTTCATTGTGAATAACTGTAATCCTACTTTTGCCGTACCTTGTATATACAGAATGTATTTTATTCGGTGTAAAAAATAAACTGCAATTCTAATAAAACTGAAAAACAAGATGAAAAGCCGCCATCTCCAGCATGACTCTTCTCCATCCTTCATTCTGTTCCTGAAAGGCAATCTTCCTTTAGGCAATTTATGTTTTCAGTTTTTCTAATGACTTTCTCCATATTTCAAAATGATCAATACTCTCACACAGCACTCTGTATGAATTCCCTCTCTTTTCCTAATGTTTCTTATAGCATTATTTTGTTTATCCCCTTGTTTTCTTTGTAAATTAAAATAATATACTTATTGTACTTGCTCCTTTAACTTTAGTCAGCATTTTTATTGTACTCTATATAAAGTGGCCACCTCCATTTATTTTATCATGTTTTTCTACTCTGTATTCCCATTTTAAAACAATAAAAAATTGTTAAGAAATTTATTAACAACTAAGTTTTGTTCCATTATGAAAATCAAGTCTTTGTTATTTACTCATAGATTGCCAGTAAAAGTTAAGATCAAAACCAAATTTCATGCTATCCTGCTTTTAGTAATATTGTTCAGTTAAAGGTTATTTATGTTACAGAATTACACATTCTTTTTAAAACATTCAGTGTTGGTCAGAGACTTGACTTGGGGTAGTGAACACACAATACAGTGTATAGATGATGTGTTATGGAATTGTGCACCTGAAACCTGTATAACTTTGTTAACCTGTATCACCTCAATAAATTAATACAAAGGAAAAAAAGAAATTCAATGTGGTGCATGAATGGAGGTATCTACACAAACCTGTAGATACCACAAAGGAAAGAAACAAGAAGCTAAAAAGTGTTGATTGTACACAAATTAATTTTTAAATCACTTTGAAATTAATTTTGTGAACCTATATAGAAAATATGAATTCATTCCATAGAATGGAAACTACTTCCCCTCTACCATAGGCATTTAATAATAATATTTGGTAATTGAAAATTAAATTGCTTTAGTATATTAATCTCAGATATCAAAATTCTAAAACAAATAGAACTCTTTATCTTTTTCCAAATAAAAATGTTTATTTCATTAAAACATAGATAAATGAATGTGTTCAGTGTTATAGCTCCTAAGTCCCTTACTGAGAAGACTAAAATCAGTGACATATACAATCTCTCCCCTGACATTCTATAAATCATTAAGTTCATACAATATTTTAGTTTATTTTATATTTGACCATGATTTTATTGCACAACTTTTACTTGATTTTTAACATATCTGTCTTTGTCTTTATTACTTGCCTTTTAATTCTTTGTGCATACTACAGTTTCAGAATGAGAGAAGAAGGAATAGAAAGAAATATAAATTTAATGAATGAATGAGTAGAATCAAAGAAAACATTTTTAAAAAGCATATAAGTATATAATCACAAATAAAGCATATAAAAGTAAGATTTGCTACCATTTAATAATGCACACAGAAGGTTAATGTTTTTATTTCTTAGGAATTACCTAATCTAACATCATTGTTTTCCATTAAAAAATGAAGGAATTTAGAAGTTAAAACCATGGGCCAAGCTCAAACAGCTGGTTAGTGGAAGGTCTGGGACATGAACCCAATTTTCTTATTCTTAATTCAACACCCTGTTGATATCACATCATCTCAATTTGTGCATATATAATTCTCCCTTGTTCCACAGGTAAAGGTATGGCCTTCAATCAGACCTGGAGGTACCTGATGACAAATAAATATTTGTCTGAAGACAATGAATGTTATTCTTCTAAACCTTCAGAAAAATTACCATTCATTATATGCTTTTCAATGTTACCTTAAAATCTTATAGTGGTTTCAATTGTGGAAAGTTATTAGAGTATTATTTTTCATCTCAAATATTGATATACTGAGGTTTCCATAGATCTCTTGTCTTACTTACTAATCAATTAAATCCAATTAACAGTTTTTAAATATCTATTTAAATTACATCTCTGTTTAATAAACTTTTGTGTAATCAAAAAATGCATGTTTTCTTTCATTTTTCTTTTAACAAATTGATAAATATTTTACAATGTTTCAATAGACATTAAGGGAGTTGAAATTCAGTTATGCCATCTCATTATACACTTAAGACATTTTTAACATTTATACCAAAAACATCCACTGAACTTGATTTGGGGTGGTAAACACAATACAATATACAGATGTTGTATTATAAAAGTGTATACCTGAAACCTATATAATTTTACTAACCAATATCACCCTAATAAATTCAATTAAAATTTTTGCAATGACAATGTAAAATTTATAAATTTGGGAATCAAACTTCTGCATATGATTTTATTTTATTTTATTTTTTAAAGATTTTATTTATTTACTTATAGAGAGGGGAAGGGAAGAAGAAAGAGAGAGAGAGAAACATTGATGTGTGGTTGCCTCTCACGTGGCCCCCACTGGCCCACAACCCAGACATGTTCTCCGACTGGGAATCGAACCAGTGCCCGTGCTCAATCCACTGAGCCATACCAGCCAGGTCTGATTTTAAAATTTTATACAACTTATTAAATGCTTGTTAGAATTTCTGTAATATTATACAATTTATTGCCATATTTTTCAGACCATAAGATGCACCTAGGTTTTAGAGGAGGAAAAAAGGAAAAAAAAATTTGAAGCAAATATGTGGTAAAATATTTAATAACATAAATAACATAATATTTCACCAGTGTAAATGTGAGCAGAACTCAACAGCAGCATTAACAACCATTATGCCTCCCAAATTTAGGGGGTGTGTCTTATAGTCCAAAAAATACAGTAAATTCTTGATATAATTTCTGTAGGCACATATTGCTAGTACACCCTAAATGATATTCAAAGTCATGGAAGATTATGAAGGAATCCCCTCAAAGGATGTTAGCATTTTAGGCCATTTCAGTTTCAGGCCAGAAAAGACTCCTAGAGCTATTCTGACACTGAAAAAACATGTCCTTCTACATCTAATCTCTGGATACCACCTGCGTTAAGAGTGAGTTTAAGACAAGTGCAAAATCAAATGGGCTGTAGTCTAGATAGAGTTGCAGTGGGGAATATTCTTGGACAAAGACTTGTTCATGTAGGAGGGAAGTATAAAATAGATACCTTCATGCCAAAGATGCTGGCCTTGGGGATTTGTAAAAAGCCAGAGCCAGTGTGACTGTAAATCTGGCTCTATTATAAGCCATATCTCTTCAAAGCATATACTGCATATTTCATGGACAAGAGGAATTTAGAATTCAGTATGAATATGAAGAATAATTTATACATGCATACACATACCTTATCTGGTAATACAGTAAACCAGATAAAAGTGAATACCTTTTGTCTATGCCTCCAGATCTATTTGACTCCCTTTATACTACTCTGTGCCAGAATTGCTGAGCTCATAAGGACTTGGACAAAAGAGCACAGCTCTGATGCCCTCTGGGACTTCTAGCCATGGGGAAGCTTCAACATTAGATCAAAGAGGATGGAGAGAATGAAGTTAGAATATTTATCTTAGCCACCACTTCAGAATTGTGAACCATGCATTGCCTTCTTCAAACCCCAAATGTAAGTGATTTGATGTTAGGGGCTTTTTGCTATGGACTAAATGTTTTCTTTTCCCCAAATTCATATGTTAAAGCCCTGAACCCCAGTGTGAAGGCATTTGAAAGTGGAGTCTTCAGGGAAGTAATTAGGTTTAGATCAGGTTATAGGGGTGGAGCCCCCATAATGGCTTTAGTGCCCTTAAATAATAGAAAAAGACTAGAGCACTCGATCTCTCTCTCTCGATCTCTCTCTCTCTCCCTCCCTTTCTTCTATCTCTCTGCCATGTGAGAACACAGCAAAAAATAGTGGCCATCTCTAAGCCATTAAGAAGGTTCTCACTAGAAACCAAACCCTGCCAGATCTTGATCTTCAACTTTCCAACCTCCAGAATTGTGAAATATTAGTTTTTAAACCACCCATCTATGATATTCTGTTTGGAACTTGGGCTGACTAAAGCATTTTGTCTCCACCCATGAGCTGTACCTGTTCACACAAAGCTAAGAACCATGAGAATTCATTTGGACGATATGCAGCAAACCATACCAGGGGTTCCATGTTAGTGTATCAGTGGTGCAAGCTGTAGAGGGCATGCCCAGGGGTGGCCCAGTGGTATAACCATTGGATCAACTCTATGGTAGGATTTTGAGGCTTCATCTCTGACACAAATTCTCTGAACCTGGATTCCTGGCATTTTCAGAACTTTTAATCCTCAACTTCTGCTTACATCCACTGGAATTAGTGTATGTTATTTTAAGCTAATTGTCCTGGCAGTTATTTTTAAATGTTATAATTAGTTATTATGATTATTACCTTTTAGAGATAATGTTTAATATAGGTTATTTTTGCTCTATCCAAAAAAATAGTTCAATGGTTTATTGAACTCTCTCCCTGTTTTAAAATAACATAGTGAGAAACCACTTTTACTTTTCTAGAGGAAAAAAAGTTGACAAATACATCTAAATTATAATTAAGCCTGGTTGTGCATTCCTAGCTGTGAGGTGACTGGTCAGTTTGGCCAAATTTGTTAATTCAGTCCAACCATGCCTTCCCACTTCAACATACAAAACCTCTGCCTTCAGAGGACAAGGTTAATAAACAGTGTCTCTTATTGCTTTATCTGCTAAAAGAAGTTAACATATAAGTTGCTTGTTTTTGGAATAGGTTTACCGAGGGCCATAATATGGTTTGGCTCATAATGTGGTTTACCTGTCTGGGGTAGAAAATCACTCAATTTAAATTACAATATACCGCAGCACATTGAAAGCTATTCTCTAAGCTTTATTGTGTTAGGGAACCAAAGACGGCCTAATCAATTTCAAGCCATTTTAAAATCTTCTAGAATTGAATAAAGAAAGATGCTGTATAAAATCCATTAAGATGGACTTGTGTGACATTTAAGGCATCCCTTCAACAAAGCACAATGTAAATCATTTTTATATTTTCAGATGCAAAACAGTTGTCATTTTTATGTATTTACAGATCAAACATCCTATTTTATTTTAATTCTAGTTAGTGACTGAATTAAACTAAATCCTAAGTTAATACTTAATTTTTGTCCTTAGAGTGAAACCTAAGAATTTCCCTCAAAATTCATTTTCTAATGTTCTTTTCTACAAGTTTAAATCACCCAGTGTCTATGTTTCCTTCTGTTTCTACTTCACTGATTCCATCCCCCATTTATACCCACTTGTTATCCATAAAATATTTCCATATGTCTTCAATCTTTCTAAGATTTCTTTTACCTTCCAAATGTATACACTTTTTTTCATCAAGCCCTTTCACTGGTAACAGCTAGTCAATTTAGTAAATGTACCTGAAGGGGATGATGACAAAACTGACTAGGTGTCCTGTGTATGTGTTAATGGAAATTTCGGTTTAGTTCTGTAATGTCAAGAGTTTAAAAATGAAAAAAAAAGTGTCTTCTTTCTGAAGACAACACATAATCCAAAAATGGGAGAAAGAACTCTTAGAAGTCTGGGTTCTACCTGAATTTTGCTCTTGGCTGATTATGCATTGACTTTCAGTTTCCTTTTCCTTCTTCTTTTTTTCTCATTATAAAAATGAGGGAATCAGAAAGAGATAAGTTTTAGCTCTAAAATTCAGGCACTAAACTCCGGACACTAGAAGTCTGAGTTCCGCCTGAATTTTGTTATTGACTAATTGTGCATATAACTCTCAGGTTTTCTTTTCTTCTTCTTCATTCTCATTGTTAAAATGAGGAGAATCAGAAAAAGATAAGTTTTAGTTCTGAAATTCAGTGACTAAACTTTAGGCACTCTGGAAGACTGTTGGAAAAATTTATTTGAACATAAGAAACATCATACTGTACATGGCCACCCACTGAAACTTTGCATGTGGAAAGAAGCGTACTAATATTCTGAAAGAACCAAATGAACAACACAGCTGTGGTAGACTTAAACAGGCCTCAGTTAAAAAACATTTTCCCATGAGGAGGTAGGATTAATGTTCTGTCCTTTAGACAAGGGTGGGCTCAACAACTTGACCAAAAAAAAGGAAGTGGTGAAAGTTGGCATTTGCCAGTTTCCAAATCTGTAAGAGACCCTCAGCTACCATTAAATGCCTCATGAAACATCCACTTTTTGAACCAATGGTGTTGAGAAAGTAAAAGTTTCACAAAGAAGTTGATGTGGACAAGAAATAGCCCCAAGCCAATAGCCCTAACTGCCCTTCCCATTGACGGGCAGAGAAAACTTGCCAACCTTGCCAAGACTAAGCCATCTTGAATATGGATCTTCCTGTCACACCTGAGAAACCCAAACTTATCACTTATATAGCTGAAATGAACATCTTGACAAAAACCTGAACAAACTAAATATGTGTGGCAAAATAAGTAACTGTTTTAAGCAACAAAATTTGGCAGTAGTTTGTACACAGTATAGGTAATTGGGATGATACACAAGTAACTTCCATACTTCTCATTCCTCTCAATTTCTTATATTGTCCAATGCACGTATTTATATGAATGTGCACAGAGGGAATTAGCTTTGGAAGTGGGAGGTTCAGAAAAGTACAAGAAACTATGGGGCAAGCAAGCAAACTAAAAATGACAAAGAACCAGTGACAATGAAACAGTAAAGTATAATCTCAGGAAATGTTTTAGGAGATCCATTGCTAAGTTTAACATTGTTTTTCATTTTCTATATCATGTCTCTTATTTATCACTCAACCAAAGTTGGTAATAGATAATATGTAAAGTTGAGAAGCAAAACAAAGAGTGAATAATCCAGTTTTAATTTTATAAAACTAATTTTGAGGACAAATGGTATTTCTATTATATTACCAAAACATGTAAGTTCTATAGTTTTAAACTTCCATAAGCACTTCACTGTGCCTAATTTTCAACACAGCAGTGTTTTATATTATGTATCTGTTAAAACTGGTTAAGAGCTAAAATGTTTAATATACTTTTGTAACTCAAGTGTACAGACCAACATAAAAAAAACTGCTCAATGTTAAATGCTTTATTGTTATTATTGTTCTGATTTTCACTGAACATAACCCAACAGTTTTGAGTCTGCAGGGCAAAATTAAGTAAGAGCCATCTAAGCCTATTATCTCTTTGTCAGAAATCCCTGTTCAGAGGCAACACCTCTCAGTATTGCCTTTAAAGGGAGCAACCCAATAGCACCTAATTGTTTGTCATCTTCTCCTCATGCTCTTCCCAGAGGCCCCAGAACCCCCAAACTGGGTCATTCAGAAAAACAAAGCCCAATATTTATAACTACAAAATCAACAATCCCCGTGATTGTGATATAATATTTGCAAATATAAGTCTATAACAAGTTTACTGCTCATTTCTGAAGGCAAAAATTCCAATCCCAAGTCTCCTGATCGGCTGTCAGTGGCTGTTATATATCCATATATGGATATTCATCTTTGATTGCAAACACACTTACAGAATAATATTAAAGTACAGCTCAGTTTTACTTAGTTTAATTTGTTTTTCAGTAAGAGTGTTGGAATTTGGAGTTTGTAATTTTGTTTGTTTAAAAATTTTCATTAGTTTTACTCTGCTTTTTGACACAAGATGGTTTTGTTCATGACATTAGAGTCACATGAAAAGAGGTTGATATACTCTTGCAAGATAATAATCATTGATTTATTGCCTGCTCACAGAATTATTTCTTCTGAAAATAATACATTTATTGTAGTGTTTTTATTGTACTCACATTGTTATTATTTGGCAGTGACCTTCATTTATTAATGACTTGGATTTAAACTATTCATTCTTATAAAAATCTCAACTATTATTTAACCCTAAGGTTGGGCTACATGTATTTTTTTTCTGCATTCAACACAGAACCAAAGAGATTTTTAGAAAAAGCTTCCCAAAATAATGAAAGCATATCTCTTCTCTCTCAGCTCAGAGATTTTTCTTAAGAAAGTTTGAAATTTTGGAGATCAACCCTCTGTCTGATGAATCATTGGTGAATGTGTTTTCCTATGCAATTGATTCCCTTTTCACTTTTTTCAAATATGAAGCATTTTTAAACATTTTTTTCATTTTTAAACTCTTGACATTAGAGAACTAAACGAAAATTTATTAACGTTCTACTCTTACATTTCTTATTGACAAATAGAAATGCAATTTGTAAGTCAAAAACCAAAATAAAACTAAAAACAGGGAGAAGTTCATAAAACTAAACATGGATCCCAGCATTAACAGGTGAACAGATAACGCAATTTTTAAATTCTTAGTGGATGATAAAGTTGTGTAGAAATTGAACACTTAAAAATTATTTAAAACTGTAAATCATTGACCAGAAATTACACATTTGGATCATGGGAAATCAGCAGAAAGGGTTATAAGTAAGAGTAGGAGTTCCTTCTTTCTTTCTACTGCACAGTATTCCACTGTGTAAATGTATCATAGTGTTTTTTTTTAATCCATTCATTTACAGATGGGAACTTAGGCTGTTTCCAGTGTTTGGATATTGTAAATAATGCTGCTATGAACATTGGGATGCACAGGTTCTTTTGAATTGGTAATTCAGGACTATTAGGGTATAGTCCCAGTGGTGGGATCACTGGATCAAAAGGCAGTTCTATCTTTGGTTTCCTGAGGAAATACCATAATGTTTTCCAGAGTGTCTGCATCAGTCTACATTCCCACCAATAGTGTACTAGGATTCCCTTTTCTCCATAGCCTTATTAGCACTTCTTGTTTGTTGATTTATAATGATGGCCATTCTGACTGGTGTGAAGTGGTATCTCATTGTGGTTTTAATTTGTATCTTTATAATAACTAGTGATGTTGAGCACTTCTTCATGTGTTCCTCTACCCTCTGTATGTCCTCCATGGAGAAGTGTCTGTTCAGGTCCTCTGCCCATTTTTTAATTGGATTATTTTTCCTAGTGTGCAGTCATGGCACTTCTTATACCACACACAAAATTTAACTCAGGATGGATAAAAGGCTTACATGTAAATCATGACAACATAAAAGTGCTAGAAGAGAACATAGGCAGGAAAATTTCAGATATTCCATGCAGCAATATTTTCACCAGTATGTCCCCTAGAGCAAGGGACATAAAGAAAAAAGTAAACAAATGGGAGTTCATCAAAAAGAAAGCTTCTGCACGGCTAAAGGAAACACCATGAAAATGAAAAGGGAACCAACTGTATGGGAAACATATTTGTCAATGATACCTCACACAAGTGTTTGATCTCCAAAATATATAACAAGCTCACATGACTCCACACCAGGAAGACAAACAATCCAATTAAAAAATGGACAAAGGAGCTGAACAGACACTTCTTCAAGGACATAAAGAGGGCTCAAGGACATATGAAAGGATGCTCAGCATCACAAGCCATCAGAGAAATGCAAATTAAAACCACAACGAGATACAATTTCATACTGGTCAGAATGGCCATCATAAACAAATCAACAAAGAACATGTTTGTTGATGCTGGCGAGGTTGTAGAGAAAAGGGAACCCTAGTACACTGTTGGTGGGAATGTAGACTGGTGAAGCCACCATGGAAAACTGTATAGAATTTCCTCAAAAAACGAAAATTGGAATTGCCTTTTGACCCGACAATTCCACTGCTGGGATTATACCCTAAAAATCAGGAAAAACCAATTCAAAAGAAGCTACGCACCACAATGTCCATGGTGTTATTTGCAATATCTAAGTGCTGAAAACAGCTGAAGTGCCCATCAGCAAATGAGTGCATTAAAAAACCTCTGGTACATTTACACAATGAAATATTACACAGCAGAAAGAAAGAAGGAGTTTCTGCCTTTTGTGACAGCATTGATGGAACTGGAGAGCATTATGCTAAGTGAAATAAGACAGGTGGTGACAGGTAAATGCCACATGATCTCACCTATAAGTGAACCTAATCAATAAAACAAACAAGCAAGCAAAATAGAACCAGACACATGAAAATTAAAAACAAACAGAGTGACCAGAGGACACAGGGGAGAGAGATAATGGGAGAAAAAGAAGGGTCAAATCAAGGAACCTGTATAAAGGACTCAAGGACAAAGACAAAAGTGGGGAGAACTGAATGTGGGAGATGGGGGATGGTATGGTAGGGAAAAGTAATAGGAGGAAAATGGGGACAACTATAACTGAACAACAATAAAAAATTAAAATTAAATAAAAACAAAAAGGAGCTACTGATATTTAAATCAGGAAATGAATTGATGGTTAAGAGAGAATGTTTTAACTAGAAAACTTTAAGAAAAAACAATACATTTTTTTTCACTCTCTGCAGGCCATTCCCAGGCCAGGACTCTTCCTGCTATGCCTAAACATTGCCCCGCTAAATCTTTTTTTTTCCCCCAGAGCATAGAATAAATTCTTTTTATTGTTGTTCAAGTACAGTTTTCTGCCTTTTCCCCCCACTCCAGCCCAACAACCCAGCCCTCCCCACCTCCCTCCCATTTCTATCTCCACCCTTGTTACTGTCCACATATCCTTTATAATTGTTCCTTCAAAACCTTCACCCTTTCCCCCTGAAATTCCCTTCCCCTCTCCCCTCTGGTCACAGTCAGCCTGTTCTCAGTTTCAGTGTCTTTGGTTATATTTTCCTTGTTTGTTTTTTTTATTAGGTTTCTATTAAAGGTGAGATTATATGGTATTTGTCTTTCACTGCTTGGCTTATTTTGCTTAGCATAATGCTTTCCAGTTCCATCCATGCCATTGCAAAGGGTAGGAGGTCCTTCTTTTTTTCTGCTGCATAGGATTCCAATACGTAAATGTACCATACTTTTTTGATCCATTCATTTACTCATGAGCACTTAAGTTGCTTAGGAACATTGGGGTGCATAGGTTCTTTTCAATTGGTGTTTCAAGGTTCTTAGGATATAATCCTAGCAGTGGAATTGCGAATTCAAAAGGCAGTTCCATTTTTAGTTTTCTGAGGAAATTCCATACTGTTTTCCAGAGTGTGTGCACCAGTCTGCATTCCCACCAACAGTGAACTAGGGTTCCCTTTTCTCCACAACCTCTCCAATACTTGTTGTTTGTTGCTTTGATTATGATGGCCATTTTGACCAGTGTTTCTCATTGTGGTTTTAATTTGCATCTCTCTGATAGCTAGCAATACTGAACATCTTTCATATGCCCCTGGATGCTCTGTATGTCCTCCTTGGAGAAGTGTCTGTTCAAGTCCTTTGCCTATTTTTTAACTATGTTGCTTGTCTTCTTAGAGTGGAGTCATGTGAGTTCTTTTTATATTCTGGAGATTAAACCCATGTCTGAGGTATCATTGGCAAATATGTTTTTTCATATGGTTGGTCCTCTTTTTATTTTAATACTGTTTTCTTTATAAATAAAAAAGCAGAAGCTTTTTACTTTGATGAGATCCCATTTGTTTATTCTTTCTTTATGTCCCTTGCTCTAGGGAATATATCAGTGAAAATACTGCTGCGTGAAATATCTGATATTTCCTGCCTATGTTCTCCTTTAGAACTTTTATGGTATCATGATTTATATTTAAATCTTTTATCCACCTTGAATTTATTTTTTTGTATGGTGTAAGTTGGTGCTTGAGTTTCATTTTTTTGCATGTAGCTGTCCAGTTTTCCCAACCCCATTTGTTGAAGAGGCTATTTTTACTCTGTTTTATGCTGCTGCCCCCTTTGTTGAAAATTAATTGACCATAGAGACTTGGCTTTATCTCTGGGCTCTCTATTCTGTTCCATTCACCCATGTGTCTGTTCTTATGCCAGTACTAGAGTGTTTTGATTACAGTGACCTTGTAATATAGTTTGGTATCAGGTATTGTGATCCCTCCTACTTTGCTCTTCTTTCTCAAAATTGCAGCAGCTACTCGGGGTTGTTTATGGTTTCATATGAATTTTTGAAGTGTTTGTTCTATATCTGTGAAATGTGCCATTGGTACTTTAATAGGTATTGCATTGAATGTGTAGATTGCTTTGGGTAGTATGGACATTTTGATGATATTAATTCTTCCAGTCCATGAACACAGTATATGTTTCCACTTGTTTGTGTCTTCCTTGATTTCTTTCTTCAGTGTTATATAGTTTTCTGAGTAGAGGCCTTTTACCTCCTTGATTAGGTTTATTCCTAGGTATTTTATTTTTCTTGTTGCTGTACCAAGTGGGAGTTTTTCCTGATTTCTGCTTCTGATGTTTCATTGTTGGTGTACAAAAATGTCTTTGATTTCTGGATATTGACTTTGTATCCCACTGTTTTTCCAAACTAATTTATTAGGTCAAACAGTATTTTGGCTGAGTCTATAAGATTTTCTATGTACAGAATCATGTCATCTGTAAACAGTGATAGTTTTGTTTCCTCCTTTCCATATTGGATGTCCTTTATTTCCTTTTCTTGTCTGATTGTTGTCAGTAAAACTTCCAATACCATGTTGAACAGAAGTGGTAAAAGTGGACAACCTTATCTTGTTCCTGATCTCAGTGGGAAAACTCTAAGGTTTTGCCCATTGAGTATGATGTTGGCTGTCTATCTCTCATATATGGCATTTATTATGTTAATGAATGCTTCCTCTATTCCCACTTTGCTGAGTTTTTCTTGATCACAAATGGGTGCTGTACCTCATCAAATGCTTTTTCTGCACCTGTTGATCGGATCATGTGATTTTTGTCTTTGATTTGTTTATGTGATGAATTACATTTATTGATCTGTGAATATTGTACCATCCTTGAATCCCTGGGATGAATCCCATTTGGTCATGGTGTATGATCTTTTTAATGTATCGTTGGATGTGGTTTGCCAATACTTTGTTGAGGATTTTAGCATTTATGTTCATCAATGAGATTGGTCTGAAGTTTTCTTTCTTTGTGTCTTTACCTGGTTTTGGCATCAGGATGATGCTGCCTTCATAAAAAAAGTTTGGGAGGCTTCCATCATTTTGGATTTTTGGGAATAATCTGTGAAGGATAGGGGTTAGCTCTTCATTAAATGCTTTGTAAAATTCTCCTGTGAAACCATCTGGTCCAGGGCTTTTGTGTGTTGGGAGTTTTTTGATTAATGCTTCAATTTTGTCTACTGTTATTGGTCTGTGCATGCTTTTGGCTTCTCCTTCATTGAGATTTGGAAGGTTATATTTTTCTAGAAATTTGTCCATTTCACTTAGGTTTTCAAATATCTTGGCATATAGTTCTTCATAGTAATTTTTTACAATCCTTTTTATTTCTGTGGTATCAGTTGTAATCTCTCCTCTTTCATTTCTGATTGTGTTTAGTTGTGCCCTCTCTCTCTTTTCCTTGATGAGTCTCCTTAAAGGCCTGTCGATTTTGTTTATGTTTTCAAAGAACCAGCTCCTGGATTCATTATTCCTTAGAATTGTGCTTTTAGTGTGTTCTATGTCATTTAATTCTGCTCTGATCTTGGTTATTTCCTTCCTTCTACTTGCTTTGGGTGGTCTTTGTTTTTGTTCCTCAAGTGCTTGTAGGCATAGGGATAGGTTGGTTATTTGAAATGTTTCTATCTTTTTTAGGTAGGCCTGTATCGCTATGAACTTCCCTCTCAGGACTGCCTTTGCTGTGTCCCATAAGTTTTGGGTTGTTGTGAGTTCATTTTCTTTTTTTTCCAGAAAATTTTGATTTCTTCCCTAATTTCATTCTTGACCCTGTCATTGTTTCCTAGCATGCTATTCAATCTCCATGATTGTGAGTGTTTTTTTTTTTTCCTTGAGGTTGGTTTCTAGTTTCAGTCTGTTGTGGTCAGACAAAATGTGTGATATGATTTAAATTTCCTCGAATTTTTGTGGCTTGTTTTGTGTTCTATCAGGTGGCCCTATCTTTGAAAATGTTCCATGTGAATTTGAAAAGAATGTGCATTTTGCTTTTTGGGGATGAAAGGCTCTATATATCTGAGTTAAGTTCATTTCATCTAGGGCATTGTTTAATGTCACCATATCTTTGTTGATATTTTGTTTGGAAGATCTGTCCATTTTTTATGGTGGGGTGTTAAAATCCCCTACTCTAATTGTGTTGCTGTCAATATCTTTCTTGAAGTCCTCTAAGATTTTCTTTATGTATTTGGATGCTCCTATGTTGGGTCTATATATATTTACAATGTTTATGTCTCCTTGGTGGATTCTTCCCTTGAGTCTCTCTTTTGAGTCTCTCTTTATGGCCCTATTTTTTGAAGTCTACTTTGTCTGATATGAGTATTGGTAACCCAGCTTTTTTTCCTGTCCATTTGCTTGGGATATTTGTCTCTAGCCCTTCACTTTCAGTCTGTGTAGGGCTTTTCTCCTGAGGTGGGTCTCTTGTAGGCAGCATATGTGTGGGTCATACTTTCTTGTCCTTTCAGCTATTCTATCTGTTTTTATTGGAGCATTTAATCCATTTACATTTCTAGTTTTATTGACAGGTACTTATTCATTGTCATTTTTCATACCTGTGTTCTCTTTCTCTCTGTCTCCTTTCCTTCCTTTTCTTAAAGCAGTCCCTTTAGCATCTCTTGAAGACCTGGTTTGGTGGAGGTGTATTCTTTTAGACTTCTTTTGTCTGGGAAGCTCCTTATTGGCTTTCTATATTGATTGAGAGTCTTGCTGTGTAAAGTAGCCTTGGTTGCAGGCCTCTGCTTCTCATTACTTAGAATATTTCTTGCTGTTCTCTTCTGGCTTGGAGCATTTCCATTGAGAAGTCAGCTGTTAGTCTTATAAGGGCTCCCTTGTATGTTACTTCCTGTTTCTCCCTCACTGCCTTTAAGATTCTCTCTTTGTCTTGGAATTTTGCCATTTTAATTATGATGTGTCTTGAAGTGGGTCTCTTTGGGTTTTTCTTGTTTGGGACTCTGTGATTCCTGGATTTTTGTGACTTTTTCTCTCATCAAATTAGGGAAGTTTTCAATCATTACTTTTTCAAACAGGTTTTCTATCCCTTGCCCTTCTTCTTCTCCTTCTGGTATCCCTATTGTACAGATATTATTACATTTCATGTTGTCCTACATTTCTCATAATCCCTCTTCATTCTTTCTCAGCCTTCTTTCCTTTTCTTGCTCTTTCTGGGTGTTTGTTTCTACCTTGTCCTACAACTTGCTGATCCAACCCTTAGCCTCATTGATCCTGCTTTTGATTCCTTCTACTGTATTCTTCAGTTCAGAAATTGTATTCTTCATTTCCTCTTGACCCTTGTTGATAGTTTCTATTTCCTTCTTCATGTTTATATAGTTTGCAGTGAGTTCATTGTAGTTTCCCTGTAGTTTCTGGTAATTCTGTGTGAGTTCATTTAGCTTCTTGATAACTATTGCTTTGAACTCAATGTCTAATAGTTGAGTTGCCTCTGTTTCGTTTAGCATTCTTTCTGAGTCTTCCTTCTTTCCTTTCATGTGGGGATTGTTTCTTTGTCTTCCCATTGTTCGTGAGACTCTTCTTGTTAGTCTCAGCTTCTTATATTGATCTGTTCTGACTCCCTGGATTTCTGGTGTGAACTTCTATAGCAGAATACCAGTGAGATTCAGTGGTCCTGTCTCCTTGATCTCCTGAGCTTGCTGATCTGGGGCTATCTTTTATGTTGGTTCTCTGTATGTTTTTGTGTTTTGATTGTTGTTGGGTCTTTCTTTGGTCAGTAATTCCCTGCAGCTGGTTAACTGAGGATCACTCTGTCTACTACATCTTGTATTCTTTTGTGCAGGTGTGGACACATTGTATTGAAGCTGATTCTTCTGTGTGTACAAATTATTGAGACTTCTCTCTTGCTCTTGTTCAGTTGTTTTTTGTTGGTAATATCTCCACCTTTTAGTTGTATTTCCATATTGGTCCTGGATTAGTGTGGCTTCCACTCCCTCCTTAACCTCCTTCTATTGTTATCTGTTGTGGTTCCTTTGTTGTTGGGTTTCTTCTTCCAGCAAGTGTACTGGTGTTCACAGCTCCCACCTTGCAAGTTCTCTGGAGTAGCAAAATGAAATTTGTCTCACTGTCTCAGTTTTTGGGGTGACCCTTCTTTGGGTCTAACTCTGGTCTTATTGTCTCCAGGTTTTATTGTCTCACCTGTGGGAAAAGAAGAAAAGGAAAGGGAAGGAAGGATGGAAAGACAGAAGGAAAGGAGGGAGGGAGGGAGGGAGGGAGGGAGGAAGGAAGGAAGGAAGGAAGGAAGGAAGGAAGAAAAAAGTAAAAGAAAGGAGGAAAGAAGAAAAACTAAAAAAAATAAAAGAGAGAGAAGAAAAGAAAGGAATAATGAATTAAAAAAAAAAAAAAAGCCTTCTGTTGGCTTTAAACCAGTCAAGACAGTTCTTCTGGTCTTCCTGGCTACATCAGTCTAAGGAGGGACTGCTTTTCCTCTTCTCCCTTTCTGAGCTGAATTCTTCTTTCTTCCTTTGTAAGCCCCACTCTTTGTTGTTGTCCAGCCTCTAGACCAGTTCCTCAGTGCCCTTTTGAGCCCAGTCTAGGCCTTTAGTCCACCAATTGCATTGTCCTTGAGGTACACCAATTAGGGGCAACTGTACATCACCTTCTTGCTGTTTGCTGTCCTAGGCACTAGGGAATCTCAGCACCCCTTCAGGGTAGTTCAACCCCCAAACTGACTCAATTCTTTCCAGGCACTGCCGACTCTCCCAGTCCTGTAGCTCCCCTCTGTGGGGCATTTCTACCTTCCTCCTAGAGAGCTAGTTGGTCCTACAAGGCTTTGGGTGCAGGATCCAGGTGGGAGGTGCTCTGCCCCAGGTGCTTCGGGTGTGGGTGCCTGCAGCAGCCAAGCAGCAAATTAGGTGTGCACTATCTGGGGGCTGCAGGGGTATGGGTGCAGGAAGCAGGAGGCTGCCACAGAGAATTCCCCAATCAGTTGCTGAGTGTCTCTTTTTCTTTTTGAAAATTTCCTCCTATTCAAGCCCACCATTCCAAATAAGCACCTGGCTGTTGGGGTCCACCCTGCCTGGTTTTAGGAGCTATAACCCCCCCCATGGCTAAGGCTGGGTGAGACACCTCTGAAACCAGGACACCTAAGGAGAAAAACTTATTTCCCTGGCACAGGCACAGCCTGCTCTATGTCTGCCTCCCATTGCTTTGTCAGTAGTCATTG
The DNA here is from genome assembly GCA_028533065.1 of Trachops cirrhosus. Taxonomy (NCBI): domain Eukaryota; kingdom Metazoa; phylum Chordata; class Mammalia; order Chiroptera; family Phyllostomidae; genus Trachops; species Trachops cirrhosus. The sequence continues at coordinate 73,812,652 of CM052541.1, forward strand.
ATGGGTAACAATTCTCAGAGGAGAATGAACCTAAGACAGACACAATCTCATAGGAATAAGCCATCAGGGAAGAGATTCAGGGTTCTGTGAAAGTGAAGGGGTGATCGACATCACCCCTGCACCCTCGGCTTTGACAAAACCTGAGTCCTTCTTCTGGATGTGAGAAATCCGAGTCTCTCAGCTGCTTTTGTCTCCTCCACCCCACTCAAGCTTGCAGAAATAGCAGGGGCAGTGCAGTCCAGACCAGAGTCGGCGGACCCCTGGGGAAATTAGACCTGGGGCATAGAATATGCCAGATCCTGTGAGACCTGCTTGCTAAGGATGCTCTTGAATATGAATGCACAGGCAAGAAACAAAACTAACCCTGTATCTCTTAGGTGATAAAACCCCAAACCCAGCGTGAGCCCTTTCAGCTCTTTGAAATATATCTACTCATTTGATCTTCCCTGCCAGACTGCAATCAATAAACTGTATCTATATTCTTAATAAAGGCCTGCTGGGGTGGGAAGGTGGGGTGTTCTTCACTAGAGAGAGTGGCCATGCCATTCCTATTCCCCCACAGTACTCGGTAGTCCATGTGTATTTCTCTTCTATCATGAGCATCTGCAGCATTTGCGGTCACCATGGACTGGTGGCTGCATCACCTGGCTTCTCACACAACCCAACTTGGTTCTCTCCCAAGATTCTTGCAGCAGACCTGGAGGGTGCTAGGCCTGGGGCTGCAGCCACCCTGGTCCCTGCACTGGTCTCAGGGACCTTATTGTCCTTAAGCACTCTCCTTACCATCTGATTTTTCAATGTCCTCTACAATTTTTGGTCTCCAATCTTCATATATGCTAGGATACTATAGGGAACCAATCTACCCGGCAAAGGTAATTGTAGCTTACCCCTATTGAAAAGCCCAATAAGAGCATTGTGGCACACAGCAGCCAAATCCACGGATCAGCTCTCCCATGGGAAATCAGGCTTGCATTATACCTAGGCTGCTTTGAGACTTGCTCTTTCTAAAACTCCCTCACCCTGAGTTGAAGCAGAAAATGCTTACCACATATCTTTAAAGTAACTTCCTGAAGTCTGAACCAATTCTCCCAAGGAATAAAGTATAACCAGACCAATCAATCTTATTGTTCCCTTGTATTTGCAACATTTTTTTCCTTGTTAATCTGTAAGAAGTAATCAGTAACATCCTTTCTGTTGCTATCTGTAAAAAGTAACTAACTACCTAAAGCAAACCTAAGCATAACGAATGAAAACCTTCTTTGATATATGCTATTAGAAAGCCAATAAAAGCCTATCAAGGCAAGGGTCAGTGCACTCTCCCCTTTAGAGAGTGGCCGTGCCATCCCTTTTCCTCCACAGGACTCGTTAGTCAGTGTGAATTTATCTCATCTCATCCATAATGCTACAGACACTGATGGCCGCTGTCCACATCAGGATACCATTGGCTGTTGGCTCTGTTCCTCAGAAGATCAGTTAGGTGTTTCACCCATGTGCACAGAGAAGTGGCCTCCACTCCCACCTATCTTGCTGCCATCTTCCAAGGAAAAACAATACATTTTTATAGTCCAACAAATGTAAAGTTTTAATGAGAATATTAAGCAGAAAAATAGAGATCATATTTTATTAGCATCATAATCTTTGTAAAATTGCCTGGTATACTTGAATTTGTAACATTAGACTAGATAAACTTGAAGATGGTGTAGGGTGAATGGTGTCAGTAAGGCTCCCTCACCCAGATGTCTGGGCAATTAACATAAGCAGTGTTCCCATAGCCTTGAGTGGGCCCACATGTGCAGAATCGCACTGTGTTATACAATGTTTTGGCACCCTGCCAGCTTTGTGTACATTTATTATATAAGGAACCTGGGGCTTCCTGCTGTGTGACATATGGTTTGTAGTGTGTGTGGATTGCTCCACGCTAAAATAAAGGCACATCAGACCTTCCCAGGGCTCGGCACATTTTCTTCTGTCTGGCTCCCAAGTGAAACTCCCTGGCCTTGAAAGGCTGAAAAACAGGTGGTATCTAATTTTTAGTGATACAATTCAATTGTCATACAGGCTGAGTCATTTAAGTAAAATCCCAATTTGGGGACTGTATATCTCTCAGAATTTTATAAGGAACCAAATTTCCACAATCATGTAAAACAAAATGCATGACATATTTCATAAGGGATTAATATCCAGAATACATAGAGATTTCCTAAAACAAATAAAAACAAAATAAATAAACAATCTGATCTAAAAATGGGCAAAGGACTTGAATAGACATTTTTACAAAGAGATACAAATAGACAACAATCACCTGAAAAGATTTTCAACATCATAATCATTAGCGACATGCAGTCAAAACCACAGTGAGATTCTACTTCACACCCATGAAACTGACTATTATTATTATTTTTTAAAGCAAGTATTGGAGAGCATGTGGAGAAATTGGAACGGTTAGGCTCTTCTGATGGGAATGTGAAATGGGTAGCCACTATCAGAGACAGTATGGAAGTTCCTCAAAGAATTAAAGAGAGAATTACCACATGACCCAGCAATTCCACTTCCTGAACTGAAAAGAATTGAAAGCAGAGACACGACACATGTTCACAATAACCAACAGCTGGGAACAACTGGGTGTCTGTATACAGGTGGATGGATAAACAACATGGAATTTATACATATGCACAGTAAAATATCACCCAGCCTTAAAAATGAAGGAAACCGGCACATGCTATAATGTGAATGAATCTGAAAAACATGCTAAGTGAAAAAAGACAGTAAGAAAAAGATAAACGCTGTGTGATTGATCACAGATACATGAGACCTAGAGTAGTTGGAGACAGAGAATAAAGGGCTGGTTGCCAGGAGCTGGCGGTGGGGTAGGGCGTTGATAACCAATGAGTACAAAGTTTTGGTTTTGCAAAATGAAGAGATCTGGAGATGGATGCTAGTGATGGTGGCACAACAATAAGAATATATTTAATGTCATAAAACCATATACCCTGTAAAAATGGCAGATTTTACTACAATTTTAAAAATAAATAGTAACCTGTGATAATTAGAGTGACAGTTATAATGCATTGTCTAAACTGGGACACTTTACCAGGTGGGGATAAATGTGATGGTCTTGGGTAGACCAGATGCCCCAAAACATTCTGCTCCTACCTCAGAGAAAGATATCCACCAGCCTCAGGATAAAATTTAGTCTGCCGAATGTTCAGCAGAGTGAGTATGGAAGAACTCTCACAATTAATAAGACCGAGAAATAATGATTTCTGCTCCAAAACCTCAAACTTTGAAAATTTGGCCAGTAGATTTGTGACATAAAATTTTGGACACACTTCAGATTTACAGTTTCATCCCAGAAGTCCATTCTATTCTGGGACACTCACCTACCTTCGTTTTACTGGCTCAGCTGCCCATACGTGCACATGCAACACACTACACACCTTTACCTCCCTGCTTTCTCCTCTTCTATCTCAATGCCATCCATCCTTTAAGGCAGGTCCCTTGAAAACACCTCCTGAACAAATCAGCCTTCTCTGATCTACCAGGTGGAATTCTCCACTTCCAAACTTTGGTGGTGCTTTACTTGATGGGAGGCTAACTGGAGAGAAAATCTAAATTTGGAATGAATGCTATTGACCTTTGCTCAGCTTCCAAGCCTGCAAAATAACCATAATGAAAACCATCCACCAGCCATAAGGAAAATTACCTTGGACCTAGTTTTTCTGGGACTTTGTCAGGGGGGCTTGAAGCCAAGGGATGAAGAAAGAATCTGACTTGATTCTTGGCCATCATGCAAACTGGCATTCCTCTGAGTGTTTTCCATACATAGGGAGTGGTCATTCTCACCCTTGCTGCTCTCAGGCTCTGACACTGGGGTCCCCAGACCCAAGGTTTGGTCCCTATGCTGATAAGACCCTAAACAACAAGTGCTTGCCTAAAAATTTTCCCTGGTGGGGCTGGTCTGGGAAGGCTGATTCCCAACTGACATGGCTTTCTCAGGAGGCCTGGATGCCCCAGACCTAGGCCAGGTTACCCTCACCACACACATAGTGTAGGATTAAAAAGTCTGAAAGATCACCTGCCTCAAGTACTTCTCATTGCTCTCCCACATTAATATCACCTATATTTTTGTGTACTCACACAATACATTGTGAATGGCCCATATGCAGGAAAAGTCTGATTCTTTGAGTTTTTTGTTGCTGTTTGTTTTGCAAACATTCAGCTCACCTCATGCTTAGTGTACACCAGGATTCCTCTCCTAAACCTATAAGACCCTGGATCACCAATTTAGCTACAAAGATAGCACAGGCTCACCTGATTTACAGGATAATGGAAGCTTTAGGTGGCCTCATGAGACCAAAGGGTGACATCAGAGCAGATGATGGGACATCTCAGGCTTGTGACTGAAAGGGTATATTTTGCCCACTTCCAACACACTAGGATGGTTATAATCAAACACACAGAAAATAAGTAAAATAAGTGTTGGCAAATATCAAGGGCTTATTAGTGGTCTGGCTGGAGACTATGTGGCAAGTAGACAATATTTATGATGATTCCTCTTAGCTTCCATGTAAAGGATTAGAAGTGGCGATTCTTGAGTCCAAACTGAGCTGGATCTCCTTTACCAAAAAATGGTGCCCTAGTCTTCCTTTGGTCTCCCTAGACTCCTAAGTTTATTGATACATTATAAAATATGTGTTAACAAATTAAACATGAATTTAAAAAAGTTTAAATTGGTGTCCTTGAATAGGGTGTCCCTGATTTTAGTTTGAGCCTAAGGAATTAACATTACATAAAAATATAGTATACAATAATTAGCAACTACCTGTTTTGTGGATTCTGGGTAAAAATTGAAGCCATTGAAAAAAATCTTGTCCTGGCTCATTCAGAAAAAAAAAATCACTTGATACAATCCTCATCTAGAAGGATATTAATGCTAATTTCTCAAGATCTGTAAACTATGCAGCACAGATGCTGTTGGATCAACAATAAAATAGAGAAAATGTACCAAGGAGCGCAAGATGTGTGAATGCTCTAAAGTTTGGTTTGTCATCCTCATACTGATGGTAGGGTGTGTTGTGTAAAACCTCAGACCAGGGCTTTCTAAGCTGCTGCTTGAGGAAGTGAAGCAGTCAGGATGGGTTTCAGACAGAATCAATTTTCTTTACAAAAGAGTATTTAATATTGTTTATTCATTATAAAACACATTAAGAACAATCAAAATTATGTTTCTGTAACCAGATTACCAAAAAATGATTGAACCAGCCCTGAATACCCTGGCCTTTTGCCCCTGCCTCTGTAAAATGGTTTTAACAACTATTTTCTATCACTTAGAGGAAAGACGAGAGGAAGGTGACTGCTGCTGTGAGCCTAGAGTGAGGAGGAGAGTCAGGAGAGATTGCTGGCCCTCTTTAGGCTTCATTCTACCAGCTATGGGCAATGCAGAAGTCTTTGGGACCCTTAGAAGCAGGGATCCAAGGGGGTTCTGAGCCCTCACACCACTGCCCTTCCTCCTCAGCCCTGGGGCAGCCTGGGGCTCTCCCTGAGGTCTCATGACCTTGCCTACTTTTCATTTCCCTCAGGGAGTTGCAGGACGTCCTTCTGGATGGGAAGAAATAAAGCTTCCAAGTCCAACCACGTCTTCATGGGAATGCTGACTCCAGCTGCATCTCTTCCTGGTCTCAGGAAAACAGCATCTTCCATTGTTGGCAGAAAGGGCCTGATCTATCATCAAAGTTCATAAAATGTTGCCCCTAAGTAGCACTTGGGAAGGAAAGTTGACCATGATATGGCTCCAACCTCCTCACTTGGAGGATGGATGCACCTCTTGAGAGGTCAACTTTGTAAGATGGAGATTGAGGGGACTAGCCAAACATGAACCCTCCCCCACAAGCTTCTATCCCAGGTTTCTCCATTGCCCTGGAGACCTGGGACCTGGGCTAAGCCTCCAAGAACCCAGTCTTTCCTTTGCCCTGGGCTGGGGGCTGAGAAGCTCTAGTGGACAATGCTCCTGTAACAAGGAGCTGGGTCATGGGTTTCTTGTGTAGACAAGGCACAGTTCTGCCTTTGGTCCATCCTGTCTGAGATGCTGGTGTCTGGGGGAAGCTCAGGTCATGGTCTGAAGCCAAAGGACTCAGGGGTGGGGTTATTTGGAGCCCCAGATATTTCCCAAGGAGTTTTCAAACCCAAAAGGGTAGCTGTGGGCCAAGGACGTATTCATAGAAGATGTCCACCTCTGTGGTCCTGAAAGGACAGTATGTGTCCTTCAGGCTGCCTGGCTCCCTCCCCCAGGCTTCAGGAGTCTGGGACCTTGTACTACTGGCTCCACAGGCATTCATAGTGGTGTTTCCTAGTCACTGAGCAGGAGACCAAAGGGCTTGTTGACTCCAAAGCACAAGTGTCTGCGGGTCTCTGGCAGTAACACAGGCCCAAATGTGCCCATTTACCCTGTCAAGAATGGGGAGGGACCAGGTGTGCACAGCAGTGTGTGGTCTCACGTGGACCAAGGTGACCCATATGTGATTTGGAGAACTTGTGTGTGTGTTGAGAGAGACAATGGACAGGAGGAATTTGGGGGAATTTGCAGGAGTAGGAGAATTGTGCATTCTTCTGAAAGCAGGACCAGGCTATGACTCTTCCTCTGACTAGACAGCACATGGGCTGCAGCTGAGAGATTGCCCCAGAGCCAGGCAGTCCTCTCACCCTCCAGTCCTGCCATGTTGGGCCTGGAGATGCTGCAGCCTCTGGCAGCAGGTTCTTACTTAGATTTTGGCCTGTGCCTGGACTAGGAACAGAGGCTCCACTTGTGGTGGGACTTACTCTCCCCAGCAGATAGACAGACAAGGGAAAGGGTAACCACTCAGGGAGGATCCTGTGGAAGAGGTCCTCAAGTTCTGCCTGGCTCCCCATCTGGTCTTGCCATTAGAAAGCAGAGCCTGAGGTTGGGGTCCTGGCAGGCTGCATTCACCTGATGATCTTTTGCAAACTGGAGGCCATGGGCAGGAAGGGTCCGACCCCCTGGCCTGCGAACGCTGTGCTTCCTGGTGGGGAGGTGCCAGTCACAGGGTGTGTCTTCAGTGCAAGACTTCACCGGGCCTGAATGTGGTGATAAGAACTGAAGAGGCTACAAAAGCAAACATCATTCTGGACCCTGAGCACAGCAGGCTGTGGTCAGGACAGCCAGTCCAGGTGGGCCCCCTTTGAGGGGCAGGCATCCTGTTTGGTTTCTGAGTGTCCAGGGGTCTCCCACCCCACATTCAGTCAGCACTACTCAGACTCACCTTCCTAGGGACACGGGGGAAAATTGTGAATTTTTGGCCGTCTACTCTCAAGGTGCTTGGGTCAGCTGGGCGGACAGAAGAGTTGGAACTTGGGTTCTTCAAGTTCCGTCGATTCACCGCTATCCTCACTCGTGTCAGAGATGGGAAATGGGAGTAGCCCTGGCTGCCCTGGGCCCTGCAAGGAAGGAAGCATGGTATGGGGTGTACCCTGAGGCCTCAGAGGGCCCCCTGCAAACAGCCTTCACTTCCAGGGCCAACATTCTCTCACATCCCCAGTGGCCTACACCTGGCCCCAGGGAGGCTGCAGGAACACAACCCTGACCCAGCAACATTGAGGGCCAGCTCCACTATAGAGTTCACCAACTGCCCTCTTAGTGCCCAGGACCAGAGTGAACAGGGAGCTTTGCCCCAGCGGGGTCCCCAACCTCCCCAGCCTCCAGGCCCCAATACCTTACAGCAGGGCTTAACCTCTCTTCCCACTGCCACAGTCCCCCCACCCCCAACCCAGACAGTCTTTGGACCCTAGTTACTCTCTCTCAGGGAGGCTGGTTTGGGGCATGGGGTATACACCAGGCACAGGGCATCATCGCTCTTCCACCAATGCCCAGGAGGACCATCCACCCAGTGACAAGGGTTAGACACCCACATGTCTGAGAACCATTGTGGAGATTGTAGGGGTTGGGGGGCTTCCTGGATTTTGGGGTCCACCAGGATTACCTGTGGCCGATTCCCACTATATTCTGGTCTCTGCACACAGCAGATGTCTGACACCTGAGTCTTTGAGTGGTCCCCTCTGGCAGGGACTCCTGGCCCTTGGGAGAGTTTGTAAGACTGACTAAGGGAGGGGAGATGGTGGGAAGTGGTGACTTGGCAGGAGATGGGGAAAGGCCAGTGAACTCTCTGCCCAGGGGGCCAGAGGCCAGAAAAGGACGAGGAGTGGGTTTTGGGAGGAAAAGACACTGACTAACAGTGTGGGAGACAACTTGGGCAAGGGGGAGGGAAGTAGAGGAAGGGGCATTGACAGGGCAAGGAGTGCAGGGAGCCGAAGAGAACCTGTGGAGGCTCCTGGCCTTGCGGGCTGGCAGGAGAGGAGCAGGCCCAATAATGAGATATGGGACGTTGGTTTGGTCAGGTAGGGGGGCAGGGGGAGGAACAGGCTGAGGCCCAGAACTGGGGGCCTTATGAGGGCAGGGAGAGAGGGAAACAGGTGCCAGGGAAGAGGAAGAGGGAAGAGGAGTGGGAGTGCCCGGTTTGGGGAGAGGAGCAAAAGAGATGTGTTTCTTCATCATTGCTGCCAATGCACAGAATGAGAGTCTGACCCAAGTGTGGGGTTCTAGAATCTCAGTTGTCTGTCTCTGTTACCTCAGAGTGTGTCTTTGTGACCTCAGAAGCACAGAATTCTAGAGAGAGTGACCTGGAGGGCCCACCTGCAGCACAACTGTGTGCAGTGTAGGGATCAGCAAACCAAGGTCTTGATGGAGACTGTGGAAGGCAATGCCTGGGCCAGAGCCAGAGCATGCCAGAGCATGTCCTTCCTACAGCCTGAGTTACCGGGGCTGCATACAGGCCCACTTGCTGCCCAGGGAGGCTGCCTGAGAACAGTGCTGGCTGGTGCTTTGGAGTGGCCCCTCCTTCCTGGGCACATCCACCCTCTCCCAGTAGCTCCTCCATGGGAGGGTCAAAGGGCTCAACCCGTCCCTGAGCTTTGGTGCTCAGAAGATGTCTGGGCTAAGGAATCTCCTAGAATGAACAGGGACAGCCCTGTTTGTTCCTGGCATCCTTGGCTGGGGGGGGGGGGGCTAGGGCACCAGGGGCAGCAGTGAGTGTTGCTCAAGAAGCAAGAGCCCAGGGAACTGAGTGCTCCCAGAGCTGTGTGCTAGGACACAGTGAGCCGGACACAAGCCCCACACCCACCCCTCTCCTCCCCAGCTCCTTGCCCCAGTCCAGGAGAAGGAACAGTGACCACAGTCAGGGTGGAAACCTCTCTGTGTGGTCACTGTCACTCACACAGTAATGTCCCCTGCTCTCTGGATTGCAGGAAGGACCTTGAGGAGGCTTCCAAGGACAATGGTGGAAATTTCCTAGCACTGGACCCCAGACTCAGGAAACATGACATGGAAAAGACCAAACCCACACCCTCCCACATGTGACTGAATGATTTTCCCTGGGGCTCCCATGAGCCCAACAACTGGGGTTAAAGGACCCAGGGGTCTGGAGTCTTAGTGGACTCACCTCACAAATCCAGCAACCTCTTGTCTTCTCTGGGTGCTGCTCTGTCCCCAAGAAAATGCCCCAGAAAGCCTGAACCCCATCAAGCCACTAATTGTGGCTGTCCTGTCACAGCTCCTCCCTCATGTCTGTTTCTTCTGATGCCACTGCCTACATTGGTCTCTGTGCTCCATTCCAGTTCCTCTTGGGGCCCTGGGGCCCCATACATTAATCCACCAGCTCTTCACTGTCCTGCCCTCCTCCACTACGTGCACTTAATGGGTCCCTTGCAGACATTCCAAGATACTGGCAGGTCATTGAGAAGAAGCCTTGTGCTGGCCTCTCAAGCCTCGCATTGGAGGAGCCTTGGGGAAAGTATCACAGAACTCAGGCAGTACATGGTGAAAAGAAAGCCAGATGGGCTGGCTGCTTCCCCTGCCCAGGTAGAAGGTGAGGCCATGTGCTAAGATCCCAGTGGACCAGCCTGGTGTGGAAGCTCCGGGCTGACCCCTACACACCTGGTGGTGGAGGTAAACCATGAGAGACCTCATTCAGTCAGTCCTGGGATCCGGGGGAGGGATGGTTGGGTTCTACATCAGGAAACATGGAATGATCCCTGAGCCTGTGAAGGGGGAGCAAGCAGGTCAGTATCCAAGCAGAGAGAACTGTGGATGGGATAGCACAAACTGCCAGGCTGGTGACCCAGGTCCTGGCTGGCTACGGTTTCTCAGGGATGTGGCGTGTTGATTGGAGTGGAACAAAGAAGTCCCTGAAGCCTTGGTCTGACCACACACCCCCACCCTTCCAAGCCACAACTGCTTCACTTGTATGTTCCTGGGGAAAGAGGACAAGACTCCCGAGTTAACCAAGACTGTGTCCTCAAAACAAAAATTAAACCCTGGAAAAAATGAAGAAGTTATGGGTCCATCATACCTGAGTTTAAGGACTGAGGTGTGTATAGTCCTGGGCACCGAATAAAGGCATTATCTCAACCACAGGAGCTGGCTGTCTGGTGACGCAGATGTTCAAACAGATAATGATATGATGCCCCATATCCTCCTCTCAGAAGAAGGATTGTCACTGTGCTGCTGGAATCTCCTTCTTTATGCCACCAGCCAGAACTCAGGAGCATGTCCTCATGAAACATTGTCCCACCATGCATCATCTACCAGGAAAAGTGGTGGGTGCACTGGACTACAGACAGACCTATATTCTTGCTGGGGGCCTTCCAGGGGGCAGGGAGCTGTACTGGTGTTGATTAAATGCCCCAAATCCCTGGCCAGGTGTTTCCCTCTCTCAACAGAGCAGCCGGCCTCTCAGGGCATCCAGCACTGGGCAAGTCCTGCTAATGTCACTTCCTAAATCTCACCCCACTACAACCACTGTAGGTGAGAGCCACTGCAAGCCACTTCTTGCAGGGTTCACTGCAGTGATCACTGTAGTTCCTAGTGGGTCGGCCTCTAGTCTTGCACCTCTGTTCCTTTACTAAATACATTTCAGAGCCTCTGCACATTCACTGAGTAAGGTCCAAACTCCTCAACAGGAAGGTGAGGCTCTTGACTTTGCTGTTGCTTCTGCAGCAGCCTCAGTCCTCACTCTCCTCACTCCACGCTTCAGCCACTATTATGCGGGGTCTGAGGGGTTCTGTGGTTAAACCTCTCAGCCTGGAATGCACTTCTGACTTCCTACCCCAGGCCTTGGCCTCATTGAAGTCCATTCGGCCTTGAAGTGTAACTTGCTCCAAGGAGGGGAAAAGAGATCAAAGGAAACAGTTCCTTTGATGAAATGATAGATTTCAAAGTCATCCTTCTCATTACTGGGTTTTTGGGCAGTGATTGCTATGAAAACTGGCTCAGCAGATGTGTCCTCACAGTACGGTGGAGTCTGTATCCAAAAGCTGATCATTCACTCGTCCTCACTGGGCCACTCAGTACAGTTCATTTAAATACCTATGGACCCTGCATCATACTGGGCACTTTACAGATTATCTCATTTTGTAATGACCTGGTTTGTACTCATGTTTGTCCCCAGTCTGGAAAAGGAAGAGGTTGGATACCAGCCCAGGATCTTATGGCTGGTAAGAAGGCTGGGATTTGAATCTGCTATCTCTGGAGCTAGACCTCTGCTTTAAACACCAGGCTCCATGGCCAACCACCCACTAGGTGGGAAAGGCTTGTGAATGATGTTTTTGTGGGTTGAATTGTAAACCTCACCCCTTTTCAAAAAAGAAAGCTATGTTGAGGTCCTCACCCTGATCCTGAGAATGTGACTGCATTTGGAAATAAGATCATTGTAGATGGCCTCAGATCAAAGGAGGTCATGCTGAAGCAGATTGGCTGGTGTCATAAGGAAAGGAACAGACTCCCTTCTATCAGTAGTTGACAGGTTCAGCAGGTAGAAAATCAGTGAGGATGTTGTTACAATTAACAGTGTCATCAGTTAATTACCTCTAACTGGCATTTTTAGAATGCTTCACCAAACAACAGCAGAATATACATTCTTCTCAAGGTCACATGGAATACTCACCAAAATAGACAACATTCTGGGTCATAAAACAGACCTAAACAAGTTTAAAAGGATAGAAATCATATAAATTATGTTCTCAGGCCCCAATAGATTTAAATTAGAATTTTAACAAGATAGCTATAAAATCCCAAAATATTAAATATTAAACACAACATTGTAAAATGACATATTGTTCAAAAGAAAAAAAATATTTTGAAATGTTTTAGATTAAAATGAAAATCATCAAAATTTCTAGGCAGCAACGACTGCCGTGTTTAGAGGAAAATTATTGCGTTGAATGCACATCTTAACAAAAAAAAGATGTAAAATTAATCATCTAAGCTTCCACCCAAAGAAGTTAGAGAAAGGAGTACAGAATAAACCCAAAGCAAAGTGAAGATAAAGAATGGTAAAAATGGAGCAGAAATCAATGAAACTGATAAGAGGAAATTAATAGAGAAAATAGACAAAAACAAGATTGTTCTTCAAAAAATTCAGTAAAATTGATAAACCTCTAGCCAGGTTAATTAAGGAAAGAAGATGTAAATTTCTGTTGTCAGAAATGAAAGAGGGGCAATTACTATTAATCTCATGAACATTAAAAGGAAAATAAAGGAATATTATTTAAAAGTCTATGCCCATAAATTTGATACTTAAGATGAAATGGGCCAATTCCTTCAAAGGTACAACCTAACAAAACTCACACAAGGAGAAATAGATGATCTGAATAGTTATATTCAAAGAAAGTGAAACAATAATTAATAATCCTTCAAAAAGAAAGTACCAGGTCCAGATGCTTTCACTGGGAAATTCTATATCTAAGGAAAAAATGATCCTGCCAGAATAAAATGCTGCAAGAATTAATGATTATTGTGAAAAGCATTTAGTTTATATACCGAAAATCATTATTAAGAGCTTCCCAGTAGGAGAGATCCAAGATGATGGCAGAGTGAGTGGCAGTCACACTAACCTCCTCCCAGGACAAATCTGGAACCACATCTAAATTGTGGAGAAATCACCTGGAACAAACAACTGAACAATAGTGATAGAGAAGCCTTATAACCCTGGACAGACAGGAGAATCTGCTTCAGCACGACATGACTGGTAAGAAATGTGGTGGAAATACAGGAGGACTGGCTGGACACCAACAGGTGGCAGCTGAGTCACCAGAGGGATGTTTAAGTGGGTTGTTGGATCCCCCTTAGAAGTGGTGGTCTAAACCCTAAGCTGGGATCCCCAGCCTAGAGCACCAGAGCCCAAAAAGTACAAAGATAACATCCAGCTGTGAAAAGTTGCAGGGCTACTCTCTGCCAGAGACTGAACACTAGGGAGGCAAATAGTTGTTTAAAGGGCCAACACATACATTATCACTTGCATCCACTTACCCTGGGCTCTGACAAAGGGTGTGGGGGACAATGTGGATAAGGGATGCTTGAGGAGAGACTGGGGACACAGACTGTTCGGAGAGAACTGAAATAGTAATTGCTGGGATCCAGGTGCTGAGTCATTGTGCTCAGGCAGTCTGCTCCCCTCTGAGTGGCAGCAGCCTGAGGGGAAACAATAGCCCTGACCTCAGGAAGGACCCTGCCAGGTTGGTGGTGCTTAAGCCTCACTGCTGAGTACAGAGTGACTAGATTAACAACTGAAGAAGTCAGTCACAGACAGTAGATCCCTGGTAGTCTTGAACAGGCTGTCTGAAGTCAGGCTGGGGCACCATCTGACATTGCCAGAGGTGGACCCTGAAAGAAAAAAACAGTGGTAAATACTAGATGCTACTGAGATAAAATCTGCCATGGCCTTCTCCATGATTTGCTATATATTTCTCTCCTGCATAGCTTTTTAACATTAACTTTTTATCCTTCAAGTTTGTATATATTAAGTCACTAGATTTTATACTACAGTTTACTTCAATTCACATGTTTTTTTTTTTTT
>CM052541.1:73827073-73846307 GCA_028533065.1 Trachops cirrhosus
TCTTCTCTCCTTTTTCATTTTGATGATGGTTTCTTTAGCTGGTGCAGAAGCCTTCTTAGTTTGATGTAGTCCCATTTGTTTATTTTTCCTTTATTTTCCTTGCCCTAAGAGATATTCAGCAAAATTATTGCCAGCTGGGATATCTGAAATTTTCCTTCCTATGTTTTCCTATAGGGGTTTTATGGTGTTACAACTTATATTTAAGTTTTTTATCCATTTTGAGTTTATTCTGGTGGATGCTGGAGGCTGGTGATCTAGTTTCATGTTTTTGTATGTACCACTCCAGTTCTCCAACATCATTTATTGAAGAGGCTATTTTTACTCCATCATAGGCTCATGAGCCGTGGGTTGAATATTAATTGACAGTAAAGATTTGGATTTATTTTTGGGTTTTCTATTCTATTCCATTGATCTATGTGTCTGTTTTTATGTCATTACAGAGGCCTTGTAGTATAGTTTAACATTGGGTATTGTGATCCCTCCACCTTTCTTCTTCTTTCTTAAGATTTTTGAGGCTATTTGGAGTTGTTTATGGTTCCATATAAATTTTTGAAATATTTGTTCTAGATCTGTGAAATATGCCATTGATATTTTAATAGGAATTGCACTGAATCTATAGATCACTCTGGGTAGTATGGACATTTTAATGATGTTAATTCTTCTAACCCATGAACGTGATATGTGCTTCCATTTACTTGTATCTTCCTTAGATTCTTTCTTCAATGTTTTATAGTTTTCCAAGTACAGCTCTTTTTACTTCCTCAGTTAAAATTATTCCTAGGTTTTATATTTTTCTTGTTGCTATAGTAAATGGGATTTTTCCCCTAGTTCCTCTTTCTGCTACTTCATTGTTGGTGTACAAATATGCTTTCAATTTCTGTGTTGACTTTGTACCCCACTATTTTGCCAAATTCACTTATTAGGCCAAGTTTTGTTTTGTGTGTGTGAAGACTATAGGGTTTTCTACATACAGTATCATGTTGTCTGTGAATGATGGCAGTTTTACTTCCTCCTTTCAAACTTGGATGTCTTTTTTTTTTTCTTGTCTGATCACTGTGGCTAGAACTTCCAGTACTATATTGAATAACAGTGGTGAGAGTGGACACCTTTGTCTTGTTCCTGATCTTAAGGGGAAAGCTTTTAGTTTTTGTCCATTGAGTATAATGTTGGGACGTTTTGTAAAAATTGTATTTTTTCTGTTTTAGACATAGAAATTCTGTCTTTTTCTTTCAAATGATTAGGTATCTAGAACCAAACAACAGCTTTAAAATCTAGTATTTGAAACTATATTAACTCTAGAGCCATTACCTGTAGTTGTTTTTTCCTCATGTAATTTTTTCAGAGAAGTCCTATATATTAAATAATGGCAAATACAGTTTGCTAAACAACTGAATCTTCCTCATTTTTGTACTTGTTTTTATTCTGCTTTTGAAGAAATTATTTTAAGTGCTGTTCTGAACACAAAAATTATGCTGTTCTGAACACAAAAGTGACTTTGATGTATTTCTGGAGAAAAACAAAATTATATAAATCTCATATACATTTAATTGAATGCCTTCATTTTAAAATAATATGATTGAAGATTCTTTTTTAACTTGTATAAATGTACTGGTACATTTAAATGTCAATTTTAATGGCTTTGGAAAACTCACAACCCTTTTAGAAGAGTAGGTAGATTTTCACATAGAACAATATGGGAAGGTAAATCTCTTTTGCCACTTCTATCATACAACATTTTCAAAAGATGTTCTTATGTACATGGGTCCTCATACATAATATCACAAGAAAAAGATATTTTTAAATGAGAAAACATACAAAGTATGGATAAATTAAGAGATTGTTTTTGAACATAAATTTGATACCATGAAATTTGACTTCTACATAGTACTAAGGTCTGTTGATCAATACAATGGATCAATGTATGAACTATGTTTGATTCATCCCCTATGTAATCACTGTAAGTGCATGTTACATCTACTATAAGTCCTTGAGGAATGTGGATGCAATATTACTCATTATCCCTATTTCAATGTATGTAGAATCTAAAAAGAAAGTAATATTTTTATTCCCTGAATGTTTTGATTTCCTTTGTCTTTTCTGGTGATCATCATGAAACCAGTAATGTTTTCTACTTTCTTTGGTTGCTAGGAAACTCTGGGTCAAATTATCTTGATCTTTATTATAAGTACAATTTTTTTTCATGGAACACAGTTTTTACCTTTGCACATTATTATTTTATTATTAATTATCAATGATTAGGCAAATAAAAGCACTTTTGCACTTGCTATTTCTGATTATTCTTACGTTGTTTGACAAAAATGACCACATTGTACTGCAACCCACCAGACAACAGTGTGTTGATTGCTGGTGTGAGGGAGACATAGGGAACTAAATGATAAAGGAAAAAATATAATAAAGATTATATATTAAAAATAAATATATTGAAGTTCTACTTAATTATATAAGGGTTTAAATTATACAATTTAAATTAGGTAGGGTCCCAAAATAAAAGATAGAGAGGACTGTGGAAAAGAAATTATGTTATTAAAATATATGAAGTAAAATAATCTGCCTGAATATCTCCAGGAAGTTTTTTTAAAAATTGGCTTTTGATCTGAGACTCTCAGGCTGGCAGCTATAAATAGCATATTCTTCTTCATTCTATGATATCAATTCTCTTTACCACCTTTCTTGAATCAATTTGGTTTGGGGATACAGCTGACATAAAATACCAATGAGAAACAATACTATCTTTCTCTAAATCCTTATGCTTTATTGTACTGCAAAAGTAGTGTCAGGTGAACAATCATTTAGACTAAATCAAATAAGACAATGCATACACATTTATAATAAGTTTATTCATTCAGCATTTGTTTCTGTGGATACAAATCAGTTCTATATCCCTTTCCTTACAATTCATTACATTAAGTTCTTGTCATTATAACAGATATGCAAATTATTTCTTGAAATATTATCTTTATCTTAACATAGTGTATTAGTTCACATACAGTTATATCAAGTGTTATTTAAGAGAAAACAAACTGGTTGTCCTTCCAATATGTTTATGAACACCCAAAGTACTGTTAAAATGTCACTGACTCATTGACTACTTTTCTGCTTGGGGTAAGGGAGGCCACTCTCCTAGTTTGAGGCAGCTGGAAAGGAAAGTAATAAGCCTTCCTGTTCTCCAAGTGACTTTCAGACAGTAGAGCAAAAGTTTGTGAGCACTCGAAGGGTTTGCCACTTTCCCATGCATGAGGTTATAATCTGAATTGAAGATCCTTGCCTTTTGCCAGAGAAATTATAACTTGGTGACATTTCTGGAAGCTAGTAGCCAGTCATTTTTATATGGTTGCATTTGAAAAAGGAATCTTGAATATTATACTACATAGAAAACCCTAAATTGGAAAGTGGCCTCCAAGTTGAGGACACTAGAAATGGAGAGTTTCCCATGGTGTATGTGAGGAAGTTAACAGCTGTGGCGCTATTTAACATTCATTACACAGAGAGTTTAGGAAGTCTTTGCTTTAGTGAGGGTAATTTGAAGTTCCTTTTAAATCTCTATATTTCAACAGTGTTAATTATCCATACAGCTGCTCCTTTTTGCTGCCAATGCTGCATAAATGAAGCGAGGCAACCAGTACCTGGTCTCCTGATATTTGTCCCAAATTATCCTTCAACTTTACCCACAAATTGTCTTCTCTCTGCTTGCTTCTCCCTACCCTAGAGATTTAATTTCTCAGTTTCATCTAGTTTTGGCATCTTGATTAATCTACTTCTTGATTTTGTGTTAGACCTGTTGGATTTTCATAGTAACTCATCAATTCTTCTCTAAAATGCCTTTTTGGGGGACTGCTTACCTGTTATCATTAACTTGAAACTTGAACTCAGCCACCTTCCTGGAGTTTTTTCCCCTCTGGAGTTTTCCTCCTGGAGTTCTCTAGACCCTCTACGAGGTAAAAAAAAAAAAAAAAAAAAAAAAAAAAAAACCCAAAAACCTGAATCTCTCTTCTTGTATCTTTTTGTTTGTTTGCATTTGATCATGATCCTTACCTAGACAAGAGCATCACACCCCAACTTCACTTCATTTGTTCTGGACCTTAAATTCAGAACCTGCCTTCCTTCTTTCTCATAAATAGTTTCTTGTCATCTTGGCAGTATGCAGGATCCAGATCTCATTGCTCACAAGTGATGATTGTTAAATAATCAGAAATTTTGTGAGATTATTGTTAATCAACTAGATCTTGAAATTAGCCAGGGTTGGAGATTTTTTACCATAGAAATTGGCAACCGCTATAAATCAGGGCTTCCTCTACTTAATCCAAAAACCCATCATCCATCCCCATCTTCAGCCACTTTATTTGCACCACACTGGTCTTTTTCTCTGAGGGTAATCCTATGAGGCAGAAATAAATTAGAAAAATTACTTTAATCTAGCACCTAAATGTATGATAATATTTTATTTTCTAGGGGCATTTGTAGTTAACATGAATTCTTAAAGAATCATCTGAACTCAGTATTTTCCAAACTAAATGTCTATCAGAATCACATAAGAAGCACATAAAATTGAAGAAGTCAGGGGCTCAATCCCAGACTACTTGGAACAGACTTTTCTTCATGTGGGCACTGGTCACCTTTGTTGTATGTTAAAAGGCATACCAAGTAAATCAGAGTTTAGAAAAATGTGAGAACCACTGAAAAATTATATCTCAGGTGGTTACATTTACACTACAAAAGGAAAAATAAAGAAATAGAGAAATCAAACATAAGCCTTCTTCCCAACACAATTTGAAGGTGATCATCCATTTTATTCCAACTACACTCAGGTGCATATAAAGTAAATGGTGATATTGAGCCTCTACCCAGCATAAGATATTGATGTTCTTTAGTGATTTACCCTATAATGAATTTTTAAAGAGTGACAAAAGGGATCAACATTAACTTGCAAACTCTAAGAACCTGTTTCAATACTTTAATAGCTTTATTGAGTCTCTTTACATAAGTGATAAATTTCAATTTTTTAGTCTCATCTAAATAAAGACCTATTATTTTGCAAAAATATTAATCTACAAACAAAATATTCCTAAGTATATAGATGTTTTATGTTGCCTTGTTCAAACATAGAGAAATAAAAATTTGGCGATTTCCCCCAAAATTTGGGTTTCAATATTGTTCTTTAAAATGTTATTACCCATTCTCTTCCTCCTTATCACCCTCATTTAAAAGAGAATGAAAAGAAAAACAGGGAAAAAATGGTTAACACTGAAAAAAGGAAAATGGATGCAGTGATCCCTGAAGTTTAAGTAACAAGACTCTATAAGTCAGTGCAATTTTTTTGCCCTCTTTTGACACTTTAAATAAGATGTATATTATGGTGGATGTCTCAAGTTTTAAATGATGAACCAAGGAGTGTAATATATCAGAAGAGTATTCCTCTGTAGACATTTTATTGAATGAGAAATGTGCCACTCAGAATATGTTACAAAATGTTAATGGCTTTGAGGCTACACAAATTTGAACTTTATTGGAATGTGCTAATAATAAGATTGTAAAACTCTATACTGGGTGTTAGAACAGTAGGAATGGAGCAAAGAAAGCACAAGGATCAATGCATCATCCTGTCATATTGAAAGACCCCAGGCATTCAGCAATCAAGGAATGGATACCACTAACCTTTCCCTTCCTGTGGTTTCTAACAAGTCTTAGTAAGTAAGAAATTTAGCTTCGCTTTGATAATGAGATTAATAGCTAAACCAAGAGACAGAAATGGCCAAAGGGAACAAGAAGTTTAAAAATTCATATTTTGTTGAGCTCTAATGTCAATGGATTAGTCACAATGAACAACCCTTCTATTCTCTCATCTTTAGCACAAATCAACAGAATCACCACTGAAGAGCAGGCAGAGAAAAAAGATTTTACATTTCATTTCATTGAAGTTTTGAAGGTCAGTACCAGTCATTGTGTAGGAAACTAGAAAGAATCTTACCCTCTCTTAATGGCATATGCTATCTGAATTCATTATTGTGTTGCTTGCTTCTGGCTTCCTGCACAGAAATCAAGCATAGTCTATGTTTTCTGAGGCTTAACTATATTTCAGTCACCTTATATATATATTTTTGGACTCCATCTTCTAGTTTTATCTGAAAAGCATTCTTATTAAGATTCCAATCATAACTATATTTTAAAAGATTTATTTTTATATTTCACTTTCAAGCTGGATGTTACCTTCTTACAAAATATATTAAGGATTTATATGGCATTGTTATACTCCAAAAATTGTATTTAACAATCCCTTAAAAACTAAGCTTAATGAATGGGGACCATTGAGATGGCAATGATAGGTAAAAATAAGAGATGCTATTTTAGACAGATGGAGTAAGCTATATCCCAGGTCCCATTCTTCCTTTGTTAAGATATCTCAATTGCTTTTAGCTATCCATTATTCATCCTAACAAAAGTGTTAAGCTGGAAAATGAACCCTGCCATTTATCTCCAATTCTCCCTTAACAGAAATAAATGCAGCCACCACCTTCCACTCTAAATCATATGAGATGGGGTGTCTGAGTTACTGACTATAACCTTGACAAGATGTCTCATCACTTGTCTGAGAGACTCATTCAGTCAGCATCTAATCATACAATGGGATCAGAAACAAGTCTGGGACCCTTAGAATCCCATGTCGAGAATGGAATCCATAACAGGAACAATTTGGCTGGTTGGCAACAGATTGTAGATTAATACAATGGAACTCTTGAGGATGGGAAGAAATTACTGACTTGGACTCCAGATCACCTATTTCTATAATACTCTGTTATCTTATTGTTAATAATCACAATCTTTGACATTAAAGTAACTGCACTTTTATTCTGGCTCCTTCTTTTCTTCCTGCTTAAACTCAACCTCTTGTGAAGGTATGTAAAGTCAGACATCTTGGGCAATATACAATAAATTCAAAATTTTATTTACAATATTTCACTTTAAATACACAAAGTACATCACAATTTCAATTTAAAAAATATTCACATATATTGTTACTCCATAAAAAAGGTAGCTTCAGGCAAATATTGTGAAGATAAACTAATAAGCCTTCTAAAATAGAATGTGTTACATATCCAAAAGCCCATACCTCTGATTACCTCTATAAGATATAAAATAATTGCCTTTCTGTTTGAATCACAAATCAAAGGATACCAGAAATGTATGTGATTTAAAATTTTATCCTGTCTTATACAAAATTAGTGTTTAAATCAGAAATATGTTGTGAAGGTTTTCATTAAACACCTATGTAGTACAAATTATATGTAAGTCACTGCTCTAAGAAATTTATAAATAATAACATTTCACCTTTATAACAACCAGTAAGGATACTATTAATATGCTTATTTTGCATATGAGTAAACTAAGATACAGACATTAAGCAACTTGCTTAGCTAGAATCACCAGTCTTACTAGTAAGTAACAGGGTATGTTGTTCTGCAACTCATGAGAGTCAACATAGAGCAGTTCATGTTCAACAGATAACATTATTAGCCACCATCAGAGATTTGGTGACAAATATCAGTTTTCACAGGTACCATTACAATGATCTTACTGAAATAGGAACAGTTGCTAATATTCAGCAATTACCACCATTGTTCAAGGTGGATTTATATTCTGTAGCATTTAATCTTCACAGCAGGTGACATAACCATTTCTGTTTATATTTTAAAATTATTAACTAAGGATCAGGGAAATCAAGTAACTTTCCCAAGGTCACAGTGCAAAATAAGTACACATTTCATTCTTCCCAACTCCAGATTTCCTTCTCTACAAATTACCTTTTTGGAAAATTTTGTGTGATTGGATGATATGATCTGTGAGTTTCTTTAGGAAAATAAACTTATAATTTTGTTTTTCACTAATGACACTCATTACTGCTTTGTGCTTTCCATTTGCCTACGATCTTAAGTACCTAGATACATATTGGCCACAGCTAATAACTAAGAAAAAAGAAAACCTTTAGACAGGGCCTTAGAGAAAAGTTAAACTAACTATATTCACTTAAATAATGCATCTTCACATATGAAGATTTTAATCAATTGAACAAATTTATATTTTTGTCAGTCTAAATAAACCAACATGAACTTACTAAAAATCTTCAATTATTTGGGTCAAACAACATGTTGCCTTTGACTATCCTTAAAGTAAAACCCCATTCTGAAGCCCTACTGCCTCCGTGCCCAGGCTAACTGTTTCTGGCTTTATGAGAACTAAGGGAAATGGAACTTGGGATTTAGAGGGAGGGAGAAAAATTCATAGACTTTATAATCAGGTTGCCTGGGTGTAAATTATCCTGACTCAGCCACTTGCTTGAGTAAACTATGTAACTTCTAGGTCCTCAGTTGTCTTGCCTGTACAAGACGATAATATTGTATCCTTCACGAGGTTGTAATAAGGATAAAATGGTTTATGTATTGAATAAAACTTGACACATAAATATTGAATACTATATAACTGTGATATTATAATATTTGTGTATTGAATAAAACTTGACATATGATAAATATTTGATACTTGTAAACTGTGATATTATGTATTTTACTTTCTTTTCTACCAATTCTGCTTTCATCTAGATGAATGCAGTAGCAGACATTGAATTTCCTGTAAGGATTGAATTATTTCCCTAACTACCTGAACAAGTTAGTAAAAAAGTATACCTAACTCCATGCATAAAACAGCTATTGAGCATTTAGCTTTAATTGGTGTTAAATGCACAAGCTTTTGCCAATACAAATTAAAAGGCCATAATGATATAGTATAAAATGGTTAGATTTAATTGTAGTAAATAACTATCTCAAGTATTGTCTTATGTTTATTTGAAAAATTACCTAAAAAAGAAAATTGGATATGAATGAAATTTCTATGTACCTTTGATGTACATTTATTTCAGGTCCACAGTCTTTGTCAAATATGCACTAACTTCATTTAATATTGTTCTTAATAAGAAATGCATGTGTCTCTCACATTTGAAGATTTCTTGCTACTTGCTCCAGTGTTAAATAACATTTTAACGACCTTGTTATAGAAAATTCTCAAATACTTTCTATCTGTCTACTGTCTGTATAAGTTGTCCTTTTGTTTTTCTACTCATCTGTTTTCTCTAAATTGAAGTGTTGAGTCCTTTTTAGGCTCTTGCCCTGGGAGAGATATTAGACAAATTAGAATTCATAAAAAAATAATTATGCTCTAAGATTTCATCTCTACAAGCTTTGGTCCTTAACATAAACTGAGAAGACATTGGGTATATAAATTAGAAAATTTTCAATAATTATTGCTTAGGCTTCTATTATCTGTGGCAGTATAATGGTCCCAAAAGGCCCAGTTCAATCTATTTCCATTTGCTGAAGTAGTCCAAGTAAGAAAATCTGCACTATATTGAAGCAGAAAAGAGAGGAGGAAGAAAAATGAGAAGATTAACATGCTAGTGGGTTTTGCAGAAAGGGGGACTGCATTGGGAAATCTTGGAAAAACTTGGGAAGGAAGAAGTCCTCCAGGAGTGTGTCAGGTTATGCTTCTGCCGCAAGAATGGCTCTAGACTAATGAAGCTGCCTAGGCCTGCTCCAGATTTCTGCCCCCACACCCAGGGAGGCAGGGAATGGCAAGATAATTCTCATGAATCCCAGGATATCACAAATGTGCCCCTTCAATCAATGGGAACAAAAAGGCTGGGGAAAAACTTAACACTTATTTACAAGGCCTATTGGCCAGTGACCAGACTGAACACTGAGTCAAGCAATGACAAGAGGGTTCTCCCACCCTTTGGCATTCCGTAAGACTCCTGCAACTCGGAAATAGATTTATGGATAAAGAAGGTCTCTAACACATTTTTAGTTAAGTTTCTGCTATTCTATCTAAATGAGACTATTTTATAAATCAAACTGAAAATTAGAAAAATAAGTTATAGTTCTTAATATACCTGAATTTTATATGTCCTGTCTACACATACAAACAGCATTTTTTGCTGTCTTCTTCCTTATTACCACTACCCCTGTCATTGCAGTTTTCCTAAGTACTGATTTTTCTCCTCCTCCACTTTTATAGCCAGCTCTTTCTAAAGGATGTTCCATTACAAAACTGGATTATAGTGACACTTCTTTCCTATAGGTCTCAGTTTCCTCTTCCCAAGTACACATGTTCAAGAAGAGAACTGGGAAAGGGATGTGTGTGAGTGTGCATAACAGGTCCCATGTGTACATGCATGTGCATCCTTGAATGGCTTGGTGGCCACGCTCGGTCTCACACCTCACAGATACCCATTGCTACCTCTGCCTGTAAGGCCTGATGTGTAGTTTGGTCCCCTTTCCCAGATTTTTACTTCACTAATGGCAATTTTCCTTCAGGGGAGTCATGTTCTCTCCCTCCAGTTCCACTTCTTGAGCAAAACCTTGTTAATTTCTAATTTTCTCTCACAAGCATCTTTAGACACACACCAAGGGCAGAGATGGGCACCAGTTTCAGAGTGGCCGTTTAGTTAGTTTAAATGAGTTGATGAAGATTCAGAACATTCTAAAACAGTTAAGTGACGGATTTGCCTGTAGAACAAAGAGGATCTCTTAGGGTTTATATGGCCCCATTCCGGAACCCTAACTCCAAAATCATCAAATCCTGTACTTCCTGAAATGCTTTCATTAAATCATCAAGGTGGCTTCTGTCTTTGAAACCCACAAACAAAAAATAAATGAGGAAATAACTTGAGGTTTTTTTGTATATATATTTTTCATTTTACAATGTGAGAAGTCACTTATTTTCTCAAATGCTTAACTCAAAACAAAATCATCATAAATGGCTATATTCTAATAAAATAAAAGTTGCCCTTATGTCATGGTCATGGTCCAGGTGTGGAGCTAAAGTGCCCTTCAAACACTTTCTATCTTCCGTGTACTGTTTTGGTCAGTGAGTTGACCTTGCTTGTGTGGTTAACCAGGCTTATTTCTTACATGCAAGACAGAAAATTATCATTTATTAAGTTAGTGAAAGCTCCCCAGTGAAACAGTCTTTCTGAATACACAATTTAAATGCATAGTAATTCATTAATGTTCATTATTAAGTTCTTTATTCTCTTGTGTTTAAGCTCTCCAAGGTCTGAATTTATTATTATAACCATGTTTTAGTTAAGAAAGCTTTACAATGTTATGAAAAATTTGAGTCTTTATCACTATAGAAAGGATAAATAGTAATTCCCTAGTTGGCTGCTAAATATGGATTAAATTAATGCACATTCATACAGATTTCAATATTACATTTTTCTCAAAATGCTACTATAAATGCTTACTTTGGAAGAATTCCATTTTACAAAGATCAGCTTAAAATGAAGTTAAGATACTTACATTTCCCATTTTGACCAAGCCTCTACAAAGTTAGTTTGTAGAAAAAAGTACTTTATAACTCGAATTACTTTTATCCTTCATGCATGATAACTCAGGACTCAATACAGAATTTATCTTTACACGACCACTGACCAAGTTTCTTGTAGAAATGACAAGATTATCAAGGCTCTGAAATTTCTTCCCAGTGTAGCTTTCTATTATGCTGTTGATTATTCCTATAAACTATCAAAAAAATAGTTGCTAAAGCTCACAGAGAAAAATTTGATTTTTATTTTTCTTCTCATAAAAGGTCATCAGAACTTTATAATATTTTTGAGAACATAAAAGACATATGAATTTCCATAATAAAACCTTTCCCAGTGGTTGGTTAAGCATAAAATTATTTAGGCTTTGAGGGGTTTTCCTTTTTAAGATAAAGCATCATACTTGTTGTGCTTATATATTTTTATCATTTAACATGTGTAAAACAGTGCTAATATTTTAATTATTACACTTTTGTATGGGTCACTAACCAAGATTTTGAGTGATTGTGTCTCTGTCTTATTTTTATCATCAATCTAGTTTTTTTGTATTGCTGTTCAAGTACAGCTGTCTCCATTCCCCCCAACTATGTCCCCCCACCCCAGCCATCCCCACTTCCCACCCTTGATCCTACCCCTATTTGGCTTTGCCCATGTGTCTTTTATATATGTTCCTGACAACCCTTTCCCCACTTTTTAAAAAATTAAGCTCTCAATTTTGAAAGAATCATAGATTGCAATTTTAAGAAATAATACAGGCTGGAAAGGGGAGGGAGGAGGGGAGGAATGGGTGGGTGAGCTGGAATGGGAATAAAGGATAGAAACTGTACTGAATAAACTAAAATAAAAAATTAAAAAAAAAAGAAATAATACAGGCAGAGTCAGTGTATCCTCACTGTGCCAGTGGTAACATCATGAAAGACTGTAGCCCAATATCACAATCAAGATAATGACATTGGTACAGTTGAGATATGGAATATTTTCAGCACCACAGTTATTTGGATGTACCCTTCTTGGAATCACACCCATATCCCTCCCACTCCACCACCTAAACCCCTGATAATGACTAAGCCATTCATTTCTATAATTTTGCCATTTTAAAATATACTGTATAAATGCAATCATATAGTATGTGACCTGAGAAGGATGTTTTCACACAGGATAATCCTCTGGAAATTCATCCAGGGTGTTATATTTCTGAGTATTCCATGGTATGTGTGTACTAAATTTGTTTAACCCTTCACCTATTGAGGGACATCTACATTGTTCAGTGTTTGGCTATTATGAATAAAACTGCTATAAACATTTGTGTTCAGGTTTTGGTATGAACCTGAGACTTCACTGCTTTAGGATTAAAGCAGAGGAGTGCAGTTCCTAGGTTGTATGATAGTTACATATTTACCTTTTAAGAAACTGCCACACTATTTTCCATAGTGACTATATCATTTTACATCCCCATTAGCAGTATGTGAGTGATCATTTCCTGAAATCCTTGCCTCCATTTTGAGTTGTTGCTATTTTTTTAATTTGCTATTTTATTTTATTTTTTATTATTGTTCAAGTACAGTTGCTCCCATTTTCCCCTCAGCATGCCCTCCAACCCATTCTCATCTCCCACCCTCATACCTGCACTCTTTGACTTTGTCCATGTGTCCTTTATACATGTTCTTTGATGGTCCTTCTCCTATTTTCCCCCTCTAATCCCTTCCCCCCTCCCCTCTGGTTACTGTCAGTTTGTTCTTTAGGTCAATGTCCCTGGTTATATATTGTTTGCTTGTTTTGTTGATTAAGTTCAATATATTTCACAGATATAGAACAAACATTTCAAAAATTTATATGGAACCATAAATGACCCTGAATAACTGCAGCAATTTTGAGAAAAAGAACAAAGAAGGAGGGATAATAATACCGGATATCAAACTATATTACAAGACCACTGTAATCAAAACAGTCTGGTTCTGGCATAAGAAAAGACACATAGATCAATGGAACAGAATAGAGTCCAGAAATAAAACCATGTGTGCACAGTCAATTAATATTCAACAAACAGGACAGATGCATAACATGGAGTAGAAATAGACTCTTCAACAAATGGTTTTGGGAGATCTGGACAGTTACATGCAAAAATATGAAACTCAATCACCAACTTACACCTTACAAAAAATAAATTCAGGATGTACTCACTGACCAGTATCTCATTTTCCCTGATCCCTCAATCCCTAACAACCACCATTCTACTCTTTGGTTCTATGGGTTTGGTTCGTTTAGATTCCACATATGAATGAGACCATACAGCATTTGTCTTTCTCTGTCCAGTTTATTTTACTTACCATAATGCCCTCAAGGTCCATCTATGTTGTTGCAAATGAGAGGTTTTCTCATTTCTTATCGCTAAATAATATTCTGTGTGTGTGTGTGTGTGCATCACATTTCTCTTTTGACCCATTCTTCTATTAGGGGACAGTTAGGTTGTTTCCATGCATTGCATATTATGAATGTTGCTATTGACATTAGGGTGAAGATATCACTTTGAGATAGTGATTTCACTTTCTTTGAATGTATATCCATAAATGTCATTTGTGTATTACATGGTAATTCTATTTTTATTTTTTTAGGAAACTTTTATACTGTTTTCTATGTGTCTTATCAATGAACATCTAATAGCGTACAAGTAGTGCAAACATGTACCCTTTTCTCTATATCCTTGCCAACATTTGTTAACTCCCTCTCCTTTAAAATAGTAGCTAGTCTAACAAGTGGTATGTGATATCTCCTGGTGCTTTTGATTTGCAGCTCTGTGACAGTAAGTGATGTTTAGCACTTTTTCATGTACCTGTTTGTCATTTGTATGTCTTCTTTGGAAAATGTATGTCTATTCAGGTCTTCTTCCATTTTTTAATCAGCTTGTTTGCTTTTTTTTACTATTGAGTTGAATGAATTTTTTATATACAAATGGATATTACCCCTTATCTAATGCATGGTTTGCAAATACTTTCTACTATTCTATAGATATTCTCTTTATTTTGTTAATTATTTCTTTTGCCTGGCATTCAAAGCCTTCCTGCCTCAGAGAACCCACATGGGTTAGGGGAAACATGGCAGATTTATAGTTTTTGAGCTTACTTCTGATTATCAGTTATTATCAGATTTCTGAATGAGTATTTACACTATATTCCCCATTTCATTATGAAATTTCTGTGAATAATACATGCTATTTTCTAATAAATACTAGAAATTCACAGCCTGATTTCACTTGAGCATTTGTTACTATAGGGGTTAATTAAGACTATGTACTCCTGCCCTGACCAATGTGACTTAGTGAGTTGTGTATCATCCCGCAAACCAAAAGGACCCTGGTTCAATTCCTAGACAGGGCACATGCCTGGGTTGTGGGCCAGGTCCCTGGTTGCAGGTCAGTGAGAGGCAACTGGTCAGTGTTTATCTCCCTCTCTTTCTCCTTCCTTTCTCCTCCCCCTAAAAATAAAAATTAAAATCTTTAAAAAAAAGAATGTATCCCCATGAACCCAGTTAACTGAGATTTAGTGAATATGTTGCCTACACTTACTTGATTTAATTTTCTCTAGCCCAAGCATCACTGTGGTATGACCCATGTTATAATTAGTCAACTGTGCTACTACAATATCCTTCCAACTAGTCTGCAGCCATTATTTCCATGTGTACTTTATTTTTAATAACTTCAATTTTATTTGTTTTTAATTTTATTGTATTATCTCCAATGTATTGTTCATGTCATTCATATCACTTTACCTTAACATGTTTTCTCAGACCTCTTCACTATTCCTAAAACTGAATTTCATGCCTGTCCCTCTGGACTTCTGCACTTTCTTATACAATATCAGATGTGTACTTTCTCTGTAGCACTTACACTGCTAGGACAGCTTCATGATTCTTTTAATGTTTCCTTTCTCAAGACTGCACACCATTGAGAGTTGAATGCATGTATTGTTCACCTTTCCCTCTTCGGCTTCTAACTTGAACAAGTGTTTTCAAAATGAGTAAGTGAATAGATGAATATGTAACATAAGGCAACTATGAGTTTAAAGATTATGAAAAAAACAATCAAGTGAAATTGGCAATAATTAGAAGACTTTCCTAAAAATGAAAAATAAGCCATTAACTCTGAGAAGGTCACAGCTGATCTGAGAGATATACAAAAACTCTTTTCCTAAATATTGTTATATATATCAGGTGCATAGGTTCAATGTGATGACTAGCTATGAATTTGCAGTGTTTTAAATTTTTTTCATATTTCAGCATGTACATAGTAATGAATATCTCTCATATACATGACACCTACAGTATAATATTTTTACTGTGACCTCTATATGCCCATTGATATGAGCTAGAAGCATATGACTAAAAATGTTATTTCCATCTCTCTGGATGATTTTGGAAATGATTATGTAATATAAAGACAAAACAGTGTGTTAAGTTAAAGCTTAACATGTAATAACACAATGTTTAGAGTTTTTTGTTGACTTTTAAATTTGAAGTTATTTACAGAGTTTTTATATTGTTTTTTATCTTTTTAATTTATTTTTCAATTACAGTTTACATTTAAAAGCCACAGAGATGTAAATTATAGCATAAGGAATACAGTCAATGATATCAAGATAAATAGTTATGGTGCCAGGTGAGTGCCTGAAGCAGCAAGGAGACCACTTACAAAGTACCTGATTTTCTAACCACTTTGCTGTACATCTGAAACTAATGTGGAATAATATTGAATATTTGGAGCTTTTAACCAGATAGCCAAAAAGTTAAGTTTAAAATATTATGCTTGTAATGTCATAAACTAGTAGTCAAACTATTTAATTCTATAATGATACTCAATTCAGCATAAAATTAAATTATCATTTTGTAGATATTAAAACAGATATAAACATTTTGAGTTTATTCTGGTATATGGTGTGAGCTGGTCTAGTTTCAATTTTCTTTTGCATATACCAACATCATTTATTGAAGAAATTATTTTTCCTCCATTGTATGTATGCTCTTGCCCTTTGTCAAATATTACTTGACCAAGAGACATGCATTTACTTCTGGGCTCTGTATTCTGTTCCATTGATCTATAAGTCATGATACTATAAAAATCCTAGTGGAAAACAAAGACAGTAAAATATCAGATTCCTCATGTAGCAATATTTTTGCTTATATTATCTCCTAGGGCACCTGAAATAAAGCAAAAAATAAACAAGTAGTACTACATCAAATTAAAACTCATCTGCATGGCTAAAGATAAATCAGCAAAGTGAAAAGGGGACAAACTATATGGGAGAACTTATTTGCCAGTGATACTTCAGGTAAAGGTTTAATCTCCAAAATTTATAAAGAACTCACACAACTCCACTTGCAGAAGACAAGCAACCCAATTAAAAAGTTGGCAAAAGACTTAAATAGACACTTCTCCAAGATGGACATACAGATGGCTCATAGACATAAAAAGATGCTCAACATCACTAGCCATCAGAGAAATGCAAATTAAAACCACCTGTCAAAATGGCTTTTATTAATAAATCAACAAAAAACAGATGTTGGCCAGGATGTGGAGAAAAGGGAACCCTAGTACACTGTTGGTAGAAATGCAGATTGGTGCAGCCACTGTAAAAAACAGTATGGAATTTCTTCAAAAGATTAAAAATGGAACTATCTTTTGTCCAAGCAATTCCACTACTATGAATATATGCTAAGAATCCTAAAACACCAATTCAAAAAAATCTTATGCACCCTTATGTTCACATCAGTGCTATTTACAATAGCCAAGAGTTGGAAACAGCTTAAGTGTCCATCAGTACGTGAGTGGATTAAAAAGAACTGATACATTTACATAACGGAATACTATGAAGCAGAAAGAAAGAAAGAATTCTTACCTTTTGAGACAGCATGGATGGGACTGCAGACTATCATGCTAAGTGGAATAAGCCAGTTGGTGAAAAGCAAATACCATATGATCTCACTTATAAGAGGAATCTAATGAACAAAATAAACTAATCAGCACAATAGAACCAGAGGCATAGGATCACAGAATAGACTGATAGCAGTAAGAGGGGAGGAAAGGGGGAGACTGTTTGAAGAAGGAGAAGGGATTAGTCAAGGAATATTGGTTATTGACTGTGGAAGTTGGGGGTGAGCTGGGTGGAGATCACAAAGGGGGTGATAACTGGAACAACTATAAAACATAAAAATTAAAAAAAAGAAATTATGAAACACTTATTTTATGGAATGTTGAAAAGAATTAGGTAAACAAATAAAATATAGCATGACAAAAAAGATATATGGATTTTATTTTTACTTTTCAATGACTGACAAAATATCAGGCTGTCATTCATTTATTTTTGATACTGTATATTATTTTTCTAACATCTACTGTGTCACAGTAATCTTCACAAAGCAGTCAAGTTGATTCTGACAAGTAAATAATTGAGATAAGACTCCACTCATTATTTGAAGAATATTCTAGTATCTGTGCTTACAATAAGCACAAACAGAAAAAAAAAGGCTTCTCTTCAGCCTCCTTAGAATTTATATAGTAGGTCAGGCTGCCCTAGATGAAAAAGTAGCATCTGTTTAGTATTCTACATTTTCATACAGTTCTAGTTAGAGAATAGATTCAATCTTTAAAGAAGGTGACCGGTGTAATCACTCTTTAGGGTCCCAGCAGAATAGTGATTTCCCTAGTCAGAGAGTGGTCTTCATTAGGTTGGGTTTTATATAAATGTGAAATAAGCTAAAGAAACTTTAGAGCACTTAGTGACTCCTATCTGTATTTTTCTCCTTTGCAATACTCCCCACTTTTCAGCTATTTTTGCATCTTTAATCCATCACTTCCTTGAAAACAAAACTCAAAAGGATCTGATACTACCTATTTACTTTCACATAAATTGAAATCAATATGTACCTTTTCCCAAAAGTATTTATATTTTGAACCTCATCTATGATAAATAAACAGGTAATTCCATTTTATTAATAAAATTTCAGGCACTTGTGTACTGAAATTGCCATGGTAAGATTATGTAAAAGGTTACATGTACTACATTACAATAATATATTGTGGACTTATTTTATATAAAATTTATAGAATATATTATATCATAGATTCAGAATTTTAAAAAATAATATAAAAATGAGGAAAATGATGTACATTGAAAATAATATTTTGGTTTTCTCTTTCATATTTTTGTTATTGTGTAGCATTCAAATAAGTTACATGGGTTAGTCAGGGTTCTTCAGTGAAACCAATATACGATATATATTATATTCCCTTATAATATATACTAAATCTTAAAAGAATGTAGATAAGTCTCCTTAACATTTCATACAATAAGGGCTTGGTGATGATGAACTCCTTTAACTTGACCTTATCTGAGAAGCACTTTATCGGCCCTTCCATTCTAAATGAAAGCTTTGCTGAATAGATCAATCTTGGATGTAGGTCCTTGTCTTTCATGACTTGGAATACTTCTTTCCAGCCCCTTCTTGCCTGGAAGGTCTCTTTTGAGAAATCAGCTGACAGTCTGATGGGAACTCCTTTGTAGGTTACTATCCCCTTATCTCTTGCTGTTTCTAGGGTTCTCTCCTTCATTTTTTACCTTGGATAATGTAATTATGATGTGCCTTGGTGTGTTCCTCATTGGGTCCAACTTCTTTGGGACTCTCTGAGCTTCCTGGACTTCCTGGAATTCTATTTCCTTTGCCAGATTGGGGAAGTTCTCCTTTATTCTTTGTTCAAATATCTTTTCCACTTGTTGTTTTTCCTCTTCTCCTTCTGGTACCTCTATAATTCGGATGTTGGAGTGTTTAAAGATGTCCTGGAGGTTCCTAAGCCTC
>CM052541.1:73852181-73875152 GCA_028533065.1 Trachops cirrhosus
GATCATATGGTATTTGTCTTTCACTGCCTGGCTTATTTTGCTTAGCACAATGCTTTCCAGTACCATCCATGCTGTTGCAAAGGGTAGGAGCTCCTTCTTGCTTTCTGCTGCATAGAATTCCATTGTGTGAATGTACCATATTTTTTGATCCATTCATTTACTGATGGGCACCTAGGTTGTTTCCAGCACTTAGCTATTGTAAATTGTGCTGCTATGAACATTGGGGTGCATAGGTTCTTTTGGATTGGTGTTTCAGGGTTCTTAGGATATAGTCCCAGTAGTGGAATTGCTGGATCAAAGGGCAGGTCCATTTTTAGTTTTCTGAGGAAGTTCCATACTGTTTTCCACAGTGGTCATACCACTCTGCAATCCCACCAAGAGTGCACTAGGGTCCCATTTTCTCCAATACCTCTCCAGCACTTGTTTGTTCTTTTGTTTATGATGTCCATTTTGACTGGTGTGAAGTGGTATCTCATTGTGGTTTTAATTTGCATCTCTCTGATAGCCAGCGATATTGAGCATCTTTTCATATGTCTCTGTATCCTCTGTATGTCCTGCTTGGAGAAATGCCTATTCAAGTTCTTTGCCCATTATTAATTGGGTTGCTTGTTTTCTTAGAGTGGTTCCATGTAAGTTCTTTATATATTTTGGAGATTAAACCCTTGTCTGAGGTATCATTGGCAAATATGTTTTCCCATACAGTTGGTTCTCTTTTTATTTAATACTGTTTTCTTTAGCCAGGCAGAAGCTTTTTATTTTCATGGGATCCCATTTGTTTATTCTTTCCTTTATGTCCCTTGCTCTAGGGGACGTGTAAGTAAAAAAGTTTCTGTGTGAAATTTCTGAGATTTTCCTGCCTATGTTCTCCTCTAGGGCTTTAATGGAGTCATAGTTTATAGTTAAGTCTCTTATCCACCTTGAATTTATTTTTGTGTATGGTGTAAGTTGGTGCTCGAGTTTTAATTTTTTGCATGTAGCTGTACAGTTCTCTCAACACCATTTATTGAACAGGCTATTGTTACTCCATTTTATGTTGCTGCACCCTTTGTCAAATATTACTTGACCAAAGAGACTTGGGTTTATTTCTGGGCTCTCTGTTATGTTCCATTGGTCCATGTGCCTG
This sequence comes from Trachops cirrhosus, assembly GCA_028533065.1. NCBI lineage: Eukaryota > Metazoa > Chordata > Mammalia > Chiroptera > Phyllostomidae > Trachops > Trachops cirrhosus. Next base: position 73,853,305 of record CM052541.1, read on the forward strand.
TTTTATGCAAATACCAGGCTGTTTTGATTATAGGGGTCTTGTAATATAGTTTAGCATCAGGTATTGTGATCCCTCCTACTTTACTCTTCTTTCTCAAAATTGCAGCAGCTATTCAGGGTCCTTTATGGTTCCATATAAATTTTTGAAGTGTTTGTTCTATGTCAGTGAAATATGCCATTGGTACATTAATAGGTATTGCATTCAATGTGTAGATTGCTTTGGGTAGTATGGACATTTTGATGATGTTAATTCTTCCAATCCATGAACACGGTATATGTTTCCATTTGTGTCTTCCCTGATTTCTTTTTTCAGTGTTATGTAGTTTTCTGAATATAGGTCTTTTACTCTTTGGTTAAGTTTATTCCTAGACATTTTTTTTTTGCTATATCAGATGGGATTTTCTTTTTGATTTCAACTTCTTCTGTTTCACTGTTGGTGTACAAAAAAGCCTTTGATTTCTGGATATTGACTTTGTATCCCGCTTTTTTACCAAATTCATTTATTAGGTCAAGCAGTTTTTTGGCCGAGTCTATAGAATTTTCTATGTACACTATCATGCCGTCTGCAAACAGTGACACTTTTCTTTCCTCCTTTGTGATTTGGATGCCATTTATTTCCTTTTCTTGTCTGATCACTGTGGCTAAAACTTCCAGTACTATATTGAATAGAAGTGGTGAAAGTGGACAGCCTTGTCTTGTTCCTGATCTTACTGAAAAAAATTTCAGTTTTTCCCATTGAGTATGATGTTGGCTGTTGGTCTGTCATATATAGCCTTTATTATGTTGAGGGATGCTCCCTCTATTCCCACTTGGTGAGTGTTTTAATTATAAATGGGTGCTGTACCTTATCAAATGCTCATTCTGCATCTATTGATATGATCATGTGATTTTTGTCTTTGCTTTTCTTTATCTGATGTATTACATTTACTATATTGCAAATATTGAACCATCCTTGCATCTCTGGGATGAATCCCACTTGGTCATGGTCTATGATCTTTCTAATGTATTGTTGAATGTGGTTTGCCAATACTTTGATGGGGAATTTAGTGTCTATGTTCATCAGCAATATTGGCCTGAAGTTTTCTTTCTTTGTTGTGTCTTTATCTGGTTTTGGTACTAGTATGACATTGGCCTCATAAAAAGAGTTAGGGAGTCTTCCATCTTTTTGGTGTTTTTGGAATAGTCTGTGAAAGATAGGGGTTAGCTCTTCCTTAAATGCTTTGTAGAAATCTCCTGTGAAAACATCTGGTCCTGGATTTTTGTGTGTGGGGAGTTTTTTGATTAGTGCTTCAATTTCATTTGCTGTTATTGGTTTGTTCAGGCTTTCTGTTTCTTCTTCACTGAGTTTTGGAAGATTATATTTTTCTAGAAATTTGTCCATTTCACGTAGGTTTTCAAATTTCTTGGCATACAGTTCTTTGTAGTAATTTCTTGCAATCCTATATATTTCTGTGGTATCCCTTATAATCTCTCCTCTTTCATTTCTGATTGTGTTTATTTGCGTCTCCTCTCTTTTTTTCTTGATGAGTCTCTTTAGAGGCCTATTTTGTTTATCTTTTCAAAGAACCAGTTCCTGGATTCATTGTTCCTTAGAATTGTGCTTTTAGTCTCTCTGTCATTTAATTCTGCTCTGATCTTGGTTATTTCCTTCCTTCTACTTGTTCTGGGCTGTCTTTGTTGTTGTTCCTCGAGTTCTTGCAGATGTGGAGTTAGGTTGTTTGTTTGAAATGTTTCTATCTCTTTTAGGTAGGCCTGTATCACTATGAACTTCCATCTCAGGACTGTCTTTGCTGTGTCCCATAAGTTTTGGGTTGTTGTGAGTTCATTTTCATTTGTTTCCAGAAACTTTTTGATTTCTTCCCTAATTTCATTCTTGAACCATTCATTCTTTAATAGCATGCTATTCAATCTCAATGATATTGATTGTTTTTGTTTTTTTTCATTGGGGTTGGTTTCTAGTTTTAGTCCCTTGTAATCTGAGAATATGCTTGGTATGATTTCAATTTTCTTGAATTTGTTGAGGCTCGTTTTGTGTCCTATCATGTCGTCTATCTTTGAAAATATTCCATGCGCATTTGAGAAGAATGTGTACTTAGCTTCTTTGAGATGGAAAGCTCTATATATATCAGTTAAATCCATTTCATCTAGGGCATTGTTCAATGTCACCATACCTTTGTTGATATTTTGTTTGGAAGGTCTGTCCATTTTTGACAGTAGGGTGTTAAAATCCCCTACTCTAATTGTGTTGCAGTCAATATCTTTCTTGAAGTCCTCTAAAATTTTCTTTATGTATTTGGGTGCTCCTCTGTTGGGTGCATATATATTCACTATGTTTATGTCTTCTTGATGGATTCTTCCCTTGAGTATTGTGAAGTGACCTTCTGGGTGTCTTTTTATGGCCCTTTTCTGGAAGTCTATTTTGTGAGATATAAGTATTGCTACTCCGGCTTTTTTTTCCTGTCTGTTTGCTTGGAAAATTTGTTTCTAGCCCTTCACTTTCAGTCTGTGTAAGTCTTTGCTCCTGAGGTCGGTCTCTTGTAGGCAGCATATGTGTGGGTCATGCTTTCTTATCCATTCAGATGTACTCTATGCCTTTTAATTGGGGCATTTAATCCATTTACATTTAAGGTTATTATTGACAGGTTCTTATTCATTGCCATTTATGTACCTGTTTCTCTTTATTTTTCCTTCCTTTCCTTAAAGCAGTCCCTTTAGCATCTCTTGCAGAGCTGGTTTGGTGGAGGTGTATTCTTTTAGAGTTCTTTTGTCTGGCAAGCTTCTTATTTGGCCTTCTGTCTTAATTGGGAGCCTTGCTGGGTAAATTAGTCTTGGTTGCAAACCTCTGGTTCTCATTAGTTGGTATATTTCTTGCCATTCTCTTCTGGTTTGGAGGGTTTCTGTTGAAGGGTCAGCTGCTAGCCTTATTGGGGCCCCCTTGCATGTTACTTCCTGTTTCTCCCTTGCTGCCTTTAAGATTCTCTCTTTGTCTTGAAATTTTGCCATTTTAATTATGATGTGTCTTTAGCTGGGCCTCTTTGGGTTCCTCTTGATTGGGACTCTCTGTGTTTCCTGGATTTGTGTGACTTTTTTTCTCATCAAATTAGGGAAGTTTTCCTTCATTACTTTTTCAAATAGGTTTTCTATATCTTGACCTTCTTCTTCTTCTTCGGGTATCCTTATTATACAGATATTATTACATTTCATGTTGTCTTACACTTCTCTTAATCCCTCTTCATTCTTTCTGAGCCTCTTTTCCCATTCTTGCTCTTTCTGGGTGCTTTTTTCTACTTTTTCCTCCAGCTCGCTGATCTGATCTTCTGCTTCATTGATCCTGCTTTTGATTCCTTCTACTGTGTTCTTCAGTTCAGAAATTGTAGTCTTCATTTCCTCTTGGCCTTATTGATAGTTCCTATTTCCTTTTTCGTGTTGATATAGTTTGCAGTGAGTTCATTGTAGCTTCCCTGTAGTTTCTGGTAGCTCATTGTGAGTGCGTGGAACTTCCTGATAATCTTTGGTTTGAACTCAGAATCTTAAAGTTGAGTTGCCTCTATTTCATTTAGCATTCTCTCTGAGGCTTCCTCCTTTCCCTTCATTTGGGGATTGTTTCTTTGTCTCCTCATTGTTCGTGAGACTCTTCTTGTTAGCCTCAGCTTCTTGAATTGATCTGTTCTGGCTCCCTGGATTTATGATGTGAACTTCTGTGCTAGAATACCTGTGAGATTGAGTGATGCAGTCTCTTTCAGGTATCCAGGTGTTCACAGTTTCTGCCTACTCTTTTTTTGTGATTAGTTGGAGGGGTAAGGCAAAATGGTTTAAGACAGCAAGAGTATTATATAATATTTACAGTAGCAGTCAGTAGAGAAGAGATAGGAGATCCTGTGACTGTGTATAGTGTTAACTGTGATCTGCCACCCCACTAGCCAGTTTTTAGAAAGGATGGAAAGAAGATAAGACTCTTGTTGGAAAGGAAAGGATTGTGAGTTGGCTCTAGAAAGCAGTGACGATGTGGGAAGTCAGATCTGAGATAGGGTGAGAGTAAAGAGTAGTAAATAGGTGTAGTGTGTGAGAGAATAGAGTTAACCACTATAGTAATAGAATTCAGGAATCTGAGAAGTGGGCTAAGCTCTGGGATGGGTGTTGTGAAGTATTTATAAATGTATGAGATAGCTATTATTTATAGTAATATTAGAGCTACAATCTTATGACAGAATCTATGAGATCTAAATAGCAAGAATAGGGATTTTTGAGCCTTGAGTAGTGTACTAATGGAACACAAATCAAGTACAGGAAATTTGCAGTACACTATGAATGACATAACAGGGGAAAACTATCAAATGATACAATATTACCTGCCAAGCAAAGAAGACTATACAGAAAGAAGAGGAATACCAAAATACTATTAAAATAAAATGTGCATGAATAATGAAGTAATGATAGTACAATTATGCAATTACTTGCAGGTTAAGAAAAAAAACAAAGCAGGAGATGGAAGGAAGAGATAAATTTGGAAAAGGGAGAAGGATCAACACTAGAATGAGAGAAAGAGAAGCATAAAGAATTTATCGATCTAAAAATAATAAGAATTAAAAGATAAAAGGTTACTTAAAAAAATAATAATTTTTAAAAAACAACCAAAAAACACCTATTGTTGTTTTCAGACTGGCCAAACCGGTTTTTCTAGCTGACTTCAGCAGGCTGCGGGGCAACTAGAGACAGTTTTTCTGTGTTTCTGTTTAGAACTCAGTCCTCCTCTGGGGTACTGTCCCTAGGGCTAGACTCGAGTTCTCCCCAGGCCCCATCTGGTGCTTCTCTGAAGGGTTCTGGGTGTGGGTTCTGGTTGCTCCTAAACACAATCTCGAGAGTTCACTGCTGTGGGTTCCAATGTCCTGTGGAGCACCTGCACCTGTTCCGGGTTTACGGGTGTGCACTGTGTGGATCCTTAGGGGTGCCCTCTTCCTCCAAATTCACAACCTGGGCACCATAGGTCCTGGGGAGCACCCGTGCCTTTTCTTTTTCCACAGCTGTGGTTTCCGGATCTTGGGGCACGGGTGCACAGGCGAGCGCCCTTGGTCACACAGCCGGGGGCCCTTAATGGCACAGGCTGGGGTGCACACTCTTACCAGGTCTATGCGTGGGTGCTGTGTGGGTGCCTCTCTGTCCTCACTCCCCTCTCTGTGCCCCCAGTAAACTGGCCTCCCCTGGTGCTGTTCAGTCCTTGTTTGGCCAGGGAGGGTGTGGTTGACCCAGCTCTCTCCCAGGAGTCCCGAAGCAGACCCCAGAGTGCCCAGCCTGGAGCTGCAACCTCCCTGGTCTCCGCATTGATCCCTGGGCCCTTATTATACTGAAGTAGTCTCCTTACCATTGTTTTTTTCAATATCTGCTACAATTTGTGATCTCCTATTTTCATATATGTTGTGATAATGCTGGCTGTTTGCTCTGTTCCTCCATAGATCGGCTAGGATTTTCTCCCGTGCATAGGGGGAAGTAGAATCTACTCCTTCCTACCACACCGCCATCTTCAGATCTGTAATTGAACAATAAAAAAAAGAAAAGATGACCCTGGCTGGCGTAGCTCAGTGGATTTAGCACAGGCTAAGAACCAAAGGATCACAGGTTCGATTCCCAGTCAGGGCACATGCCTGGGTTGTGGGCCAGGTCCCCAATGGGGACCACATGAGAGGCAACCACACATTAATGTTTCTCTCTCTCTCCTTCCCCCCTTCCCCTCTCTAAAAATAAATAAATAAAATCTTTGAAAAAAAGAAAAGATGAAATACTGCCATTTGTGACAACATGGATATACCTTGAGTATATTATGCTAAACAAAGTAAGTCAGTCAGAAAAAGCTAAGAATCTAATGATTTCACTCATATGTGGAATATAAAACTGAAACTCATAAACATAGGCAACAGTATAGAGGCTGCCAGAGGGAAGGACCTGGGGGATAGTAGAGGGTAAAGGGGCCAAATACATGGTGATGGAAGGTGATTTGTCTATGGGTGGTGGGCATGCAATGCAATATACAGATCACTTATAGAAATACATACTTAAAACCTATGTGATACTAGTAACAAATGTCATCTCAATAAATCTATTTTATTTTTGCTAAATTTAATTAATTAATTACTTTTTGTTGTATTTTTTCTACTACCCGTAGTCCCCTTATACTCCCCTCACCTCCTTACCCCCAGTCACTACACCGTTGTCATGTCCATGAGTCCTTTTTCATTTTTGCTCCATCCTTCCACCCCCTATAATCCCCCCACCCACTAGTTGTTATCTGCTCTCCATGTATGAGTCTTCCCTGCCCCCATTTTGCTTGTCAGTTCAGTTTGTTCATTTGATTCCACCGTCTCAATAATTTAATTTAAACAAAGGAAAAAATGAGAAAACAAATGGGAATCTTTGAAGTAATTCACAAAATACAAAATGGTAGGGAATTTACAAAATAAAATGTATGGAGGAAGGTTAAGAAAATTGTGTGCACTCTGTCTGGGGGATAGAGGAAGAGAGAGTGGAAACATTAAAGCTGTTGACCCCTATATGAAAGGAAATCAGAGGACAAGTTGCCATTGAGGAAAAAACAGCAGGAAGTGAGTTAAATAACACAGGAATATCTGGAGAAAGGCAGGCCTCACTCCCACCCCAATCTCAACCAATCCTAAATCAATGCTGCCAAATTCTCAAACTAAAAATATGAGAAGAATCAAGCTATTATTCACATTCAGTAAATTCTGAAATAGTTCAAGTCCAATCATGAAAATAAATGACCCAATGTAAGAAACTGTTTTAAGTGCCTGTCATCCATCTTTATGTGATACTAATTACTCAGTTGAAAGTTAGGTTCAAAGGACACTCTAGATGTGTCAGGTTGAGGGAACAGGATTATTTTCAAGACTATTACCATACTGTCCAGTATGGAGGTACCAGGAACACACCTTTCTGCACAGAGGTCTCAGGAAAAGACAGAGGACCCTGACCTTACAGTGGATAGAAATGAATTCTGGTTCCCAATATGCTGTGAAACAAAAGGTCCCATCAGAAAGTGCTGGAGACTCACACAGGTTCTGACCAGCTCTGTCATCCAGGAAGAAGGTAGCTGTTTGAAGAAGAGACTCTATTCTAAGTTTGATTTTATTCTCCTCTTATGAGAGCAGTTGTGAGCTCTTGCTTAAATACAAAAACCTGTCTTTAGTATTTAATATTTGAATTCTACAAATTGTCCCCTTCCAATATTTTATTTCAGTGAATTCTCACAACTTTCTGAAGAAGACATAATTATTTACAATTTACAGACTCAGAGAATTTCACAATAGGATATTTTCAGTAGGAGCAAATCCCAGTAGGATCATAGACTAGAAGTCTTGAGAAGCCATGCTAAACATGAGGGCATAAAAACCCAGGGAAAGTGAAGAAAGAGAAGGAGCAACAGATTTATAAAAACATGGAGGTGACCTAGTTTTATTTACATTACCTTAATTTAATCTAATTTTGTAATTATACAACCATATCAGCTACTTTATCAATATAGCAGAGTCATCCTGTATAGGAGACTGTTCTGTGTGGTGTGGGCCCAGCTCCCACTGGGAGATGTACAGGACCCACACCCACGGATAGGTTCTTCTGTGGGGAATCAGGCCTGCATTGTACCTAGGCCACTTTGAGACCTGCTTTTTGCTAAAACTCCCTCACCCTGAATTGAGGCAGCAAACATTTACTGCATATCTTTAAAGTACCTTCCTAAAATCCCTGCTAAACCTTCCAAAGATGAGTGTAACCAGTTCAACCACTTTTTCCTTTGCATTTGCAAATATCCTTCTTCTGCTATTTGATTAGTGGCATCCTCTCTTTTGTTTTCTGTAAAAGGTAACCACCTAAAGTGAACCTGTGCATAGTAAATGAGGACCATCTTGGAATGTGCCCAGAAAAACAATAAAAGCTTGCCTAGGCAAGGGCTGACATTTTTCTCCTCTTGAGAGAGAAGCCACTCTAACCTTTTCCTCCACAGGACTCAGTAGTCCATGTGAATGTGAATTTTCATGTCTCATCCACAATGCCGCAGACCCCACAAGCAGGGTCTGCATCAATCCTGTCCCTTAAGGTCATATAGAATTAGTTTAAAGCCTGTCCTATTCACATGGAGAGTCCAGTGCCTTCTACAACATTTCTGTTAATTTCTTCAGTTCAAAATTTGTTTGTATGTTCCTGCTAGATTCTCGGTTTTGCATTATGTATCTTATTGCTACTTATTTATTAAGTGCCTCATACACCCCAATTTTCACTTCTTGATTCCATATCCTCCTGCTTGCATATTGCCCTTCATAGAAGATGAGTTTGCTATAGACTTTTGAGCAGAAGATCTTAAGGGAGTAACTGAGTCAAGCACTTATTGAAAGACTATATAGCAAATGATTTTTAATAGAACATTATACTTTTCTGTCATACAAATAAACTCCCTTGGCAATTTTTACCAATTTATCAGAATGGATAGCCTGTCACATTTTTTACCTGTCTCTTATAAACTCAGGTACTTGAAGGTTTATGATCTCTACCTTCATTAGAAATGGAACATCTCATTCTCTAAAAGAAATTCTGGTGTGAAGTAGGGAAATAATTTTAACTAATCTTATTTTACAGATAAATAATTTCACAATAGGAATAGTTAATCAATATATTCAAAGTGTGTTCACTTCCAAAGTATTAGTCAACATGTAAACCCAAGTCTTTCCAAACTTTTATATTGCCAAGGAAAACATTCCACTTATGCATGACTTACCATAAACAGGCCAGACTCATTGGAGAAAAATGTTGTGGTAGAACCTTTACATTTCTTCTCTATGGAATACACTACAAAAATGGAAAATCTTTCAATTCTTTTCCATATTTTATTGCTAAATCCACAAGGCTGACATAATAATCTCCATTCAGTGCACATATACTTATGGTTCCTTCTTATTTGCTTGGAATACTCTTTGGAATTGTTTTATCCTGGATGAACTTGAACCTCACAGCAACTATGTGGATTTACAGAAAATATAGTAGTATGACTTCCTGAAAACATTCTTAATCCAATGACTGGACAATAACATCTGAGCTTCAAAACCATAACTTTCCATGGATTTGTGTGGCTCTTCAGGAGACCCTTTCCACTATTTTTTCTCGAGTTGGGAAGTGCTCTTTGAGTTCACAATAAAACAAAGGACTTTGAGACATAGGAGCGAATTTCCCAAAGTTTTGACAAAGTGCTCTGTAGCATCCTGTACTTGCCAATGCACACATGTTTTTTGTCTTTGGAAGCATTGTTCCCCTACTCTTGAGAGATATTCATGTAATGTAAGGGAGAAAGTAGACATTGGGTCAAAGCTATCTCAATAATTAGCAGTATGCCCTCCTGTCTTTTAGTTCTCCTTTAACCTCCTGGATCAATCAGTAAATGTTCTTTAAGAATCAGTACCTCATTTTTTTCATGACCTACTAATAATTCCAATTAGGTTACCCAATAAGAGGGAACATATGATAAACATGCTTTTAAAAAGCAAGGTCAGGGCAGGGCTCAGTAGAGAAAAGCTTATTATTAAAAGTGAGGATGGATTAAGCAGGCTTTAAATTATTTTATTTACTAATTTCTTTTTAACTTATAATAAAAATTATTAATTAGCTTACCAAGGTAAAACAAGGCTTATTTTATGAAATTTACTAGATACCCTCTATAATACATCAATATTAGATGGATTCAATCTTGAAATATGCTGTGTGCTAGGTCTCTAAAATTATTCTTGAAATACTTGAATAGCATGTCTAAAGTCTTTCAGGATGATGACATTCTATAGAATGATTATGGACTAGAACAGCAATCCTGAAAAACAACCTTGATAACAAAATATCTTTGACTCTAATTTCCTGACCCAGTGCTCATTTCTACTAAGTTAAAGTTAAGTAGTACTTTATAAATAATGTGAGTATAATATGGTGTTTGTTTCTCTTGCAATTTTCCTTTTGTAGAAATAACAGTCTCTAACTTTCTGCTTGGTGACATGTTTTTACCCTCTGGGCAACAACACACAGAAAAGCTACAGCTATCCAATAACACCTTGTGCTCACATGCAGGAGTTATCCAGCATTCCAGACCACAGGGAAGGACACCTGTGTGAGAGATGCTGTACAGTATGCACACACCCCTTCCAATCCTTAAATTTAGAAGATAATTTAAAAGACCTTGTGAAAGGTCTTGTGAAAGATATAAAGACAACTTCCCTATCAAATAATGATACATAATTCATGTTCTACTTTCCAACATTTTGTGTTTAAAATAGAATTCTGAAATAAGCTGCTCATAGGCACTGAATATACTCATTGAATATTTTAATAGCATCTCTGGAGTCTTTTTCTATGCTACAATCTTCTATACACTAATTAGAAACTGGAATACAAGTTTGTAAAGCCACTGATTATAAGACATCTTTGACTTTCTTTTATTGCAGATTCACTGGGTTAAGATTAGTAAGAAACCTTAGAGTATGTTCATGCAGGTGGATGAATTAATTTAAAAGGAATTGAAATAGCTGTAATACAGTGGAACAAAAGGAATTTTTTTTTTAATCCTCAGCTGAGGATGTTTTTTTCATTGATTTTGGAGAGAACAGAAGGGAGAGAGGAAAGGAGAGAGAGAAACATTAATGGAAGAGAGAAGCATCGATTGATTGCCTCACATATGCACTCAGATCCAGGATCATACGCATCTGGACCTGGGGTCATATGCGTCCACCCTGGCCCAGACTGAGGATGGAACCCATAACTTACGCATGTGTCCTGACCAAAAATTGAACCTGCAACCTTTCAGTTATGGGATGACTCTCCAACAAACTGAGCCACACCAGCTAGGGCCAAAAGGAAAATTTATATACATTTATATATATATATGAATGAAAATGTAAAATAAGGTCTTTCCAGCAAATTACAATCTCCCTGGTATAGTTGAGAATATGAACCAAAACCACTCATGCCTAATTTATTTACCTTGCACAACTAGAACATCAAGGAACCACTGAAATATTTTTTAAACCATTCCTCTCTGTTCTTCCTCACCTTGCATTTTTGTATTCCTTTTTAAATACTTTGCATTTGTAAAGGAGTCTGATTAGTTTCACATTCAGATTTGTCTCATTAAGCACTCAACAAATGCAAACTTTTAAAATAATTTAATTAGCAAACTTCCACCTCTCTCAAGACTATCTATTGTGTAAAACTTCCAAATATCAAAACAAAAGTATTGGGATTACTAGTACAATCTACAAATGATGATAAAAAAAATACATGAAGTCATCCATGGGTTAAGTGGCATTTAAATAAGATGGAAAATCCTTCATTTTTTCTAACGCAATGCCAAAAGTAGGGATCTTACCAAGTAAGCTTATTGGAAATTATCAATTATGAAACTGTGCTGCTGAGCTGACAACCCTAAAGAAGAGGGATTAATGATTCCTTGGTGAACTTTGTATGATCTTGTCTCTCCAAGAAGGAGCAAAAGCTGTGTACCAGCAACTGTAATCACACCCTGATGGCCATATTTCAATGGCAAGAACAATTAGTTCCCAGAATTGATTCAGTTGTGTACTGCATATAATTTATTAAGTCATATTTCTAATGATGCTGCTCAGAATAACCTTACTTTGAAAAATTATCCAAATATAAATATACACCTACAAATAATAATTCAGGATCACATTTTGATCAATTCAAGGGTATCATCAACTTCTATAATGAAGGAAAATAGTGACTATCATATCTATCAACATCTCAGTAAAGCCTTGCATCTCAACAGTTCACTTCTTGGTGTGCATAGAGTGTGATGATATCTGTACATCATACTTCAATAAACAGAGGAGAGTACCCATGCTTAAGGACTTGAACCCCAAGTTCACCACTCTGAGGACTAAGAGGTTACCTTGAGTATCCCTGCCTGCAAAGCTCTGCCATGTGACACTGATCTGAGACAATATATTTATTCCTGAACAATACTTAGGTTTATGGATGAGAAATGACTGTATTTTATGGACCCCATCCCTTTATGACTTTTTTTCAAATTAACAAAGCATTTAATAAAGTAAGATGTTCAGTATCTTATTCTTATAGAAATAACACACTGGATATAAACACTTCTTCCATTATGAGACTTCTTGCTGGCAGAAATTCTCTTACATCTAATATGTGTAAATCCTCAGGATTTTATGAATTGATTCTCCATAAGTTTAATAGAGTAAAAGAAAACCAATCACAGTAATAAGTTATAATATAGCAATACTCCTGTGTTAATGTGCAGTGTGGGCTAATACTTTCTTCTAGCATAGATGCCTTTGTTTTAACATTGTTCTACTTTATCTACATCTGCTTCTTGTTATGCCAAAGCCACATCTCTTCATTTCCTTTTGGCCTAATCTGCTGTTTATTTTCTATTCTGGTTGTTTCTTATTCATTTTTTATTTGTCCTCAATTCTCTTCTCTTCTATTTTCAGTAATTTATTATCAGATAGATAGAGGATAGTTGATAGATAGATAAATGGAGAATAAAAGAGATGAGTAGGTAGATAGATGATGATAGATAGATGATAGATGATAGATGATAGATAGATAGATGATAGATAGATAGATAGATGATAGATGACAGATAAATTGACAGAGATAGATTATACAGATATCCTCTAGGCTCTGTGGATATCCTTTTTATCTGGTAGATTAAAAACCTCTCCCTGAAATCTCTAATAGGATTAGTGGTACAACAAGAAATACAACCATAGTTAATATTTTTAAATGTTTACTATCTGCCAGGTGCCCACCTAGTGCCTACCTCATGATTTAACTCATTTAATCTTTCCAATATCACTTCTATAAGGAAAGTGATATTATCTCATTTGATAGACTAGGCAAATGAAGCACAGAAAGTTTATGTAACTTACAAAATTTATGCAATTAGTTAATGGCAGAAACTCAGGATTTAAAATTGGAGAAATCTTCAACTGTGATTAAACAATAATTTTATTGCATGTGAGTTAGGTTCTTGAGTGCCAGAATGTTCCTTCCACATTAAGGCCCTGATATAAGGAGTATTTAAAACAGCAATCCTATGGTTCAGGACCACACATACCAGGCACGTTCTTTATCCAAATGGGCTGCTGAAGCTTTTCACCTTGGGAGACACTTCAGTAAGGAATGGGGGGAATGGGGAAGCACTGGGATCCACTTCTCCTCTTTGCACTATGTGTCTGTGATTTCATGCATGCCCTTCACATTATTGTGTGCTAAATCCACAGGAACTGAAAGTTATTTTAGCCGAGGTCAACTCATCACTCTCAACAATTCTCAGAACCTTTACCAGGTTTTGTGGTCTGGCCTAACTCAAACTTATATTTTACACCATGATTTGGTTAAAAGAAGACAATTTGAATTTCAGTGCAAGTATTCTGTCTGTGCAAGGTGCAAAGTCCTATTGAAGCCAAAAGCAGTCATCCTCTCCTAGAGCTGCAATTACTCTTCTGTGTTAGTGTTATCACTTCCTTCCCTTTTGCTTTTAGGGCTGTGAGTTACAGCTTGCTGGTGTTCCTGGCTGAGGCATGCCTCACCATATTTTCTTGTTTTCTCTTAAACCAGCTCACACCATATCCTCAAATATACCATATAAATTAAGCCATTTCCTGCTAAAACCTTTACTGGTATACATAGCATGCAATTTCTTCCTAATTTGGCTCCCACCTAGCATTCCAACTTTTACCAAGTGCTCTGTTTAATGCCAAGTTGTGCTTGCCTTTCCCCAGACAAACCATGATTTTTTTAAAGTCACTATCCATTTGTTGATGTTTTTCATTCTGCCTGAAGATCTCATTTCTTCCTTGTCTACCATGATAACCACAACCCATTTTTCAGGTCACTGTTAATCCATTGAAGTGAATTTTCTGTCAATGCTTCTTGCAATCTCACAATTAGTCTTGGAAGCCCATGCCTGCTTTCTTGTATCCTTATTATATCACAGTTTGCATTGGTTCATTTTCTCAATCATTCATTTATTATTCAATTAATCACTCATTTATATTCAGTCAATACATATTACCAATAAATAGTTTGAGCTAGGCTTTCCACGTGTACCTGGCACTTCTCTGCAATTGAGGTTGCACTAGTAAGTGATGTAGATAAAACTCCTGGTACATTTGGGTGAAGTGATGGTAAAATAGAGAAGAAAATAAAATATGTGGTAAGAATCTTCTAGACAAGATTAATTAGTGCAAGTCCAGAGGTAAATATCTGCCTTGAGTGTTCAAAGGACACCAAGGTGGCTTGTGTAACCAACAATCAACAAAAGGAGTAAAAAATGGTATGGAAAAAAAGAGATCTGCAGACTAGGTAGGCTGTCATTGGAGGGTCTGAGCAGAGCTGCCACATGATCTTATGTTTAAAATAGTTTTACCCAGCTCTTCTGTCAAAAATGTATTTAAAGAGATGGAATGTGAAGAAGGAAAGAGGAACTAAGTTAAGAAATCATAATGTTTCATTTCTATTACAAGTCTTTCTCTTCATTAACCTTTGAGATTCTTAAATGAAAGTGAAGATAGAATATTTACATATATAAAAAAAATTCTGTTTTTGTACAATGATCTGAATAGTTTTGATTTTGAATACTAGAACTGCTACTTATTTACCTTAGACAAGTTTCTCATCTATTTTTGAAAAAGGTTAATAAGTCCTACCTTACTGTGTTTTTTTAGGATTATTGAAAAAATATATGTAAATATCCTGACATGGAATAAATGCTCAGTTGGTTGTAGCTATTGATATAAAATCTCTCAAGCACCCAGTGAAGCATAGAGCACAGGCAAATTGGTCAATAAATGTTTATTTAATGTTTTGGTGTTTGCATTAAGCCAAAAATTTTTAAGAAGTCACATTCCCAATTCCACAGAATATGTAAAATGGCTGAAGAGAAACTAGATAAACCCCAATCTTCATATGTATGATGTGTTCTGATCTCAGTATATAACTAACTTAACTTTTATAGTACCTAACAATGCCCATGTCTATATTTTTCCTTTGTCTTTTTCAGGATTTCTACACACACACACACACACACACACACACACACACACACTTTTCAAATATAGAACTCAAAATTCCAATCAATTTTTTAATAAATAGCAAATAATATTTAAATAAATTTGCCTAGATTTGAATTACAACTAATAGCCAATACTCTCTTTTTTTCTTTTTAAAAAAAATTGGAATGTGTCAGACTTGTATTTGCTTTCTAAGAGGTATATTGTCGACATCAGTGTTGGGATACTCAGTTCTGAGGTTCCCTAGACAAAGATGTTTTGTACAGCATACCAGAGTCTCCTCATACAGATTAATTCTAGGCCAGTGAGACTGCTGATGCTCATTTACTGGATCTGGTCTAGAAGCTCAAGCTCTGTGTGAAGTGATAAATCTCAGTATAAAAATAATTTCCAATAATTGCATAAAAAATTATCCAATGACTCATATTGTACTTTCTTTTTCTGTTCCTGAAATTCTGGTAAAATATTGAATTGCAGATTCTGCAAGACTGAGATTCTAATAGAAATGCCTGTCAAGATGAGGAAAAATTCATTCTTCCAATTTGTCATGGTCATCATGGACTGTGTCTTCCTTTTGTAGAGTCTCAAAACTAAAAAAGATTTTACTCTAATGGCATTTACCTACATCTTCATTACCCCTACATTATTTTCTCAGTCTCCTGAGGATACTTCTGATTGACCAACCTGCTATTTTTTTCACTCTGTATAAAAGCAGGACACCCAAAGCCAGCTGACACAAAGGGGTACCACCTTCATTATTGGAAAGCAATTTGGTAAGTTATAGTAAACTTGACTATTAGCTTACTCTTTCCCCAACAATTCTATTTTGGGGTACATGAGAGATAGAAGGCCATAGATAAATATGTCTCTGCAACATTTGTCAGAGAAATATAAAACTAGAAACAACCAAATGTCTATTGGTAGTGAAACATATAAAACATGGTGTGGTATATTTTATATAAGTTATAAAGCAGTTAAAAATATTAACTATGTCTACATATATTAACAGTGATAAAATTTTTAAATGTTATATTTATAAGAAAATCAAATCGCACAATAATACATACAGCATCCTGCTGTTAAAAGAGAATTTTAAACTCATATTGTAAACTACTAATACTGTATCTAGAAACACAAATGCAAAGGACACAAATCAGCTTGAACATGGTACTTACCTCTAAAGAAGAAGGAAGGAAACAGAATACAAGGTAAGCTTCAAATTATTTAGTAACAATTTATTTCTTACAACAGGTATTGATTATATTATCCTCTATGCTAGTTTTTCTATTTGAAACAGTTTTAATAACTCAGTCCATGAATACTGATTTAAAAATGTTTACAACTGCACACCAACATGAATGAGCCATTGAACATAAATGCTTTGAGACTGATAGTCCTAAAGACTACTCCATCAGACTAGGGGAGCTCATTGAATTGTCTCCTGAGTCAACCCAGCCAGTATTTGTGGTTTAATATGTCAGAATTGGTTAATATTAGCTTCAGAACTGCTAAGAGGCATGAATATTCCCTGATTCATTTGATATATATATATATTTTTTTATATTTCACTTCTCAGATCAGCAGGCAAACATAGCTTCTCAGAAAATCTGGGAATGATCACAGGGGTACATATAACTACTCCTACAAACACAAACACACTCACACTACTCTCAGAAGGTGCAATTCTCAAATAGCACTTAGGCAGCAGATCATTTTTTATGGGGTTTAAATACCAGGGAAACTTGTCCTCACAAAGGGTGAGAGTGACTGAGTCTCATAAACTCGGGGCCCATTGTCACATGCTTATGTTTATTACATCTTTTATTTACATTTGCAATATTTGTCAATCACTGTCCCTCTGTTGACAGTTGCAGAAATGTAAAAACTTATAAATAAAATATTTTCAAACTAAATTTAACATTATAGATATTATATTTATTGAAAGTATAAAATATCATAATGCCCCATGATTCAACATTTTGAGGACTTTTGATTTTATTCACTGCATAAAAGTTTAAGAAAGAGAAAAAATAATTATATTTCAATAGGTATACCATAATGCTATTTAATAAAATTTATCATCTATTCCTGTTAAATTTTTTCATAGTTTAAAAATGAAAGGAATCCAGAATATACACTAAACATGTACACTAAACATGTTTTTTAAAGGTAGATATTGACTGACTCAGCAAATGGTGACAGGTGGAAAGGTTAATTTTGGTCCATGAATTGGACCAATAATAGTTTATTCAAAATACAACAAACAGGTGTAACTATTAAAATAAAATTAAGAATTAAAAATATTTCAGGTACATGAGTAAAGTCACAGATGATAGATAAATCTATCTATATATTTATAGATACATAGATTTATCTATCATCTGTGAATGACTAGATAGAGTTAAAGGCATATGGAGGGGATGTGTACAGGGAAAGATGGCACTTGAAGAGGCTGGAGATTAAGTCAGAAGTACTGGTTAGGATGCCTGATTTGCTGTTTCATAACTGTGCATGTTTATGCAAGATATTCTGAGCCTCATTTTTCTAAAACATAAAATGGGAGGATACCAGAAATAATCTCACAGATTAAATGTAAAGGTTAAATTAAGTAGCAAATGTAAGTCACTCAGCCTGTGTGACATGGAGCAGGTGTCCAACAAATGGAGTTTCCATTCTGTAAATTCCACAAACTTCAGATAAATGTATGTAGTGGAACAAATGGACTCAGTTCATTCAAAGTCCATTTTGTCTCTTCTATAGAATTTAAAATTAATGAAGTTTTAAAATATCCTTTTACTGCTCACCAAATTTGTATATAATTTGCATACATTTGTTCAAATAGCTCTGTAAAAGGAAATGTCATAGAAAAGTGACTCTAAATGTGATGGTTTAATTAACCCTTTTCTTTCTGTGTACTAAAATATTTTCTGTTTAATTTTGCATGAAGGAATTTTTTCTTCTAGCTACAATTTCTACTCAACAAAAATTCAAAGGAACTTTTAAAAGCAAGAAGTGACAGTTTCTAGGCAATATAGAACTAATGTATAATAATGTAGTACCTCTCTTCACTCAACAGGAATGTCCTTTGATTACTTGGAGAATGAGCATGGAAAAATAAAAATATTTTTTAAAGATTTCATTTATTTATTTTTAGAGAGAGGGGAAGAAAAAGGAAAGAGAGGGAGAGAAATATCAATGTGTGGTTGCCTTTTGCATGTCACCAACTGGGGACCTGGCCCAAACCCCAAGCATGTACCCTGACTGGGAATTGAACCAGTGACCTTTTGGTTCACAGCCTGCACTCAATCCACTGAGCTACACTAGCAAGGGCTAAAAATACTTTTAGAGAAAACTATCATCACAAAAATATTAACCTAATAACTTTTTATGTCTATGGTGCAAATCTTATTTAGGTTTGCAAGACTGGAAACATATATGAGTTTCCTTTCCTGGAAAAGATGTGCTGCTATCATAATATATCTTTCAGAAGGCAACAAAGTTCAATAATCTAAAAAAAAATAGAGGTATGGAACTTTTTACTTTATGGTTCTATCATTAATCTCCATGCAATCTTGGGCAAGTTGCTTAATCAGATTGAGAGTCAGGAAATATTATGATAGATATATACAGTGTGTTGAAGAAATAAATACTAGAAATCAAGCTAAATAGACCAAGGGGAATTGGGGCACTATGATTAGGAACTTGAACTTATTAAAAGATTTGCCCTGGCACTTGCCCTTGCCCTTAAAAAGAATAAAGAGAGAAAGTAGTTGAAAATGATAGAGTTTTGATAAATGTCAAGAGGATTCTTCACATATAATCACACATAACCTTGGGAAGGTTATGTAACTACTTTGAAATTCAGTTGCTTCATTTATAAATTTCTGGCAATAATGCTTCCATCAGAACAGTTCTTGAAACAATTAAATAAATTAATTCACATACTTAGAAAAGCACATGAACTGCCTCTGGACAGGTATTTTCATTTTTGTCATTAATATCAATTAAGAACCATATGGTTGTAATGCAACAAGCAACTTTGCCAGAACTTATCACTGTCACTTTGTCTTCTAGGAGAAAATAACCAGAATCCTGAAATCATCTATTCTTTACTAATTATCTACCTGTGTTTGAATCCAGATATTACTATGCATGTCTATATGTATATATGCATACATGTATGTGTGTGTGTATGTGTATATATATATACACATTCCTATATGAGTATAAATATAAATTGATATAGATTCATAAATATATCCTCTATTGCTGTAAGGGGTCTTTGCTCAAATCTGTTTCTAGTCTTCAAACCCAGTAAACAGAGGTCTTAAATGACTTATAATGACTTCTTTGCCATTTGTGTATAATCTAGACTAGATGCAAGTCAAGAAATTTGCTTCTCACTTTTTTCCCTGCATCCTATTCTTGTTGTAGATATCTCACATCTCACATTCCATTTACAAAAAGAGGAAATCAAAAAGTAGTTTTTTAAGGGCTAGAGCACAACTGCTCTAATTGCCTTCTTATTTAAGTACAGATTCCCTAGGGAATGACTTTAATTCTTATCTGAAAAAATAGTATATAAGAACAAATCGTCATAAAAGTAAAAGAACACCATAGGTATATATATGAAGAGAGAGAGTGAGACAAATTTAAAGAACTGGTTTGCATGATTGTGGAGGTTGGTGAATCTAATATTTACAAATAAGCCCCAGGCTGGACACACAAGAAGTAGCTGCAGCTCAAATTCAAAAGCAGTCTACTGGCAGAATCCCCTGTCCTTTAGGGGAAATCAGTTTTTTTTCTTAAGCCCTTCAACTGTTTGAACAAAGCCCACTGATATTTTAGGGAACATCTGCTTAAGTCAAAGTCTATTGATTTAAATGTTAATCTCATCAAAAATTCCTTCACAGAAACACCTAGAATAGTGTTTGACCAAATATGTGCTTACTATGGCTTAACCAAGTTGACATATAAAATTATGTCATATATGTCATATATGACATATAAAATTATACATACCAATTCAGATAATCTGGTTAGAAAACAGAAACCCAAACTCAGCCCGAGTAAAGCAATAAAATACTGGAAAATATTAGTGCCCTTTGACTATTGCCTATTACAAGGATAATATCATGGCAGACTATATACTACAGGAACCCCATAAGTTATCTTCCCAGGAAAGGAATTTGAAGACAGTGCAGAGAATATCTGGATTCCAAAACTTTGAATACAGTCTCAGTTGCTATAGGAGAAAGACCATGTGGGATTCTATGACTCTACAAACTTTATTTTGTGGCATCACAGAAACTGACCTTTCTCTCCGAAACACTGGGGACAGAGTTGGGTGAGGGAATTGGAGAGCAATCCCAGACCTGATACATTGCACAGTGCAGAACAACCTCTTAAAGCTAAAGCTACCTGCTTGATTATTAATTTTGCTTATATGATAGTTAAGTCACTGTAGTATCTGATGAAAATTATTGGAATCGTCGTTATTGCAGGTTTGAGATGGATGGAGTTTACATCCAGAATAAATCTCAGTGAAGCAAACCATAGCACTGATGTAAGTGAATGAAAACAACTGACCTCTTAGGTTCCCAACTAAAATTAACAGGCAATATAGAACGGTTTCTACTTAAAACACAACTTTATGGAGTAGGTGTACCCTCAAGCACCATCAAAGATTGCCAGCAACCCTAGAAGCTAAGAGATAGGCATGGAACTAATATTCCCCTACAGGCTCTGGAGAGAGCAAGGTCCTGCTGACAGTAACATTCAGATTTCCAGCTCCATCCATGCTGTTGCAAAGGGGAGGAGCTCTATCTTGCTTTCAGCTGTGGAGTATTCCATTGTGTAAATGTACCATAGTTTTTTGATCCATTCATTTACTGATGGGTACCTAGGTTGTTTCCAACACTTAGCTATTGCAAATTGTGCTGCTATGAACATTGGGGTGCATAGGTTCTTTTGGATTGGTGTTTCAGGGTTCTTAGGATATAGTCACAGCAGCAGAATTGCTGGATCAAAGGGCAGGTTCATTTTTAGTTTTCTGAGGAAGTTCCATACTGTTTTCCATAGTGGTTGTACCAGTCTGCAATCCCAGCAACAGTGCATAGGGGCATTTTCCCCACAACCTCTCCAACACTTGTTGTCTGTTGTTTTATTTATGATGGCCATTCTGACTGGTGTGAAGTGGTATCTCACTGTGGTTTTAATTTACATCTCTCTGATAGCTAGTGATACTGAGCATCTTTTCATGTGTCTCCGGATCCTCTGTATGTCCTGCTTGGAGAAATGCTTATTCAAGTCCTTTGCCCATTTTTAATTGGGTCGCTTGTTTTCTTAGAGGGGTTCCATGTAAGTTATTTATATATCTTGGAGATTAAACCCTTGTCTGAGGTATCATTGGCAAATATGTTTTCCCATACAGTTGGTTCTCTTTTTATTTTAATACTGTTTTCTTTTTCTTTTTTAAATATATTTTATTGATTATGCTATTACAGTTGTCCTATTATCCCCCCTTCATTCCCCTCCACCCTGAACACCCTCTCCCACCCACATTCCCCCCCTTTACTTCAGTCCATGTGTCATAAGTTCTTTAGCCTCTACATTTCACCTACTATTCTTGCCCTCCCCCTGTCTATTTTCTATCTACCTTCATTGCTACTTATTCTTCGTATCTTTCCCCCACTCTCCTCCTCCCACTCCCCTGTTGCTAACCCTCCATGTGTTCTCCATTTCTGTGGTT
>CM052541.1:73875652-73892428 GCA_028533065.1 Trachops cirrhosus
CATTTTTGACAGTGGGGTGTTAAAATCCCCCACTATAATTGTGTTACTGTCAATATCTTTCTTGAAGTCTTCTAAGATTTTCTTTATGTATTTGGGTGCTGCTATTTTGGGTGCGTGTATATTTACTATGTTTATGTCTTCTTGGTGGATTTTTCCCTTGATTATTATGAAGTGACCTTCTGGGTGTCTCTTTATGGCCCTTTTCTGGAAGTCTATTTTGTGTGATATGAGTATTGCTACCCCGGCTTTTTTTTCCTGTCCATTTGCTTGGAAAATTTGTTTCCAGCCCTTCCAGCACTTTCAGTCTGTGTAGGTCTTTGCTCCTCAGGTGAGCCTCTTGTAGACATCATATGTGTGGGTCATGCTTTCTTATCCATTCAGGTACTCTATGTCTTTTATTTGGGGCATTTAATCCATATACGTTTAAGGTTATTATTGACAGGTAATTATTCATTGCCATTTATGTACCTGTTTCTCTTTTTTTTTCCTTCCTTTCCTTAAAGCAGTCCCTTTAGCATCTCTTGCAGAGCTGGCTTGGTGGAGGTGTATTCTTTTAGACTTCTTTTGTCTGGGAAGCTTCTTATTTGGCCTTCTATCTTATTTGAAAGCATTGCTGGGTAATATAGTCTTGGTTGCAAACCTCTGGTTCTCATTAATTGGAATATTTTTTGCCATTCTCTTCTGGTTTGGAGCATTTCTGTTGAAGGGTCAGGTGCTAGCTTTATTGGGGCTCCCTTGCATGTTACTTCCTGTTTCTCCCTTTCTGCCTTTAAGAATCTCCCTTTGTCTTGAAATTTTGCCATTTTAATTATGATGTGTCTTGAGCTAGGCCTCTTTCTGTTCCTCTTGATAGGGACTCTCTGTGTTTCCTGGATTTGTGTGACTTTTTTCTCATCAAATTAGGGAAGTTTTCCTTCATTACTTTTTCAAATAGGTTTTCTATATCTTGACCTTCTTCTTCTTCTTCAGGTATCCCTATTATACAGATATTTTTATATTTCATATTGTCTTGTATTTCTCTTAATTCTTCTTCATTCTTTCTGAGCCTCTTTTCTGTTCTTGCTCTTTCTTGGTGCTTTTTTCTACTTTTTCCTCCAGCTTGCTGATCTGATCTTCTGCTTCATTGATCTTATTTTCATTTGTTCTACTGTGTTCTTCAGTTCAGAAATTGTACTCTTCATTTCCTCTTGGCCCTTGTTGATAGTTTCTATTTCCTTTTTCATGTTGATATAGTTTGCAGTGAGTTCATTGTAGTTTCCCTGTAGTTTCTCGTAGCTCATTGTGAGTTCGTGGAACTTCCTGATAATCATTGCTTTGAACTCAGAATCTTAAAGTTGAATTGCCTCTATTTCATTTAGCATTCTCTCTCAGGCTTCCTCCTTTCCGTTCATTTGGGGATTGTTTCTTTGTCTCCTCATTGTTCGTGAGACTCTTCTTGTTAGCCTCAGCTTCTTAAATTGATCTGTTCTGGCTCCCTGGGTTTATGATGTGAACTTCTGTGCTAGAATACCTGTGAGATTGATTGATGCAGTCTCTTTCAGGTATCCAGGTGTTTACAGTTTCCGGCTACTCTTTTTTGTGATTAGTTGGAGGGGTAAGGCAAAATGGTTTAAGATGGCAAGAGAGTATTCTATGATATTTACAGTAGCAGCCAGTGGAGAAGGGATAGTAGATCCTGTGGCTGTGTATAGTGTTAACTGTGATCTTCCACCCCACTAGCCACTCTTTAGAAAGGAGGGACAGAAGATAAGACTCTTGTTGGAAAGGAAAGGATTATGAGTTGTCTCTAAAAAGCTGTGATGATGTGGGAAGTCAGATTCTGAGATAGGGTGAGAGTAAAGAGTAGTAAATAGGTGTAGTGAGTGAGAGAATAATGTTTGCCACTATAGTAATAGAATTCAGGAAACTGAGCAGTGGGCTAAGGTCTCGGAACGATGTCCCATAGTGTTTACAATTTTATGGAATAGCTATTATTTATAGTAATATTAGAGCAACAATCATATGACAGAATCTAAGAGATGTAGGTAACAAGAATAGGAAGTATGGCCCCTTCAAAAGTGTACTAATGGAACACAAATGAAGGACACTTAATTAGCTATACCCTATGAAGCAGATAACAGGGCAAACCTATTAAATGATACATTATAACCAGCCAAGCAAAGAATACTATACAGATAGAAGAGGAATACTAAAATACTATTGCAATAAAAAGTGTAGGAATAATGAAATAATAGTACAGATATGCTATTACTTGCAGGTTCAAAAAAAAAGGAAAAAAGCAGAAGATGGAAGGGAGAGATAAATTTGGAAAGAAAGGGAGAAGGATCAACAGTAGAAGGAAATAAAGCATAAGTAATTGAATGATATAAAAATAATAAGAATTAAAAAATAAAAAGTTACTTAATAAAAAAATCAAGCAAAAACGAAAAAAAAAAAAAGACTTTTGTTGGTTTCAAACTGGCCAAACCAATTTTCCTGGTTTTGCTGGCTGCGACAGACCTAGGGGAGAATGAAGTGGCTTTTTTCCCTTCCTGTTCAGAGCTCTGTCAGTGTCTGGTGCTGTCCCCAGGTCCAGTTGCAGGGGTCCAACACCTCTGGAAGGACCCTGGGCACCAGATCTCCGAGCTCCCAAGCACTCTCTCTGGAGCCCACTGCAGAGCTCCCGCGACCTCTCCAGTTTCATGGGTGTGAACTCTGTAGATCCCGAGGGGCAGGCAGTTCCCCTCCCCTATTGCACAGCCTGGGCAAAGGAGATCCCGCTGAATGCCCATGCCTTTTCCATGCTCACGTCTGTAGGCACCAGGCCTGCCACCAAAAATCATTCTTTCCAGGCTGGGGTGCTGGCACAAAACCCAGCTGTCCTTGGACGGGTTTGCACTCTGTGGATTCCGAGGGGCCCGCCCTTTCCCCAATTTCATGGCCTGGGCATGGGGATCCCACAGATCGCCCATGCCTCTTCCATGCCCACAGCCCTGGGCACTGGGCCTTCCACCAAAAATCACTCTCTCCCGGTTGGGGCCTGGCCGTCTTTGGTTCCACCCTAACCCGCTCCCCAGTCCCCGGAATCAGTGCTGCTCAGTCCTTGTTTGGCCAGGGAGGGAGCGGTTGACCTAGCTCCCCCACCCAGAGAGCCCTGAGGTAGACCCCAGAGCTCCGGGGCTGGGGCTGCAACCTCCCTGGTCCCTGAGCCAATTCCTGGGCCGTTATTATCCTGAAGTATCCTCCTTACCGTCTGGTCTTTCAATGTCCGCTACAATTTTTGATCTCCTATTTTCATATATGTTGTGATAATGTTGGCTGTTTGCTCTGGTCCTCTGTAGAATGGCTAGGTTTTTCTCCTGTGTGAAGAGGGAGGTGCAGTGTCCTCCTTCCTACCACGAGGCCATCTTCCCTCTGAATTTTTTAAATTTTTTGAACTAAGTGCCATTATGCAGAGCATTTATGGAAATTGCTCTTTTAATAAGAGGAAGTAGGTAGGGGTTGAGGAAATATTTTTAAAAGAAACTGTACTTTAACTACAAGAATAAATGAATGATCCTGGTACTCTCCACTCTGGCATCAATCTTAACTCTAGTTTGTAGGACAAAAACACCATCACCAAACTCTAGAGACAGAATTAACATATAGAAGCCAATAAGCAAGAAAGTCACTTGGTTTTTAATTTTCTTGTGAAACGGGACCCCACAAGAGGAAAAATGCATGTGCTTTCATGTATGGGCCACAGGCATGGCTTACCCTCTTAGTGCATGACCTGAAATGTTCTGACAGTTTTTACATAAAAACTCCATATGTTGTACTTATAAGTAAATTATATTTAAAATAGCAGTAATAAAAAACATTTTCTTTAAATATTTGATTCATCTTCACAAACACAAATTTAAAATATCAATTCTCTCAGTTTTGAAACAACAGAAGTGGAGTTATTTTCTTAAATCAATTCATTTCTTTATTTTCAAGCACTGTTATGGGTTGAGTAATGATTGCAGCCATTATACTCAAACTGAATGATTGTTTACAATTCTTTCCTACATGCCTGTTTTTATGACAAGGAATATAAAAAAAAAGCTAAAGAAAAAAATGTCTGATTTTACTCTTCAGTTACATCTCCCACACTTTTACTTGCAAATTGAGTTGGCCAAATTCAACCTTCCAGCAAGGTGGAATTTAATTTATCACTTAATTTTGTTCTAAAGGCTCTTTTGATACAGCTCATAATTAATAGGTTAACTTCAGAGGCCTCCACTTTTCTAGTCTCTGAATTACACTTAATTTCATTGTTTAATAATCTGTCCATTCATGCATGAGAAGTTAATATTTGACTGCATTAGGAAAATCTGTCTATGTACTTTATAGAGTAGCTTATTACTACTAGAGGGAAAAATTTCTTAACATTAAAAGCCTTTCTTTTACCATATGACCATATTTGTTACTATAGAAATATTACCTATATTTTACCCCTTTTTACTAAATAATTCCTAGATGCATATCCAAACAGACTTATCAGGGAGTGGTTATGTAAGGTACATATATAACAACTTTATCCCTTCCAGCTTTTATGAATTTCTGCTGAAATTAATTTTTAATGGACTATTGCTAGGTGGAGTATTTTCCCCTTTTCCCAGCACTCCTGGAAATGCATAAAACATGAAACAATCTCTCTTGCTGCACCATTACGCTGAGAAGTTTAATTAACAGAAAATACTACATAACATGTATACCCAGCATTAAGTGTCCAGGTCTTTATTACCTCTCTTCTGGAAGACTGTAAAAACTTCCTAATGCTCCCTCCACCTCTGGTGATTCTTTTTCTACACACTGACACCGCAACCACATTCATCCTTCTAAAGTACAACCTCTTCAGGACCTCTCCATTGTTGAGGATATTAAATACTATTCTAGTTAAGCATTTAGAAATTGAGAAATTATGTGAAAAATCTACTCCACAAAACACATTCATTCCTCTCACCTAAAGAGGTTTGTTTTCTGTTTGCTTTTTTTTTTTTTTGGTATACGCCCTCTTTTTTTAGAATTCCACTATAGAAGCCCTCTTCATTTTCTTCAAAGCCCAAAGTGGATGTATCTCTACTAGAAAAAGCTCTTTCCCTCTTCACATCACACACCAAGGTCACCTCACCCTGGAGAAAAGCAGAAAGCCCATCCTACCTCCTGCCACCTGTCTAAAGGATGCATTGTAATCATTACAGAGTCTTTGGGCCAGGCTACCATTCAGACTCTTAGTCATTCTTTTTTACCATGCTTTGCTATTAAGCCCATGCACAAATGTCAATTTTATAAGGATTTCAGGGCATGAATTTTCATGGAGGTTATCACAAGTCTCTACTTTTAAAATTATGATCCTATCTTATTCAGGAAGGGCTTCCCATGCCCCACTGTTAATTTTTTTACTTGCAGAGATTCTTTAGTCCATCTAGTTCTCCAGCTCACTCTTCTCTCTGTATATACTTCCATATATGTATGTGGAGAAACACAGAAAGATGAAGTGCATGCAAAAATACATATAAATATACGGCAGGCAATGTCTTATTTTAACACTAGAATTAAATTCAATAGCAATTGACCAAAACAAGGTAAAAAAGGCAAAGATTAGTTTCTTTGCATTTCTCATTTCCTTACTTTTTTTCTGCTGTAGAGTCACTTCTTCTTCCTCCAACTCACAAAGAATAAGACATCTTAGGTAGCCTGTTTCTTAATAGCATCTTATGTCATTCTTCACCTTAATTCAACTGAGCAACCTTTACAGAGATTCCATCTTTAAAGACATGTATGGGTGTCTCTAAAAGCAAATAATGGGCACAGCATCCTATGAAGTAGATATTTCTTAGAGCAGGAGGGTTTTAAATTGTGACATGCCTGAAACAAGTTTGATCAGTAAACACTCAACACAACTTCATGTCAACACAACATATGTGGACTGGGCAGAGAATATACAAATGATCAGAGAACAAAATATGAAGATTTCTCTATATTTATGGGGGGAGATGGGAGAGACTAAATCAATGATTCTGTAGCTATCCAGGATTTAAATAACAGATAACATAAGTAACTCTCAAACAGTAGCCTAAAGTAAACTCTCCTGAAAAGTTTTCATGTCTCAGTCTTGAATTTAAATCCAAAATAATTGTTTTAGGATGCATGGTTTTTTTGGCAAGTTGATTACTCACTGAGATTTAATTTTCTCTTATATAATAAAGTATACCTTATAATATTTGTTTTGTCTGAATTAAAGAAAATTTATGACGGTTTTCAAACTAGGTTTTACTTAACTCTTGGGTACAACAGGAGTGGTTAGGAATTCTATAAAAATTAGATGCTGTTGTTTTACACTAGAATAACAATAAAATCAACAATAATAATGATGATGGCAATTATAAACCACACATATGTAAAATGCTGCATTAGAACCTAAGCCATAGGAATAATGAGATACTACTTTCTCAATACAATAAACAATTACAAAAGTTGAGCAGAAATATATTATAGAAAGGATACCACAGTAACATAATATTTTATTCCTTACTGTCCTCATAAAACAGAATTGGGGTTTGATTTGGGGTAAGAGGAAATAAAATCTTTTGTAATTCTCACTTTTTGCTCTTCTATCATTTCTTAATGGAGCAATCATCATTTATAAACAATCTGCTACAATTTCCAAGAGCTCCTTCTTACCTTCATTCTGAAATAATACATCTCATTTTCTGGTTACATTTATATACTTTCATCAATAGATTTTCTAAGTCTGGTACCTCCTTCATTTCATCAACTCCTTATCCTTTGTTTTTCAACTCAGCTGCCCACAGTCACAGCTTTATGCCTTGAACTTTGACATCTCTTGCAGTGATCCACCACCAAAATCTTCCAATTTGAAATAAAAGTTATTGACCACATATTTATTATTATTCTGATCCCTCTTGTTAAATCTCCTCAATGTATCTTTTATTGCCTCAGTACTTTAATGCCCTTTGAGTATTATATTCCCATTCTTACCTTATTTTGTATCTTTAACAATTTAAATAATGTCCTATGATATGTCTTTGAATTTATTTTCTTACCAGGTGGTTCTTTTTTTGGGGGGGGACCATTTGGTTGGAAAATCTTTTTTTTAATTTTTACTTTTCTTTAAATTTTTTTATTTGAGTTTATTCAGTACAGTTTCTATCCTTTATTCCCATTCCAGCCCACCCACCCTTTCCTCCCCTCCTCCCTCCCCTTTCCAACCCCCCTAGTTTTGTCCATGTGTCCTCTATATTTGTTCCTGTAAACCCTTCCCTTTTCCCCTGAAATTCCCTCCCCTCTCCCCTCTGGTCACTGACTAGCTGTCCTCTATTTCAATGTTTTTTGTTATATTTTACTTGTTTCTTTGTTTTGTGGTTTAGGTTCCTGTTAAAGGCGAGATCATATGGTATTTGTCTTTCACTGCCTGGCTTAACAGCATGGATGGAGTTGGAAAGCATTATGCTAAGCGAAATAAGCCAGGTGGTTCTTTTTAATAATTTTGGCCAATCTGAAGTCCTGAGATGGTATCATTATTTTTGTTTATGTCTGCTCTTGATCAGCCACATCCACCAGGAGAAAACTCAAAATTAGTTAAACTTATTTCCATTAAAAATAGTATATATAACAGGGATTGTAGGTTCAAGGGTCTACATGACTGAGAAGGTAACAAAGTATTTTTACTTACCACATTATAAAAACAAAAGTGCAAGCCTAATAATAAATAGCAATGGGCTAGCTGTCAAAGTGTGAAAAGACTCTTACTTTACTATAAAGCTGATAACTATTCACTTACTCCATGTCTATCTTTCCTACCTCAAAAGACGTATATGTCATTCTTTGGGAGTATGACAAAGAACACTCCTACTACTCTCCAATTCTATCAGTTTCAGTGCCCCAATTCTAATTTGAGAATATTTGTTTTTTATGACTTCTCACATTTTTACATTATATGAACTTATCTGACACAGCCTTTCTCCTTCCCAACAAAACCACTCCTAAAGGATAAAATGAAGGGGGAAAAATGGGACAGCTGTAATAGCATAATCAATAAAATAAAATTAAATAAAAAAAGGATTTGTCTTCATCTGATAAGGGATCTCTTTTCTTCTTTTGTTGACTTAGCATTGTGAAATATTGGAAGAATAGTTCTGATTTGTGTGTTAAAGATTCCATATCTGGTACTGAATACAATATCTGGTTAAGTTTATGGTAGTCATTTGATATTTACCATGATCTATCTGCTTTTTGCCATGAATACATAGATATATTAAATGGGGACATGATGGGCATCATCAGCCTGAATCTGTTCATACTAGAGGATAACACTGGTCTCTACATTTCCTCCCAGGACTGAATCATTGAGTCTGATTTACTATCTTAACTACAAATATGGGCAGTCTCAGGATTTTTCTACTTTGCTTCTTCTAGCATAACATTTCTTACTCTATAGATCAAGAGATCAATGTGAGTGTTTTACCAACTGCTAAATATATCCATCTCCATAATACACTTGAAAGTCTGGCTGACTTACCATGTGGTGGGGCTATGTGAACATGAAAATCACTATGAAATGTATTTGTCCTAAACCTTTATGTATTCTGGATTTCATAAGACTTAGAGGTCATGAAAGAATCTTGACTCTTCTGGTTTCAGTGTCAGCTGCGTGCCTGTATTCAAATGTACTTGAAAATCTGGATAGTCCCTTTTCTTCAGTGTACAATTACACTGGTAAATGGCCACAGGTCCCTTTGAGAAATGATTAACTATATAGAGGAGTGGGCAAAAGTAGGTTCTCAGTTGTGAGTGACATTCTTTTGAGCTAATAAAAGCCATTTTACAAAAGCTATATTACAAAAGCTATTGTAATAATCATAACCTGTATATCTTTCCATGCAAAAATCTGTAAACCTGCTTTTACTCATCCAGCCCATATTTTTGTATACACTAATGCGGTAGAGCTGAGATCTTCTACCAGGGGACCTAGACTCATCTTCAAGTGATCAGTTCTAAGTCTAAGAATTTGAATACATCAAGAAATTTAGGCAAAGAACCATGATTTTGAATTGATAGACTTATATCTGCTTCCAACTCAATGGGTCTAATATACAATGCAAGCAACATCCCAATTGTCTGTCCTTCTGTCTCATACCTAGGAATATCTTCATCCATTCACATTTGTATAGATACTTGTAAGTAAAGGGAGCCTGGTTGCCTTTAAATCCTAGGACTACTTATGGCAACCACATTCATCTTGCCTCTGATGGCTGAGTACTTCCATCTGTTCTGCTATAATGGAGTCCTATAAGCCTCATTGACACAAGAGAATGCAGGTCTATAGCAGCATCTCCAAAGTTAACTCTGACCACCAGAGAACAACCACTACTATTATTTTCAGTAATGTTGGTACCCCTTCACTAAATCATTCTTTGTGAACACATTGAGGGAATTTGGGCTCACCTTGGAATAGTCAATGATAAGTGTTTTGGTCTTACATAATAAATCATTTTCATCATGACCACCTAGCTTTCTCAATACCTGGCCAATGTTGTTCTGGTATCTCCAACCATCCATAGGCTGTCATTGTGTCCAAGATTAAAGAATCCATCCTAGCCCTATATTAGGGCCAGATTCAGGTATACTTATCAAGATATTAAATGCTGCTTCATGGGAAAACAGCATTAGTAAGATGTTCTATCCAGCCTTATATTTCACTGACTTTGATATATCACCATGTATACAAGTTTCTTCCTAATTTGTGCATGTATGTTTTAGCCAGAGAGTACAACTTCTTCCTGGAGTTTTGTATTTGCTCCCACAGGAGAAGCAGTATTTTTCCCCTTGGAATACAGTGAAAACTGAGGCCATGAAGGTAGGCAGGAGTGATTTTGAGAAGAACAAGCACTATCCTGAGAGACATTCATCTCAGATGACATCTATTATTATCTCCAGCCAGGAATGCTGATCTCATTTAATGAGAGGGCAGGGAGGTCTACATCTTCAAGCCCAGAAAGTTCATCAGTATCTGAATGTTTAAGGTTTTTAGGAGCAGGCAGAAATTCATGTACCTCATCTCAAGTCATGACTTTTGTTCAGGAAACTTGTCAAGGTGATATAACACACTCCTTTACAAGTTCTCCTACCTTATGATTAAATCCCATGCCTTACTTTTGCCACAGTCTGCAACTCAGTTGTAGGAGATATGCATAGCAGGAAATACTTCCTTGAGACTTTCACAGCATGCCCTGAGTATTTGGCTAAAATGAATCTGTCATTGTTTTTCTTCAAGACACAATTAAAAAAAGCAAGGCAATCACATGAATTTTCTAACTATCTTAGCACCCATAGATGTGACTAGCTAAAGATTTGACTTATACCAGTTATTTTCCTTCAAATAAATAAAGAAAATATGATATATATATGAATATGTATATGAATATATATGTACATACAATTGAAAATTATTCAGCTATAAAAAAGAAGGAAGTCTTGACATTTGCAAAAATATAGATTAAAATGGAGGAGATTATGCTAAATGAAATTAGCCAGACATGAAAAAACCAACATTATAGGATCTCATTTATATGTAGAATCTAAAAGAGTTGGATTTATATTACCAGTTTGCCAGAGGCATGGGGGTGGGGGAAATGGGGAGATGTTCATTCAAAGTTACAAATTTTTAGTTATAAAATAAAATAGTTTTTTGGCTCTAATGTACAGTGTTGTAACTACAGTTAATAATACTGTATTATGTACTTAAAATTTTCTTAGAGTAAATCATGTATTCTCACTATACACACAGAAAAATATGTTAATGATGTGAGATGAATATGTTAATAACTTGATTGTGTACAATGTATCAAATTATTTGTATGTCTTACATATATAAAATTTTTATTTGCCAATTATACTTCAATAAAACTGAAAAAAATAAAATTAAGAAAAACACTGGCTTTAGGTTCCCTCTTACTCCTTTCTCCTTTAACTTCACCTTTTCCTCCAACCTGGTAGATATATTTTTCGTATAATGATGTCCCTCAACCTTACTGGCTTATGTCTCTAACCTCTCTTCCTTGTTTTTTTCAAACTTTAACTATCAGCTATTAATCTATATTAATAGACTAGCTTCCAGTCATTCAATTTTACCTCCTAAACATCTCCAGTGGGAAATGGCAAAAACAATGCAAGCACAGCACATCCAAAATATGTCCACCTCAGATATGTGCATTTTTTTAATTTCTTATTTTTGTCTGAAGCATCATCTCTCAATCTTCAGACTGAAAATCTCAATATTTACATCTATCGCTAACTTTTTCCTTTTGCATATGTCCAATAAGTTCCAATTGCTCTGCCTTTTAAGATTTACTTCTATTTTTTTATTGTTGTTCAAGTACAGTTGTCTCCATTTTCCCCTTATCACTCTGCCTGGCTCTACCCATCCCCACCTTGTACCCTTGATCCTAACCCCCTTTGGCTTTGTCCATAGGCCCTTTATACATATTCCTTGATGACCCTTCCCATTTTCCCCTATTATCTCCCTCCCCCATCCCCTCTGGTTACTGTCAGTTTGTTCTTTATTTCAATGACTCTGGTTATATTTTGCTTGCTTGTTTGTTTTGTTGATTAGGCTCCACTTATAGGTGAGATCATATGGTATTTGTCTTTCACCACCTGGCTTATTTCACTTAGCATAATGCTCTATGGTCAATTAATATTCGACAAAGGGGGTATAAGCATAAAATGGAGTAAAAATAACCTCTTCAACAAATGCTATTGGGAGATTTATATGGTTACATGCAAAAAATGAAACTTGACCACCAACTTACACAAAAATAAATTCAAGGTGGATAAATGACTTAAATATAAGTTGTAATACCATAAAAGTCCTAGAGGAAAACATAGGAAGGAAAAATTTCAGATATTCCATGCAGCAATATTTTCACTGATTATGTCCCCTAGAGCACGGCACATAAGGAAAGAGTCATCAAAATAAAAAAGTTTATTTCTTTTTAAGTCTTCCTTCAACTCTCATTTCTCACTACATCTATTTTTGTTCATGCACTAACTTTCTCCAATTAGGATTACTGCAAAGCTTCCTAATTTGTCTCTCTCTACAATTTATACAGGGCTGACATATAGTTTTCTTCTCAAGCACATCTCTGATTCAGACAAATTTTTCTATAATGCTTTTGATGACTAATGCATAGTAATAGCTAATATTATATAAAACTTCCTGCATGAATAGATGGTACTTCATGATATTATTCTATAGTTTGTTCATTTATTAATTTACTTGTTCTTCATAATGATTACTATTGCAATTTTATGGATGAGTAAAAAGGCACAAAGTGTATAAGCAAATTGCCTAAATCAGAATTCAAACATATAGTCTGGTTTAAAAGTCTGCATTTAACCACTACACTAAAGTGACTCATGGAGGCAACATAGAACCAATGGCTACAGAATAAAAGTACAAACATTTAAGATCCTATATGACTTTGTTCCAAAATACTTTTCAGAGCTCCCATTTTAAGTAATTTATTTAAAATTGACTTTAAAATTTTTACTAAACATTATTTTATTTACTTCTCCGAACAATCCACAGAAGTTCTGACATCATTGCCTTATGTTTCTCAGTTAGAGAAAGTGAGGTTTAGAGAGGAGTTATTGTTTGTATAAAGTCCCATGGCCAGTAGATCGAGAGTAGGTATTAAAGTTGTCACCATCTGCCATTTAAATCAATATTTGGGCAACTTGACCATACTGCATTTGCCATCCACACCTTATATTAGAGAAATGGTGACTTGCTCACCATTCATACGTGTCCCTCAATGTGAAGCCTACATGCAATTGCTTATATATTTCCCTTCAAAGAAAATGCATTTTCTATTTAAGGACCTCTACAAGTCCAAACCCTTTGAAGGATCTTATTTTTCAAAGCTTATGTTCAATGCCTTCTCTTTCAAGAAGTCTTTCTTGGTTGTAATCTTAGTTAGAGATAGTCTTTTCATCATCTGGACCTACAAGCCTCTATGCCTCTATACCTCTTTGCCAAAAATCACTATCTATCCAGCATTTATATTATATGTCTTCATTCCCTATTTCTATGTGCTCCTTGAGAAAAAGAGATCTTTCTAGTTTATCTTTGTAGCCTCCATAGCACCTAGAACATCTCTAATATTTTTGGAGAATTTATTTACATTTATACCAGTTACCCATTATGAGGAGAAAATTATTTGCATTATCCTTCAAAATAAACTTCCCTGAATGCAGAAATAAAGCATTTGAAGAAGAAAGAAATATAACACAGACTAAATAATTTGTATCAATCATTTTTTTGAATTTCCTAAACAAAATCTATTACTGAACAGTGGCCATTGGCCAATAAACCTAAAAAGATGTTCAGGCACTTTATTTTAGAGCATATGAGCACAGATGTTCTCCTCCTTTACCAAATATTTAAGTCCCCACTGTGTGTCAGGCACCATTTGGGATGCTATGGATACAACAATGAGCATCACAAGGATGACATCTTAACCAAAGGAACACTCCAGATGGAAATAAACACATTAAGAAAATGACTACACAGGAACAGAGAATGTCACACATACAGTACGTTCTACAAATAAAATTTTGGATAGGTGGAATTTGAGAAAAGAATAGAAAGTAGGACACTTCTGTTGCGTTCTGAAGCATTTGTTGCAGTTACCTAGAAGACAAGGGGGAAGGAAGAGTATTGTATGCAGAGAATATTCAAAGGGTTTGTGGGGGTGACAAGTGAAGACGTGGGGTATTTCAATGGATCTAATTAGACTTTGGATGATGCAATGGATACAATTTAATAAACGGGGCTGGTTATTTGGGTATAGAAATGTAAATGTGGAAGAATGAAACTGTGAGTCACAGCAAGTTAAGCTATGACTGGTGATTAGATTACATAGCCCTCAGTTTAGTATTAATGTTTACTATAATAAAACAATATTTCATGTTTATTATTTTATCACTTGAAGGTACACAGGTGTTCTGGGGGAATTAATTTAAGTTCATTCATTGAACCCTTTAAGGAGACAGCTGTCAAAAAATATTAAATATTTTATTTTATTTTTTCTAATGTTTTTTTTTATTTTAGATTATTCAGTACAGTTTCAATCTTTTACTCCCATGCCAGCCCACCCACCCATCCCTCCCAACCTCCCTTCCATTTGC
The DNA here is from genome assembly GCA_028533065.1 of Trachops cirrhosus. Taxonomy (NCBI): domain Eukaryota; kingdom Metazoa; phylum Chordata; class Mammalia; order Chiroptera; family Phyllostomidae; genus Trachops; species Trachops cirrhosus. The sequence continues at coordinate 73,889,870 of CM052541.1, forward strand.
GAGCCCCGTAGTTTTGTCCATGTGTCCTCTATATTTGTTCCTGTAAACCCTTCCCTTCTCCCCTTAAATTCCCTCCCCTCTCCCCTCTGGTCACTGACATCCCGTCCTCCATTTCAATGTCCTTTGTTATAATTTACTTGTTTCTTTGTTTTGTTGTTTAGGTTCCTGTTAAAGGTGAGATCATATGGTATTTGTCTTTCATTGCCTGGCTTATTTCGCTTAGCATATATTTAATTTATTTTAGTTAGCAATGTGTTGCTACAAATTAAATTGCTTCCCTTAACACATATGTCTCTCTTGACCAGACAACCCCAGATATGATCTTAAGATTAATTTCAGCTTTTTCTTAAGTTAAATCATTTTAACAAAAGCTATCTTAAATATTTCATTGTCTCTGTACTTTAGTTTCATGGCATAGTTAAAATATCTTCCTGAAATAAAAAAAAAATCAAGTTAACACTAAGAACTTCAGTTTTATATCTATAAATGGAAACAAAACATTTTTGCAGGAAAAATCTACTCTGGAGCATTATGAATCTATTAATCTAAAAACATTTTCTAGCTACTCTCATATTTATGGAAATTTTTGGTATCAGAAGGGAAACTTAAAGATCCTTCTCCTGTTAGACTGTGCTTTCCATTAGAAATATAACACCAGACACAAACATGAACTACATTTAAAAATTTAATTTTCTAGTAACCACATTCAAAAAGTAAAAATAGGTGAAACTAATTTTAAAATGGGTTTTATTTAATTAGAGATTGTACATTTCTATGAATTATTTAGCTTTTCATGTGTATTTTACAGTTACTAACAGCACATTTTAACTCTATTTTGATTTCACTAGTCACACATGGAAGTGGCCACTGTATTGCAAATTGTCAGCTTTACACCAAAGTTGTCCCTGGAACAATTTTCTCAGATTATCTCCTACTATTTAATATTCTGAATTACCTGAATTATTCAGGATACCAACCTGCTTTTGCCTATTTTATAGTTGATAGGTTAGATAGATGATAGATAGATAGATGATAGATACAGATGAGAGGAAGAAGGAAAAAAGTCAGAGAGAGTGGGAGGGGAGAAGGGAGAGGGATGGGGATACTATTATATTATGATATATATGTAGTATGATGTGTGTGCAAGTGAATCTCCTTCATTCAATAAACAAATATTTACTAAGCATTTGTATATTGGACTAGGGTAAATAAATGGTGATTAAAAAGTGCATGGACACTGCCCTAGGAATTTACAATCTCTCTGTGGTTCTCTGAGTCTTTGTGACTAAACGTGAATTCACGTCATATGTCTCAGTAACTGGCAACTTGGACACAAATGTCCTTCACTCATTCCATACATTTGCTGTTGAATATATGTATACAATCACTTTGATTATACATACCCTGTGCTGATTCCAGGTCAAATTCTTGTCTTCATCCTTAATTTTTTTGCCATTTCTCTCCATGTTCATAAATGTTTTATATTTCATAAATTCAAATTTAAAAATTCACTCATTTGTTTCTTTTTATTAATTGAAGTACTCTTTATCTGTGGTTATTGTGCTCTCTCCTAAATACCGTTTGATGATATTTCTCCTTCCCCTTTTGCTCCAGAAAATGGAAATATTTTTAGTGTAAGTTGTTAAATCACACATAAGTATTATAAAAATGACAATTAAAATGTAATGGTAGAGCAACAAAATATATGTGTATTGCCTTGAAATTCAGTTTGCTAGGGAAGAATCTAAAGTTCTAAATATAAATTATTGATAATTTGTGTCGCTTTGATGAACAACAAAAATCATAACATTAAATACAATAAAAAAGGTAGCATGCCTTTGTAACTTCTATATAATCTCAAGAACATCACAGTTGAATAATTATTTTACTGATGTCACTTGAAGTGTGATATTTAAAATAAATAAATCATATTTTTAGAGAAATCTAGTTTAAAAGTTGCCTATAACTGCTAAGCCTGTATTTGTATAAGCTTTACTTATTAAAAAAGTATTATAAATTTAATTAAATTAAGTACTGATAAATCTACATTATACTAATTAGCTTTACTAATGAAGCAAAAAATGCTTAATATTCAGATTTTAGTTTAATATCTTTGGTAATATGTCATTAATAGCAAATCAGTGGTAGGAAATGCAGCTATTAAGACAAATATGCAATATCTATGAATATAAAAATAAATGTTGATTGTATAATTTTATTTTCACTTCACAAAATAACATGTGAAAGGATGAGAAACTGCTGAAATTAAATCTCTGAAAATTTAGAAAATTGAAAAAAGCCATTCAATAAGCTATTTGTCACAATAGTATCATTCATAACTGAGCAAAGCAGTGCCTTTTATATGACTGGCAAAGAAAAACAATATAATACAACTATAATAAAATTCCACAAACCTATTGCTTTTTTTTAAATTTTTTTTATTTTAGTTTATTCAGTACAGTTTCTATCCTTTATTTCCATTCCAGCCCACCCACCCATTCCTCCCCTCCTCCCTCCCATTTCCTACCCCCCTAGTTTTGTCCATGTGTCCTCTATATT
>CM052541.1:73892928-73940792 GCA_028533065.1 Trachops cirrhosus
AGCTATTCGGGGTCATTTATGGTTCAATATAAATTTTTGAAGTGTTTGTTCTATGTCTGAAATATGCCATTGGTACTTTAATAGGTATTGCATTGAATGTGTAGATTGCTTTGGGTAGTATGGACATTTTGATGATGTTAATTCTTCCAATCCATGAATATGGTATGTGTTTCCATTTATTTGTGTCCTCCTTGATTTCTTTCTTCAGTGTTAGGTAGTTTTCTGAATACAGGTCTTTTACCTCTTTGGTTAGGTTTATTCCTAGATATTTTATTTTTCTTTTTGCTATGTCAAATGGGATGTTTTTCTTGATTTCTGCTTCTGCTGTTTCATTCTTGGTGTACAAAAATGCTTTTTATTTCTGGACATTGACTTTGTATCCCGCTGTCTCACCAAATTCATTTATTAGGTCAAGCAGTTTTTTGGTCGAGTCTATAGGATTTTCTATGTACACTATCATGTCGTCTTCAAACAGTGACAGTTTTGTTTCCTTCTTTCCAATTTTGATGGCTTTTATTTCTTTTTCTTGTCTCATCACTGTGGCTAAAACTTCCAGTACTATATTGAATAGGAGTGGTGAAAGTGCACAGTCTTGTCTTGTTCCTGATCTTAGTGCAAAAGATTTTAGTTTTTGCCTGTTGAGTATTATGTTGGCTGTATACAGACACATTTCTTGAACTAAAAGAGAACATTTCCTTATGAAAAATGTGATTATCTATGCATGTCACCAAAACATATTGATGAAAAATGGAATAAAATAAGTTGATGTTGTTCGCTGAATGATTATTTTCTGATTCCCCAAAACTAGCTTCTCTAGCATAAGACAAAATTAGTTTGGCTTGCATGATTTACACTTAATAGTGATCAGTGATTTCATTTCTAAGTGCACATAAATCATCCCTTTAATAATATTTGTTCAGATCTTTCTGAAAACTAATATCAAGCCTTACAAATGCAAATGTCTAAAGACCAGGAGGATGACAAAAACAAAGCGGCAGGGGAGGGCAGGCCTCCTTACAGCTGACAGTGGTGTGTAAGCTCTAGCCATCCATGGAGATGAACTCTCCTGATTTTAGGTGTCAGCAACAAATTCTATACTTTTGGTTGTCCATTTGTTTGTTTTGTGTTAGATGTTGAAGAGAAGGACTAATTGCTTTTATTAGCTAGATTCACTTGCCATTTTACAATCTCTGACATATAGTTAAAACCAACATTGTGTCATCATCTTTGTTTTAAACTTGGAAGATCTCCTCATAACCACCCTGTATGCTCCCCATTCCCTGCACACACATACACACATTGCAACAAAAATGACACTATGAATATAGCCAGTGCAAACTTTATATACAATTCTGATCAAGATGGTGGCATAGGCAGACACAGCTCACCTCTTCACACAACCATATCAAAATTACAATTAAAATATAGAACAACAATCACTCAGAACTGTCAGAAATCAAGTTAAATGAAAATCTGACAAATATGGAACTAAAAAAACCACATCCATCCAGACTGATAGGAGGGGTGCAGACACAGACCAGGCTGATTGCTCACCCATGTGTGGTAGATAAAAATTCAGAAGGGATACTTGGGAGCAAGGAGTCCCAACCCCTCATCAGCACTGTCCAGAGTTCCAGTGCCAGGAAGATAAGTTCCAACAACTTCCGGTAGCAAAAACAAGTGGATTTTGAGTTGGTGGAAGAAATTCCTGGAGCCCCAAGCAGCTCCTCTTAAAGAACCCACACATGGACTCAACTGCTCAGACTCACTCCCTCTGAGCTCCAGCACTGGGGTGGCAGCTGAAAGGCATCAGTGGCATAGAGGGAGAAACTGAAGTGTCTATTATCAAGGCGAGCAGAGGCCACTGTCCCCACACAGAGCCGACAAGCTAGTGCCATATCTGAGACTCCATCAACCTGGCTAATGCTGTGTGACCCATCTTAGAAATCCACAGAAGCTCTACCCCACCCAATTTATGGGCTGACTCATGCTGCTTTTCCATATGAGTGGCTGGTCTTGGCACATGCTTCACAACTTCCTAAATCCTGTCAGCAAGCAATAGCTGGCCTCAGTGAGGTCCAGGTCGAAAGTAGCAGCAGCCAGCCAAGAATCACAGTTTGGCTTCACCTAAGAATCTCTAAGCCCAGCTCAAATAGCACCATCTCATATGGATTTATAGCTCAGGCAGGGTGGCCCTGGACAAAACACAGGTCGGGGCTGACCTTGGCTTGCACCACCCAGGAAAACCCAGAGCCTGTGCACACAGTGGACAGCTACATACCATGTCAGAGCACCACCACCCTGCTCCTCTACAGCTGATCTTCCACAGAGGGTGGAGGCTAGTGGTTAGTGTTCACAGACAATGCTTTCAGCTGACAACTACAGCTTGGGTAAATCCCTCCCATTGATCTGCCAAGAGCAACGAAGGCTCAACTATAACAGGAGAGTGTAATCAGCACACACAAAGGGCCCACCTCAAGTACCCAGCTTGGGTGTAGGGTAGGCTGTGCCATTGGACACTACAAGACACTTACTACATTTGGCCATACTACCAAGATGTGAGTCAAAGCAGCTCTACCTAATACATAGAAATAAACACAGGGAGGTTGCCAAAGTGAGGAGACAAAGAAACATGGCCCAAATAAAAGAACAGATCAAAACACCAGAAAAGAAGCTAAATGAAATGGAGATAAGCAATCTATCAAGTGCAGAGTTCAAAACACTGTTTATAAGGATGCTCAGGGAAATTATTGAGGACCTCAACAGCATAAGATCCAGTCAGAAACATAGGATACACTAATTGGAATAAGGAACAATTGACAGGGAATCAACAATAGAGTGGATTAAACTGTGGATCAAATCAATGATTTAGAACATAAGGAAGCAAAAAACAAACAAACAAACAAACCAATAAGAACAACAAGAAGAAAAAAGAATCCAAAAAAATGAAGATAGTATAAGCAGCCTTTGGGACAACTTCAAGCATTCCAATATTCACATCATAAGGGTGCGAGAAGGAAAAGAGAACGGTCAAGGAATTGGAAATCTATTTGCAAAAATAATGAAAGAAAACTTCCCTAATTTGGTGAAGGAAATAGACATGCAGGTTCAGGAAGCACAGTGTCCCAAACAAGATGGATACAAAGAGGCCAACTCCAAGATACATCATAATTAAAATGCCAAAGGTTAAAAATAAAGAGAGACTGTTAAAAGCAGCAAGAGAAAAGAAGTTAGTTACCTATTGGGAGTTCCCAGAAGACTGTCAGCTGATTTCTCCAAAGAAACTTTGCAGGCTACAAGGGGTTGTCAAGTATTCAAAGTCACAAAAGGCAAGGACCTACAGCTATGATTGATCTACCCAGCAAAGATATCATTTAGAATCAAAGGGCAGATAAAGAGCTTCCCTGACAAGAAAAATCTAAATGAGTTCATCACCACGAAACCATAATTATTTGAAATGTTAAAGGTACTTATTTAAGGAGATCAAAACTATGAACAATAGAATGTCAATAGATACAAATCTATTAACAATTGAATCTAAAAAACAAACTAAGGAAACAAAAACAGAGACAGAATCATGGAGACAGAGAGCATTCTGATGGTTACCAGATGGGAGAGGAGTGTGGGGAAATGCATGAAGAGGTAGAGAGGGTTGAGATGAATGAATGGATAGTTACAGAATAGCCATGGGGATGTAAAGGAAAGTATAGGAAACAATGTAGCTAAAGAAGTTATACTATGACCCATAGACATGAACAAAAGTTGGGGTCATTGCATGAGGTAGTTGGGCATGCTGGGTGGTAGGAGGGCAAAGGAGGAAAAAGCAGGACAACAGTAATAACATAATCAGTAAAATGTAATTTAAAAAAAATCCAATACAGAAATGAAGCTATTTATATATAATAGAGACATGTGAAATACTTGGGTATAGGTATGACAAAATATATGCAAGATCTGAACAATGAAAAACTGTAAGTCATTGATAAGATAAATTATATAAGACTTAGCAGAATGGAGAGCTATACTGTATTATTAAAAAACTAGTTCTTAATGACATTGTTATATTTAGAGCACTCAATCTAAATTTCATCAGGCTTTCTTGTCGAAATTGACAAGCTAAATATAAACATTAGATGGAAATGTAAGGGACCTAGAATACTGAAACCAATTTTGTAAAAAAAAATGATAAAAGGAACTATTTAAATTACATGATTTTGAGAATTATAAAGTCACAGTAATCAAGAACAAGTGGTTTTAGTATAAATATTGACACAAATATTATTGGAAGAAAATAGAGTCCCAAAATAGTCCTGCATGACATTGCCAAGGCAATTTAGTGGAGAAAGATAATGAAAAAATGGTGCCAAGGAAAACAGGATAAGCATATGACAAAAAAATGAATCAGAATCCTTACTTCACATCTTAAGGGGGTGGAAGAATTGAGCAAAAAGGAAAAAGGACTCATGGACATAGACAGCAGTGTGGCAATTGTTGGAGGATGGGTATATAAGGGGACTAATGGTAATTGAAAAAAATACAATAAAGTTTTAAATAAAAACGAACAATCTGCACATGGAATTACTTTTGAGAGTATAGCTCTTGAGGCATATTCAATTAGTGATTAAAAATTACATTGAAAAGGGGTAGAAAATAAATTTATAAAATATATATTAAGAATATATTTTTACAAGATCAAAACCACCAGTTATTGTTCAAAGAATTGATTCTTCTTCAGCAAACATACAATTATTTCCTATTTTCTTCACATAATTCATTATGGCAGATGTTTTCAGTGGGCAGAAGAATCAAATAAGTTATATAACTGAACTTAGTGGTCAATTGATTCAATTGTTTAGTGCAGGAACAACTTGTTTATGAATAATCCTGATATTATACCACAAAAAAAAACATTTTAAATTTCATTGCCATAAGCACCCTTCCTCCAAGCAATTTTATGTTTGGCTTACTCTAATTAGTTTGAAATTTTTACTTTCTTCACACTCTGAGATAGAAAAACTCATTTTTTAAGGTGTATTTTATGAATCATGTGCTTACACTCTTACCCTTCTTAACACAAGAGAATTTATCTTGTCAGAGATTTTTGTTGTTGTTCATGACCTTAGGAATTCTAATTGTAAAACATAAAGGCAGAATGAAGTTTACATGACAATTTTGTTGTGTGACCATCAGATATAAAATCATTTAGACATTCAGGGTAGAAACATGAGGAGGCATCTTTATCTTTCCATTCTGCCTTTCAGCCTTTCAGCAGTGCAATCCTTTTTCTCATGCAGTGTCAGATCTCTGAGTTTCATCTATGGTGACTGTGGACCAGGACCTGAAATAAAAATGTTCTGACACTAATGTGTCCCTTCTAACACAGTGTCAGCCCCATCTCCCAGCACTCCCCTTTACCCCACCAATCACCCTTAAAAGCACAGATTTACTTTTCTGAAGTGTAGTATTTAAAAAAAAATTTATTTATTTATTTTTAGAGAGGAGAAGGGAGGGAGAAGGAGAGAGAGAGAAACATCAATGTGTGGTTGCCTCTCATGTGGTTCCCACTGGGGACCTGGCCCATAACCCAGGCATGTGCCCTGACTGGGAATTGAACCTGCGATGCTTTGGTTCACAGCCCGCACTCAATCCACTGAGCTATGCCAGTCAGGGCTGAAGTGTAGTATTTTAAGCTTAACTTCAATTTTCTCTTCAATTATCAGCTTCAAACTTTTTAAAAGATATTGATTGATTGATCGAGAGGAAGGGAAGAGGAAAGAGGAGAAAAACACCAATTTGCAATAGAAACATTGATCAGTTGCCTCTCACATGCTCGCATCCCAGGCATGTGCACAGACCCAGAGTCGAACCTGTGAATGACCCTTTGGTTTGCAACATGACAGCCATCCCACTCAGCCACTGCAGGCAGGGCCAGCTTTGAACGTTTAAAAGTATTTGTTGTAACTGTGAATCTCATAATGATCAACACTCTGACAAACTTTTCTGTAGAGACCTTAAGATTTTTTTGAGTCATTTATAATGTTTCCCCCGATTTCTTTTCACTTAAAGCTTGTTTGGGAAGATAATGACTAAAAAGAACTGGAAGGACCAATGTTAGCTGATCTAAGACAGTAACCTTTAGATCGCAGTATCAATTTTTCTAAACACCTTCACTAACCAACACACCTGTGATATAGACAAAACCAACTGTCTAGAAATACACATCCAGAGAATTATAGATAGGCTTTAAAATTTAGTGATAAGGGTGCTTAGTAAGTATTTCTTGAATATTAATGTTTATTCATTTTTTGTTGATGAATGTTTTTACTTGCAGTAAATGATAATGAAACCAAAATCAAATGCATGTTTTCTTCCTTAGTTCATGATTTACCAAATATTGTGATTAAAGACAATTGGGAAAACAAAGCCTAACATATTTAAGGTGATAAACTGGCAATGTATTTTTCAAGGTACTTTTCTTTTTACCATAATTTATGAGAATATATTATGCAAAATATGCACATTCTATATTAATATTAGTAACATAAAAACACCCATTGCAGAAAGATGCTATTTGTAATAATGTTGGTGAAATTCAAAGTTATACAGGTGCAGGCAATGATGTTAATTTGGAGAATGCAAACCTAACAGACTGCCCAACCATTAAGATTTATGTGTGAGTGCAAAGTAAAGTGGTGTCAATACTTGTAGCATCAGAAAAGAATATATAGCTTTCCTCGGCTTTATATTAGTAGATTTCCAAAACATGTATTATGATTTCATTACCTGAATGCTTTCTTCTACTTTATTTTCTCAAATATATTTTATTGATTATACTATTATAGTTGTCTCAATTTTTCCTCCTTTAACCCCCTCCACTCCATACCTCCATTCTCTCCAGCAATCTCTCCCCTTAGTTCATGTCCATGGGTTGTGCATATAAGTGCTTTGGCTTCTCCATTTTCTATACTATTCTTAATGCTGCTGTCTATTTTGTACCTACAGATTATACTTCTTATTCCCTGCATCTTTTCCCCATTCTCCTCTCCTTTTCTCTCCCAGCTAGTAACTCTCCATGTGATCTCCACATCTATGATTCTCTTCCTGTTCTGGTTGCTTCCTTAGGTTTTTTGGGTTTTTTTTTTAGATTCAATTATTGACAGTTGTGAATTTGTTGTCATTTTAATGTTCATAGTTTTGACTTCTTCTTTTTCTTAAATAAATCCCTTTAACATTTCATATAATAATTGCTTGGTGATGATGAATTCCTTTAGTTTTACCTTGTCTGGTAAGCACTTTATCTGTCCTCCCATTCTAGATGATAGCTTTACTAGATACAATAATCTTGGATGTAGGTCCTTGCCTTTCATGACTTTGAATACTTTTTGCTGTCCCTTCTTGCCTGCAAAGTTTGTTTAGAGAAATCAACTGATAGTCTTATGGGAACTCTGGTGTACATAACTCTCCCCTTTTCTTTTGCTCCAGTGCTTTCTTCTACTTTAAATATTGAGTTGGCCATGACAGAAAAAAAACAAAAACAAAAACCTCAGCTCTGCAAGTGAACAGTTTGAATATTTTAAAGTTTCTTTATTTTTCTTGGAAAATGATGTCAAGACTTGATAAACTGGGACACCTTTAAAAAATATACAGTAGTACTTTCATATCCCTGTTAGGAATCCCAAAGTTCATTTCTACTTTTGTAATTTATAGCAGTTAAAGTATAACAATCACAATATTTGAAAGAGAGGATGGAGTAAAAACAAAATCTGACCCTTTCTCAGAAACAAATATAAAAGCTGGTACTTTGTTTCATGCTGATCTCTCCATTTTGTGATGACTTACAGTAAATGCTTCACATATGCTATATTTTGATATCAATAATGTTCAATTTAGCACTTTAGTGTTTGCTCTTACTATTATTCTTTTTTTTTTCCTGTAAAATTGCTTTACTCTCTGCATGGTAGCCTTACCAAGCATTTAAAATGTCTCTGAGGGCAGGGAGTTTCACCTAATTCATTTACATTCCTTTGCAAAACCTACGATATCTCTGGTCAAAGTATAAGTGTTTAAAAAATATTTGTTTAACTAAATTCTTGAAAAATTGAATAGTTCAGTAATTTAGTTACTAAATATATGGTGAATTAATATGTGTAAGGCACTATATTGTTTTTTACTTCTTAAAAATGCAATATACATTTTTACAATTATTTTCACAATATTCCCTTGAAATAAAAAAATTCTAGATGGACATTTGCAACTTATGATTACTTGTTTTTATTTTATTTTATTGCATTTTTCCATTACCATTTTTCTCAATTTATGATTATTTGTAAGATAAATTCTTTTGAACACTGATTACTTATAAATACATTTTGTAGGCATGTATTGAAAATATGCATATCTTGCCCTGGCTGGTGTAGCTTAGTGGATTAAGCGCAGGCCTGTGAACCAAGAGATCACCGTTCGATTCCCAGTCAGGGCACATGCCTGGGTTGCAGGCCAGTTCCCAGCAGGGAATGCACAGGAAGCAACCATACATTGATATTTCTCTCCCTCTCTCCTTCCCTTCCCCTCTGAAGATGAATAAATAAAATCTTTAAAAAAAAAAAAGAAAATATGCATATCTTATTTTCAAGACATTCATAGCCTAATGGAGATTTATTTTAAGCTATTGTTACCCAATTATTTGTAATAATCAATCAAATTTTAACTTTAGGGATTAAAATCTCTTTTCCAAAATTAGTTTAAGAAAGTATGAATTTATTTGGCTAACTTTCACAATGACATTGTCTTTTTGCATGTAATGGCCCAGTAGTCTTCCCTGATTTAAAAATTTGTGTCTTCTTTCTAGATAAATTATTCCATTTCCCAATTGTCTTCCCAATCTCTCTTTTATATGGAACACATATTATCCACTTGCATATACCTTATACATTTAATATGAACGTATTTTGAGTTATTGAGATGCTGGCATTTTAACAAGTCACTTTTCACTAACTGCAGCTTCCTTCAGTAGCAATAACTACACAGAACTCTTAAACTCCCAACTTTGATTACAAATCAATTACAAACTGGCTTCCTATTAAGCAGTTGTTTCAAAAAAGGCAGTTATTTACAATGTGTGTGTGTGTGTGTGTGTAGATGCTCCCTCTCTAACCTTTCAAGTTTTTCCCACTTTATGTCAGCTGCAACAGGGGTTGGAGCCAGTATTCCTGACAGGCTGCCTTTGTGATTTGAGTCAGGGGTACATAGTCACACTCCGGGAGACCGATGTTGCAGTCAAGATGAACTGGTTACAAGATGTATTACTCACAAATCACTGTTGCCAGAAATGAAATATGAAAGTATGGTGTGTTTTCTAAAGCAAGTACCCTACATTCTCATGGTATTTGAAGGAATGGTGGTAGAGGAGATAGAGGCTGTGAGAATAAAAAGGTGGGTTCAGGAAACAGATGGTACAAACTGATCCAATGATTACATTAGAAAATTCTATGAGGCACTGAGGCACGAGTAATATATTCTAGTGCCCACTTGGACCACTGGTTCCCTAAAAGATAGAACAGCACATTACAATATTTCTTCTTGTCTTCCTTTTCTTTAGCTCTCCAAAATGAGTCTTAAGCCACCTAGATTTATCAGAAATAGTTTAAAAAGTTACTCACCATTATCCCCAATTTTTTTCTAAAGTTGAATTCAAATGCTAGCTTATTGAAAAATCATTATACAGCATAAATATTTTCTTCTATTAACAAGTTATATTATTGAATTAGGCAATTCAGGGTATGTCTATATTAGTTCATCCATTCAAAAAGTTTAGGTGTCATGTAAGGATTAGACAAGGTCCAGACTTGGACATGTACTATTAAGAACATATTACAGTTGACACTTAAACAACACAGATGGTTAGGGACATTGATTGCCATGCAGTTGAAAATCCTTATAAAAGTTTTGACTCCCCAAAAGCTTAACTACTAATTGCCTAACTACTTTTGCCTGAGTGAACACCTTACCAATAACATAATATATTAACACATATTTTGTATGTTATATGTATTATATACTGTATTCTTATAATAAAGTAAACTAGAGAAAAGAAAATGCTATTTAAAAAATCATAAGAAAGAGAAAATACACTTACAGTATGTACTGAAAAAACTCATATAAATGGATATATGCAGCTCAAACACATCTTATTCAAGGGTCAACTGTATTTTCATTTGTAACTTGGGTTACAATTGGGTATAGAACCAGTCAGTATTTCAGTTTCTGAATAAAAATTATGAAATATATTTGTGAATTATGCAAATCATTCATGGTGCTTGCTATACCTCAAACACCATTTACTTATTTATTCATTTATTTATCAAATATTCATTAATTGCTTAGTAAACTGCATATGTTTAGAACCACTTGAGGAACGTAGCCCAGGATGTTTAATTCCCAGTCTGGTGAGAGATCTGGTGTGGCCCAGTGCATGAACCGACACATCTTTTTTCTTGGAAATTTGAACAAGGAAATGTAAAGAAAAGTCAGTAAGCAGAAAATGTTGAATTTTAACCCTATTACATATGCACATCAAATGCACAGAGGAGCTGTGTTTTTTCAATCTTCACCAGAGGATGTATATATATATGTGTGTATGTATGTATGTGTGTGTGCAAAATTATATACATATAATTATATATATACACACATATAAAATTATATGTATATAATTTTAGAGAGTGAGGAAGGGAGAGAGAGAGAAAGAAACATTTAGGTGAGTAGCATCAATCAGTTGCTTACCGTGTGCACCCTGGCCAGAGATCAAACCCACCCTAGGTAAGTGTCCTGGCCAGGATTTGAGCACACAGCCTTTTGATGTGCAGGGCAATGCTCCAACCAACTGGCCTGGGCACATGAGCTGTAGTTTACTTCACAATTGCATATAACTTCCATTTTTTAAACAATGTGATCGAAATCTGTGCACTCACAGTCCGAGTTCACAGTTTCGTTTGAATCACCTTTGAACGTGTGCATTGAGAGATGGTGACAGTGTGGCATGTTGTTTTAGACCAAGTTCATGGATTTCATCTCTTCCTCATTCTTAAGGTGACCGTATAGATTTAAGAAATGTACTCTTTTACTAGATATAGTTTCATTTTACCCCTGAAACTCAAAAAGCTTCTTTTGAAAATCATTTTGAACTTCTAATAGATACATGTTCAGTGAACAGGGTCAGGATTTCATGACACACAGATTATTATTTTATCTTCATTCATTCCTGAGACTTGAAATTTCTGCCTACATTGTTATTGTTTGGATTGAATTAAATACTTTCTGCAAAAACCATTGTTCTTTTTCTTTTAATATTAAAGTATAATATTTTAAGGCATCTTAAGAAACAATTAGGAATCCAAATTCAAGTTTAAATATAAACACCTTGTCCTTATTAAAACAAATAATATAACTTAGGGGACAATAAATCTCAGGCTAATATCATATATGCACACATGGCCATAAAGTTGTTTTCCATTTTTTTGTCATTTTGGATTTTCATAAGATTTGAATTCCAGAAGATTCCTGTAAGATCTCACTCTCAGTGAAAATCCCTTATCTTACTTATTTAACTTGAGTGTTGTTGGTATCCAAAAGATTTTAACAAAATTCAGAAATAAAGGTGAGTCTGTCATACATTTTGCAAAACCATGTTAAAAGATAGGATAACATCATTGTAAAAATGATATAATCATGTACTCACCAGTATATTAACTACTACCTATATGTGACTATTTAAATTTAATAAAAAATAAATAAAATTAAAAATTAATTTTAGTTACAACACAATTCAAATGTTCAGTAACCACATGTCTAGTGGCCATCAATTTGGACAGGGCACATTACAAAATGTTTACTTCATTACAGAAATTTTTCTTGCTCAGTTCTAATCTATACAAGTCTACCGATTTTATCATTAGGGAAACAAAGACTGACCTTAAATGATTAGCCACAGTTGTTCAGTTAGATTGACAGAGAACCAGGCATAAATTTCACATCATCTGAAGCCTGAATCAAGGGTTTTTTTGTTTGTTTGTTTTTATTTCCTTTTTTAAAAATCTTCAACTGAGGGCATTTTTCTTTTATTGCTTTTAGAGAGATGGGAAGGGAGAGAGGATGGAGAGAAAGAAACATCAAAATGAGAGAGAAACATCAAAGCAAGAGACAAGCATCAGTTGGTTGTCTCTCAAAGGTGCCTGGACCAGAGACTGCCTGAATCTAGACTGGGGATTGCAAGTTCCTGCCCTAACCCAAGATGCAACCTGAATCCTAGGTATGTGCCCTGACTGGGAATCAAACCCTCAAACCTTTGGCTTTGGGTAGAAGCTCCAACTGAGCCACACTGGCCAGGGCCTGAATCAAGGTTTTATTTGCTATACAATGATCTAAACTATTTTTAAAAGTATCTCACACACATAAGTACACACACATACACACACAAAAATATTAAGTCTTCCTTCTCTACTTTGCATGAAGTATGAAGTACACATCCTGTCTGCAAACTGCAGATGGTAAGTTAGAGAGGAGTTTTAGACTATGTGCATGATAGTGAATCAGCAATATCAAAAAAGCCAAGAAAATGAAACTTTCTTCCAGAAAACTCTGGTGAGATTAGGCACTGTTGATCCATATTAGCCATAGAGAAAAAAAAAAACAAAAAACTAAGTGTGCATGATTGATACTATTAATAAATGTGAGCTTTTCATATTTTGGTTTTTCACAGAAAATTATTTTATTATAAATTCATATAAGTAGATCCTACACTACTTAACATCTTCGTTAATTACTCTTAAAATTTTCAATTAATTTCAAACATAAAGATTACAAGAATAGCACAAAGAACTCATATACTTTTTACCCAGTTTTATCTTTTCTTTTTTTTCTACAACTCTTCTCTTTCTCCCGCTCTCTTTTTTCTCTATCTCTTCCTTCCCTTCATTCCCCCTTCTCTCTATACTTTTCATTTAAAAATAAGTTGCATAAATTATGTTTCTCTAGCCCTAAATACATTAGTTTGTGGCATTATCTTATATAATCACAGTAGAACTATCAAAATCAGCAAAAGTGAACTTTGAAAATAATATTTTTTGCAATAGTCCAGCATTTATTTTTATGCAACATACTCCATAAGTTCCCCATATAAACAAAAGAAATATATCATTTTAAAGTCTTAACTCAACGCTGCTTTTCCCATGTAGGCTTTGTTTATATAAAGTATTTGCTGAGTTTTCTGGGACTTTGTCATCACACTTATCTTATTTTAGGAGTAATCCTCAGGCTAAGCAGCTGTTTAGCCTTGTTAGCCATTAGCATGTTCAATAATCTTCTCCAAGGTCAATCAACCTTCTAATTCTGTCAAAATATGACCATGGACATTTAGAAATGAATTGATTGCATCTTCTAATTTAAAAAGTTTTAAGTTGCCAAGTATTTTTTATCTTGGTCACTTCTTTTTTGTTTATGTGGTTTAAAATTTTGTTGATTTGATTTTAAAAATTGCAAAACAAGATTAAAACAAGGTATGTAAAAACAAAATGTCCTATCACTTGGGAATTATCATGCAGTGTGTCTCCATTTCATCAATATATGTTTAACTTTTTTAACTGGACATTGATTTAATTTCTCTAACATGCATACTAAGTAGACTGTTCAAATTGATTAGGCTCTAGTATTCTACTGTGCATAGGTTAGCCATCTTTATAAAGCACAGAGCCTCCCCTTTCAGAAGATGTGTTTAAACTCTACCAGTAGGTTAGTGCAAATATTCTTCTACCAAGAGTATGTTCAGATAAAAAGCAAAAGATTTATACGATCTGAACCACTATAAAGGACACATGGACAAAACCAAGGGGGGTGGAATAAGTGGAGGGTGGTGGGGATAGCTGGAGTGAGGGTGTAAATGCAGACAACTGTACCTGAACAACAGTAAAATAATTTAAAAAATAAAATAAAACAAAACAAATAAATCAAATAAAAACAACAACAAAAAGAGCATATTCAGGGAAAATGACAAGCTCATTCAGGACTGTGTGCTTAATTGCATTTAAATAATATAGTGTGTCTGTGCCCATAGTTCATAAATTTATTGTGAAAAAATAAAGTTAAATATACATTGTAAATAATAACCCCAATATTTAAAGCATTGACATGCTTATGCTATCACTGCCTATGCCTCTGGACTTTTGGAATTACTGAGAACATCTACATCCAGAGTTCAGATTTTGGCACTACCAAAGCATTAAGTGTGCATTTCAGTATTGAATTTTATCTTGTCTTTGAAGTGTACTTTGTACCCAGGGGAAAATGAGTTAAATAGCTCAAATTTGACCATTGTTTATGAACTACTCCCCTAAAAATGTCCTTTTTAAATTGTAGCAATACACACACATATTGTAAGCATATACATATATATATAAATATAGCTACTTTTCCCCATAACTTTTTGAACAAAAGCCTTCCCAGACTTCAAATCCTCCTTTGTCTTCTCTGCGATGCCAGTGTCTGTCACATTCTGCACAGTTCCCAGGAGAGCACTGTGAAACCTTCTGAAGGAATTACACAAGAAGGGGAAGAGATAAGCAACTATAGCTGCCCAGTTTGGGGATTTGGGGCAAGTCTTATTCCCAACTTCAAACATTACTACACTAATAGATAGAAACAGTGAGAGAAATTTAAAAGGAAAACAAACTTAAAGGAATATTGGTCTGAGTCATCATGCTGATTCTGCCCAAGAGTCTCCTATATATTTGTTCCACTTCCATCACGGAGCTCATTTTCAATATTTGTAAAACCTTCTCCCCTTATCAACTGCGTTGGAAACAAGTATGATTTACCTTTGAGAAATGATTTCAACCCAAGCTGAATGTTCAAGTGTATGGCAATAGTGGCAATGCTTCCGGTCAAACTTTCTCTAAATCCTCCAAAATCTGTATGAATCACCAATGATGAACAGCATGTATTGTAGCATCTTGAAGCTCTTAGACCCTAAAAATGTAAAGCTCCAAGGGACCTTAGAATTCATCAAATCTAATTCTTTCAATAAGATTTTAAACATTTGGGGTGCTTGATGCCTTGTTTTTCTTTCTAATCTTAGAACAAAGTGTCATGCCCAACTCACTTAAAAAAACACTGGCATTTGATGACATAAGCTAACACCTTTACTGATTATGTAAAAAAATTAATTGAGATGCAGAGAGGTGAAGTAATTTTTTCATTGTCACACTGTCTGCTGATGAAAGAGCAAGGAATTGAAAGTAAACAAGTCAGTACTATATCCACTGCACACCAGTTTCTCTGTAAACAGCATCTTAAGCAACTACTATAATTACCCTCTTGTAATTCAACAATTATTTCTAATATGATTGCTTTGAGACTAGGTACTTTTTCACTTGAAAAATTGAGATGTATGGTGGAAATACAGCACTGGATTTGGAGTCAAATGCTGGTTTACAGATCTGTTTCTTAATAGCTATGTGAGCCTCAGTTTCTCCATCTACAATATAAAGATAAGAATTCTGGCAATAATTAGGAACAGTGTGAACAATTTTTTCCAAATGTGATCTTCTTTGAGCACTCAAATACTCAAAGACTACTAAAAATTATAAATTTTAATATATAAGCAGTTACTAAGAAAAGGATTTTATATATTTTATATATTATATAAAATATACAATATATATTATATAAATTTTATATATTAAATGTAACATATATATTATGTCATGTAAATTAATAATTATTCATTTATTTTTTAGGGTTGGAGTGAAAAAGAAACTGCTAGACTTATAAACAGAAAGAAATCTTTGCTAAAACTTTGAGATAGAGGTTAATATAAGGTCATAAATTGGCTAACAAAGTGAAATAAGAACAATTACTAAATAGGAACCTCCTCAAGATTTCCTTTCTGCTACTCTCCTACAGTGTGCCTTAGGTGGCCTGCTTCACCATGCTTGGTTACCTTCCCCAGACCCGTCTCTGTCCCTTGTGAGCCAAGAGAATATGATGTGCTATGTTCTGAGACCAGTGGTTCCTGATGTGAGACAAATTAACACAGCACCAGGAGCTGTTTAACAAATTGCCTCTGCCAGTGCTAATACAGGCACCTTGGTACCCCCTGAAGCTCAATGTTCACATTGATTTGATGAGCAACTCAGCTCCAAAAGTTGTTCTCTTTGTGATGATTCAGGCTGTAAACTTCCCTTTAGAACCAGAAAATGAGCAGACCCAAGAGGGGCAGATGAATTGTGGAGACCGTTTCCTTAGGGGATTAAAATCTCTAGCTGTTTCAGTTTGGCTGTTTCCAGACGTTTGTAACATTTTTAGTTTTTAAGTATCTGTACACATATGTATGTATATATATGCATATATGTATATGTATACATACACACAGTATGTATACACACTGAGTATTTGCTTCTAACTTTTTAAATGTTTTTCACAATATGAATAATAAATAACCGCAAAATAACATTTACTTTAAAGATTCATCAATTGTTTTTTTCTCTATTCTCTACTTTTGATGACCTCTTCTTTTCTAACCCTGAGAGTGTCTGACTGGCCTAGTTATTAAATTGCAAACTGGGAAGAAATTTCCCATAATGCGAATTCTAAAGGAGGTGGCTAAAACAAGCAAACTAGAAAGAAAATAGAGAGACAATAGAGAAAAAAAAGAAGGTTTGAAAAATCTAAAAATATTCAGGTGGAGGTGTACAGAAATAAATAGTTTAACTAAAGTCTTGCAGTGTTTTATGGCAGCATGGAGTATTTTGTAGGAAAAAGTCATGGCACAGTACTTTCTATAAATATAGCACTTTTCTTCAACAACCCAAAGAGTATTATTTTAATTATTATTCAGTGTATCCTTTCACAATTTTTATAATGAGAATCTGAAATGATAAAAGATATCCCCAATTTTCTCCTCATTTTTTGTGGGAGGATGGGGGAGGATGAATATGGATGGAAGATAGGAAAATTAATTATCAACACTTCTGTCCCTCATAACTCCCTGGTAACTTCCTCTAAGGCAGGGGAGAGTTCATTTGACTACAGGCATCTTAACATCTTGAATAACTTGAGATCAATGAGGGGCGCAATAAACAAAGGAAACAAAGGCTGCAACAAGTGAGATTTTAGCAAATTTACTAACTCCCAGGTTTTAGGAGAAATCTTTCCTCCCATGCAACATTCAGGCGTTTAGTGTCCTTATAAACACTGTTTCCTCTGGTTTTCACTTTCACCCTCTACTTCTAAGCAATTCACTTCCTAGTATAAAAGGTTTCATCTTAAAGGATATAAGTGAATTAAACCGACACAGAAAAACATAAAAGCCTCGAAAATCTCCCATAGCAAAGGAAAAGAAGATTTTTCAACTCAAGTGTGTAATCTAAAAAGAGAAATCGGGTATTGGCCTGATGATGAAAGGGAGAATGTATAATTCTTGGAATTGTACAGTATCTGTGTGGAGAAAATGAGAGGAAAGAAAAAAACAGAGTGAGAACTTACAAAGCATTGCTCTCTTTTAGAATTCCACCAAACATCTCACCTCAGACTGCCTCTCAGCCAGCATCATGGAATGTGTCAATCCTGTTAATGTGCTTCCCTTCCAATCCTTTATTTGTCAGTAAGGTGCCATTAAGCTCAATTGTAAGACTACCTAGAAGAAGTTTTATTTTCCAGTTTTAAGGAGATAGATTTACACCTTTAGGGAGTAGATAATTTCTTGGCCATTCAATACCAACACTTTTCTATGTAATTATATGTCAAGGTCATACTCTTAAATATAGGAACTAAAAAAGAATGGAGAAAAAGAACAAGGAAAAATTGAAAATTATATATTTTACAGTACTTTGTATGAGTGGCTTTGTCATGTATTCTGATTCTAAATTTGAGTCAATAAATTATCTAGACAATTGGATGTGGGGTTGGATACAAGAAGTTTACTGAACTCAAAGGGGGCATTTTAATTACTTTTGTGATTTATTGCTTGCTGGGATAATTCCTGAGAGTCAGCAGAGTTGCTTACCAGAGCTATGAGAAATTGTTGGTTGTGAATTATAGGTGAGCCACATTAGTCATTTCTGGGGTTTTGTCAGTGTGGGTTTTCACCCCATGAAGCTTCTACTCCAAACAGGAAGCCATAATATGCCAACCCTGCATGACCATCAATATTCCTTCAACACAGAGACTAAGGTATCTTTATCCCTTTCACCCTGGTTACATTTGGGAAATAAAAAATATTGTCATACAGGACTAATCTGGCTAAAAAACAATAAAATGAGCCAGATAATCTTTCCTAAGCTTGAACACACTTTAATTTACTTATTCAACAGAGAAGATTTATTTTTAATGCTTGCTCATTTTGTTTAGTGCAGTATTATAGGTGATGGACCACAGTAATAAATAAAATCCAAATGCTCACTGTCATGGAGCTTACATTCTAGGAATGAGACAGAGATAAGTAAGTTATAAAATCTATAAGGTGATAATAATTAGAGAGAAAGTGAAAATGAGAAATGCTGTTTTATATGGGGTGGTCCCGAAAAGTTTCTTTGAAAAATGGTTATTTGTGGAGTGCTCTATAGAAAATGAGGAAGTAACAATAAATGAACATGGGGAAGAACTTTATAACCAGAGTATTATGTACTCAAAGAGTGTATTTGAGGGCAAACAAGAAGGATGATGTCTATAAGAGAGTGATAAAAGATGTTGTCTAAAAGTTTGGAGGAAGCTAAAGTGCACGGGGACAACACCACAGTGAGTTGAAGGTTTGAGAGGGAAGTGCTATGATCTTATACATACACATATTTATTAGCATCACACAAACTGAGGTGGGAAGGAAGAATAATAGGGGACAAGCCTGTATGGTAGGGAAACTATTTGAAGGGCTAGTGCTAATAACTGTGAGATTTGTTTATATGAACAATTCGAAGGCAAATTTAAAGTCAGATGAGTCTCAAGTGAGGGACAGAGTAGCCGTGGATAGAAAAGTTTGTAGCCAGATACAACTGCAGAATGGAGTTCCACCTAGTGAGATAGCTGACTGAAAAGATTAGGAACAGATTAGGTACATTTTCAACTAAAAGTTTATTTTTGAACATGTAAGTTTAAGACTCTTTTTAGGCACCTAAGTGGAGATATCAAAGTGGTAGTTGTATACATATGTCTAGATTTCATTAAAATATCCAGACTGGAGAAAAATAAAACTTTGGAAATTATTAGTTGGAGGTGATAATTTAAAGCCACTGAGTTGGATGAGATCAGTTAGAGAATAAATAGAGAGAAAACAAGAGTTAGCAAAACCAAGGTCTGTGTGTGGCACTCCTACATTTAGAGTCCAGAATGAAAAGAAAGAAAAGTGTACAAAATGGAAAAGAAGCTGAGAGAAGAAGTAAACTATGAGCAACATGTGAACAAGTTGCCAGGATTACAAATGTGATGTCAACAGGTGGAATAAGATAAAGGCTCAGAAATTTTCTTTGGATTTGATAACATGGGTGGCAAAATTCAGAGTATTCTTTCCATTATTTAAAACAAGGTGCATTCAGCCACATATACTTCATTTTCTATTAAGATCCCAGAGAAGTTTTTAGAAAAAGTAGTATCTGAAATAGTTAAAACCAACTTAAAAATTTATGCACTATAATTAAAACTGACACTTGGAGAGTATATAAAAATAAAT
The DNA here is from genome assembly GCA_028533065.1 of Trachops cirrhosus. Taxonomy (NCBI): domain Eukaryota; kingdom Metazoa; phylum Chordata; class Mammalia; order Chiroptera; family Phyllostomidae; genus Trachops; species Trachops cirrhosus. The sequence goes on from CM052541.1 coordinate 73,912,640, forward strand.
CAACATCTGTTCTCTTTTACAGATATGGTAATTTTAATTTTAGAATTATATAGAGAAACTTGGGGGCTTTTTTCCTCCAAGTTTTTTTCTGTGAGGGAAAAATATGCATTAATAAACAAATTAATTTCCTTTTTTCTTTTTCTTTTTAATATATTCTATTGACTATGCTATTACAGTTGTCTCATTTTCCCCCTTTATTTACCTCCACCCTGCAAACTCCCTTCCACTTGCATTCCTCCCTCCCTTAGTTCATATCCATGGGTCATACATATAAGTTCTTTGGATTCTCCATTTCCTATACTATTCTTAACCTCCCCCTATTTTGTACCTACCATTTATGCTACTTATTCCTTGTACCTTTCCCCCATTTCCTCCCTTCAGCTTCTCTGCTGATAACCCTCCAGGTGCTCTCCATTTCTGTGATTCTGTTCCTGCTCTAGTTGTTTGCTTAGTTCATTTTATTTTTTAGGTTTGGTTGTTGATAGTTGTGGGTTTGTCCTAATTTTACTGTTTGTATTTTTGATGTTCTTATTTTTCTTAGATAAGTCCCTTTAACATTTCATATAATAAGGGCTTGGTGATGATGAACTCCTTTAACTTGACCTTATCTGGGAAGTGCTTTATCTGCCCTTCCATTCTAAATGATAGCTTTATTGGACAGAATAATCTTGGATGTAGGTCTTTGCCTTTCATGACTTGGAATACTTCTTGCCAGCCCCTTCTTGCCTGCAAGGTTTCTTTTGAGAAATCAGCTGATAGTCTCATGGCAACTCCTTTGTAGGGAACTGTCTCCTTTTCTCTTGCTGCTTTTAAGATTCTCTCCTTATCTTTAATATTGGGTAATGTAATTATGATGTGCCTTGGTGTGTGCTTCCTTGGGTCCCACTTCTTTGGGACTCTCAGCTTCCTGGACTTCCTGGAAATCTATTCCCTTTGCCAGGCTGGAGAAGTTCTCCTTCATTATTTTTTCAAATAAGTTTTCAATTTATTACTCTTTCTCTTCTCCTTCTGGCACTCCTATGATTCAGATGTTAGAATGTTTAAAGTTGCCCTGGAGGTTTCTAAGCCTCTCCTCATTTTTTGAAGGGCTCTCCTCATTTCTTATTTCTTCATTCTGTTCTGGTTAAATGTTGATATCTTCTTTCTGGTCCAAACCATTGATCTGAGTCCCAGTTTCCTTCCCATCAGTGTTGGTTCCCTGTACATTTTCCTTGAATTCACTTTTCATAGCCTTCACTTTTTCCTTTATTTTGTGACCATACTCAGCCAGTTCTGTGAGCATCTTGATTACCAGTATTTTGAACAGTGCATTTGATAGGTTGGCTATCTCTTTGTTACTTAGTTATTTTTTCTGGAGATTTTATCTGTTCTTTCATTTGGGCCCTATTGTTTTTGTCTTGACTCACTTGTTATGTAGTAAGGGGTGGAGCCTTAGGTATTTGCCAGGGTGGGGCAACCCAGTGTCTGCATTGTGGCACTATATGTGGGGGAGAGGTCCAAGAGGGAACACTGTTGCTTATTCAGCTCTCAGCAAGCTTGTAGTCACTTCCTCTGCTACCCACAAGCAAATTGGGCCCTTCTGGTGCTGATTCCCAGGTGGGTGGTTTTGTATATATTCTAGAACCCTGTGGGTCTCTCCATTGAACTCTCCTGTGAGTCTGGGAGTATATCTTCCTGCCTCAACCCCCACAGGTTTTTTTTTTTTAGCCAGAGGTTTTGAGGCTTTATTTCCTTATGTTAGAACCCTGGGTTGAGCAGTCTATCTTACTCCCCCACGTTCCTCCTGGTTTATTCACATACAAATGTGGGTCTGTCTGCTCTGTCAGCAGCTGCTTCACCTGGTCTGCCAACTGCTGCCTTACCTGCCCCGGTCCTCTAACTACTGCCTTGCCAGGAATCCTCTCCACCCAGCTGACCATCCCCACACCTCCTACCAGTCTGGATGAATGCTTCTTCTTTAATTCCTTCATTGTTGACTTGCATACAGTTCAATTTTCTGTCAGCCCTGGTTGTTTATTGCTTTTAAATTTGTTGTTGTCCTTTTCTTGGTTGTGCAAGGAGGCACGGTGTATCTACCTATTCCTCCACCTTGGCTGGAAGTCTTCTTAATTTTCAAGTAATTGAATTTGTGCCAGAACTAAACAAGTGAGTCAGCCATTCAAGAAACTAATTTGGATGGGTGACCATTCAGTTATTTTTGACCATCTGAGTCCAGTGTTGCCCAGTAGAGGGATACCTTTTCTCTCTTGTACTAAAGCCAGTTGCTTAACTTTGAATATGTTTTATTTTTTTTCATTTTTCTTCTTAGTGGGTGGCAATTTGGTGATCTGATTAGTACAAAATACAGTTGAAGTTTTGCTGGCTGCAATCTAGACTTTTTTTTTAACTACAGCAGTTATTTTGGTGTATGGATGATATCCTTTGTCTTATTCAAATGTTTTTATTCATTTGAGGAGAGTTCCAGTCAAAATGGTGGTATAGGTAGAAACCCTTTGCTTCTTTGCATAACCAAAAGGAGGATAACAACCAATATAAAATCAATAAACAACCAGAAGTACCAGAAAATTAAACTGCATGGAACCCCTACAACCAAGGAATTAAAGAAAGAGTCAAACAGAACAACCAGACTGGTAAGAATCCGCAGCAAGGTGACAGACAGTGTGGGTGGGGCTGGCTGAATGGTAAACTGAGATAGAGTTGACTAGACTATGGCAGTTGCTGAGGTGGAAGAAACTCCCAGTCTCACACAAAACTTCATTGGAAAGTTGGCTAGCACTGAGCAGGCGAGCTGCATTGTTCCCTCTCTGGCACCTCCCCCACAGGCAGTGCCGCAGTGCATCAAGGAGAGTTGCCCTGTCCTGGTGAAAACCTAAGGCTCTGCCCAATTGCAACTTAACTGGTGCACCAAGACAAAGAAATATGGCCCCAACAAAAGAACAGAGCAAAATTCCAGAAAGAGAGCTAAGTGATGAGGAGGTAGCCAACATATCTGATGGAGAATTTAAAGCCCTGGTAATCAAAATGCTCACAGAATGATTGGGATTGGTCAAAAAACTGAAAAAACAAATGAAAGATACCAAAATGAGATAAAGCAAAAATATTCAGGGAACCAAGAGTGACAGGAGGGAAACCAGGAGTCAAAGCAATGATTTGGAACAAAAGGAAGAAATAAACATCCAACCAGAACAGAATGAAGAAACAAGAATTCAAAAGAAAAAACAAAAAACAAAAAAAAAAAACAAAAAGAGTCTTAGGAACCTCTGAGGCAACTTTAAATGTTCCAACATCAGAATTATAGGGGTGCCAGAAGGAGAAGAACAACAGCAAGAAATTAAAAACTTATTTGAACAAATAATGAAGGAAAACTTCCCCAATCTAGTGAAGGAAATAGACTGCTAGGAAGTCCAGGAAGCTCAGAGAGTCCCAAAGAAGTTGGACCCAAAGAGAAAAACACCAAGGCACGTCAACAATAAGTTACTCAAGATTAAAGACAAAGGGACTATCTTAAAAGCAACAAGAGGAAAGGAAAGAGTTACCTAGAAAGGAGTTCCCATAAGGCTATCAGCTGATTTCTCAAAAGAAACCTTGCAGGGAAGAAGGGGCTAGAAAGAAGTATTCAAAGTCCTGAAAAGCAAGGACTACATCCAAGATCCTCTATCCAGCAAAACTTTCATTTAGAATGGAAGGGCAGATAAAGCACTTCCCAGATAAGGTCAAGTTAAAGTTCATCATCACCAAGTCCTTATTATATGGAATGTTAAAAGGACTTATCTAAGAAATAGAATATGATAAAAAATATGGACAATAAAATAACAAACTCACAACTATCAACAACTGAACCTGAAAGAAAAGACAAACAATGAAAACAAAACTAACCAAACAACTACATCAGGAACAGAATCAGAGAAATGGACATCACACGGAGAGATTTCAGTGGGGAGGGGGAAGGGAGGAATAATGGGGAGAAGGTACAGGGAAGAAGAAGCATAATTGGTGGGCATAAAATAGACAGGGAGAGTTTGAAAATGGTATAGGAAACAGAGAACTCAAAGAACTTATATGTATAACCCATAGACATGAACTAAGGTAGGGGGAATGCTGGAGGGTTGGGGAGGCAGGGTGGAGAGTGGATAAAGGGGGTAAAATTGGCAAACTGTAATAGCATAATCAATAAGATATACTTAAAAATAAATAAATGTTTTTATGGATTTGATTTTATGTTTCCCAGTAGAGAAAGGTAACAGCACTTTGTGGTACTCAATAAATGTCTATAGAATGAAAAAATTAATGACTGAATGAGTGAGTATATTTTCCACAGTCTATTCCTTAGGTTTTAGGTAGGCATAACAGAATTATCTGTCTATTCCATTTTGATACTGGGAAAAAAAAAACATCTGGGTAAAACAAATATTTAGACCAATTTTTATACCAGAACTCAAAATAGTAAATCTCTGATACCAAACTGTATTTAAAAATTAGCTATGTAAAATAACATTCATAGAGTATTGTCTAAAATATATGAAATTCCATATGTTCTACTGGACCTTATTATTGTTATTATTGAATGTTTCTTATTAATTTACTGAAACTCAACCCATTCTCTTCAGAAATTCCTTCTTAATCTACCCTAAATCTCTATTTACCATTCTTCCTATTTCTCCATTAACCAGGATTCATTATATCCCATATTTTCTTTTATCATGGCACAGATTTAACTTTACTGACAATATGTTAGTTTGTTTGTCACTCAGACTGCACTTTGTGTTCTTTGAATTTGGGATTTTGACTTAAAAACACATTCACAATCCTGCGCATTGTGCTGTGCCTAGCATGTATTAGTTATTCATTAAATATTTATGGATAATAAGTGAGTTTTAAAAGTACTACAGATTTACCACATTACCTTTTGTCCATGTTGTTAGAACTATTACCTCACATGTTACACAGTGTTCATTTCATAAGTTGATTCATAGTCAGAAAGAGTAAACAAAAAAAGATCAACAACACTTAACTCACTTTCCAAGAAACTGGTTTGTTTGGTTCTTTTTAATAGATATTTTTTATTTTACCAGTAATTACATTTCAATCTTTGCTTTCAACATGGAAGTACAAAACAGAATACTTAAGTTAATTCTAGCATCTCTTAAGAAAATCATGGCATACATTAGCTTTATTTTTTTATCCAGGTCAGTATGATGACAAAACCTATTGTCTATCATGGAGTTTAAATATAGAATCAAACAATATTAATCAATGACCAAAATGACAGAATTACAGAAAGCAAGGTGTTTAGGTGATCATCCAACTGGGAAGAAAGAAAATAAGATAATTAATTATTAGTTTAGTGTCTTTCAAGAACCGTTCTGAGGCAAAGCAGAGAAACTTCATTTCTGCCTTTAACAAGTGATTTTATTTCCCAGCTGTTGTGGATGCACACATACATGTATATGTGTGTGCATACATACACTCTAAATGCAATAATTGGAATTGAGTTAATATGCCTCTCAGCTAAGATAGTGAATGTTTCTCATGAATTAGAGCTGAGTGAATTGTACCTGTTTACTGCATGCACTATCTTAGGTTTTACATTGTGCTTCTCCTTTGCAACAGTTCAGGGTTGTGCTTGTCCTAAAAGCTCGAAGTAAACTGATTTGTGAATATGAGCATGTGCATTTTGTGAAAAAGCAGTGATACATGAGACATTTTTGTCATGGTGCTTGCCTTTTGTAGATTATGATTATGCAATGGAATTTGCTGGTTTCTTCTTTTGTATATGTGCACCCATTGCCAAGTAGCCACCAGGTGCATGAACAATAACAACAAAGATGCAGTAAATAGCAATATTAAAAAAAGAAAACTACTTATTGTAGCATTACAATAAGCTCAATGTGTCAACAGTGTCTTGCAACTTTTACAATGCTGCCCCTTTGAGAGAGACAAATTTAGAATCATGATCTTAAACCACACTAGGCACTTCCATTGAGATGAGCTATGCTGGTTTTACAAACAAGTTTTCTAGCTTGCCAAAAGAAAATGTTCATGCCCTCTTTTTACACTGGATACATCCAGGTACCATTATCAGAAGTTTAAGAATTAATATTAATTGCAAAGAGAGTGACACATCATAAAACTTTCCAGCAAGCAAACTTAGAAGGATTTGTGCAAAGAGAGTAAGTACTAGACCATGGAATCAGACCAAAAGTCCTCCAGTACAAGACTACATATAGATTATGTTTAAAAATTTGAGGTTGTACAGTCAACAGAAACATTTTGCCAGTAATATTTACTGAAAACCCAATGTGTATTGAATGTTATAAAGCGTATAACAGAATGAAATGGAAGCTATTATGATGTCTGTTAACCATTTATAAAAGAACAAAACCCAAAAATAAACATGAGTTGGGTTCTCCAACACCTGGCATTTGGAATGAAAGGCAAGTGAAGGTCATTTTAGATCCATGGTACAGATATCATCAAGAAGTAAATGAGAAAGAGATCATCCTGCAAATGTTCATGGCAAAGAGAAAAAACCCTTATTTATTGCATAGAGGGTACCCAGTACATATTACTGATGATAGGTCTGGATTGCTATGTAAACTGCAATTTTCAAAGAGCCAAGTACAGGGCTCTTTGTGTTTAACTTGAAAGTCCTGTTTTAATTTTTTTCACATCAAACCTCCAGAGTGTTCTTATTAAGACATTCAAAAGATTATACATGATTTGTTCTTTAAAAACATCTTTTGTGTTCTCTTTCAGATGTGTTACATTAGCATGTTCTTATGTCTTATGCTGATTGAAAGAAATCCTAAAGTTATAGCCCAGGCAAGACAAATTACACTGTGGAAAAGTCACTGGGTTTAGAATTGTTTGTAAATACCATTCAGCTAAATTAAGATTGCTTTCCAATTTAACCCTGTTACATATGTTCTCCTAACCATTTGCAAATTTAATCGTAGAAATTAAAGAGAAAAAAATCTGTTATGACTCTCATTTTTAAAATGCTTAAACAGAACTAAAGGAAACAATTGAAATGCACAGTTGAAACCAGGTGATACAGCAGAATTTTAGGATATGGCAGTAGAAGTCAATACAACACAAGGAGTGTTCCTTCAACTTTGAGGCATCCACCAAGGATCCAAAGTGGTAATATAAACAGGTGGAGCCTAGCCAGGAAAAAGATTCAGTTTGGATAAGAGTGCAGAACCCCAGAAGGTCCAGGAAAGGGACTGGTTAGTGAGAAGGCCCAGCACAAGCCCATGGAAAACCCAGAAAGTAGTGTGGCAGACTCCAGCCAGCAAAGTGTGCATGTTGTGGCTGCAGATAAAAACAAATGAACAGACTACAACAGTCCTGTGGAGAAAAAGGGATAGTATGGTACTCTCAGGATGAGAGTCCTGTAGCTACTTCTCTCAAGGGGAGAGTACACCAACCCTTGCCTGGACAGGCTTTTATTGTTTTTCTCAGGTCTTACATCAAAGAAGGATTTATTATCTATTACATAGAATATTGTTGTCTACATTTTAGGTAAAATCAAAGAAATGAAAATAACAAATGCAGAAGGGAAAGGTGGCAAGCTGATTAGCTTTGTCCTTGGGAAAATTCACACAAGCTTTGGAAATTACCTTGAAGATAGGCAATAAACATCTACTGTTTCAGACCAGGGTGAGGGAGTTTTAGCAAGAGCAAGTCATAACAGTCTGTATGCATTTTCTAGGCCTGATTCCCATGGGAAAACCCGGTTTAAGCATCTTGCTCCTGCCCACCACTTCACTTCTGTCCATTTTCCATACAGAGCTGAGTCACATTTGCCAGATTTAAAACAAACCGGTTCCCTACACAGCAGGTTTGACTGCTTGAAGGGAACCCTGCTTGTTTGCAAAAACAAAACAAAACAAAAAAACAACAAAAACAGAAAGAAAATATATGGAGGATCAGGGATTTTGAGACATTATTTCTTCACCTCAGTAAACCTTGCCACTATACTGAAGAAAGAAAAGGAAAGAAAAGGAATGAAAAGAAGAAAGAAAGAAAAAAAGAAAAAAAGAAAGAAAGAAGAAAGAAAAAAGGAAAAGGAAGGATGAAAGAAAGAAAAGAAAGGGAAAAGAAAGCTGCCTCCTGGTCTTTAACTCTAGTTTACTTTCAATTTATATGGGAACTTGTACAAAAATATGAAATAAATTCACATAGAATTGAAAAGGAAAATACCAAAGAGTAAATACTCTAAGGGCATACAGAGGACAGAAGGACATTTTGTACATGAAGTCAAAAGTTGGAAATACCTACTGTTAATTAACAGATTTGCAAATATACCTCAATTGTCTCAATGGCCTGATATCTCAACTTATCTTTCCTATTTTGGTTCACGTTACATTATGAACAAGATACATCACACAATTTCTGTATCATAGAGATTAGAGGAGGATACAATCTATTGGTAAGAAACCTGTGTATTGGCAAATACACAGGAGAATACAAAAATCTACTGGCAAAATTCCTAGGTATTCTATTTGTGATTATCACACCTTGAAAGATAAAGGAGAGTGAGCATCCAGTTCTGGAACTGAAATTTCCATGACAAGAGAGCAGTTATAACAACCTTGTAATCATTACTGCCTACCTGAAAATGTGTTAGTTGTTCTAGTTTATGAATTTTACTATACTAAGATAAAAGAATTAGATCAATGTGAAATAAAACATTGCACCAATGTTCCTGTTTTAGGAGAGATAAAGGAACAAGCAGCAGGCCCTTGTCTCTGATGAATGGGTCTGTAGGGAAACACGTTGACAGGACTGAAACTTGGTTACAGGCTGGGGCTGATGCTGTATATGTTTTTGTTGTTTCAAATGAGGCCTTGAGACCCAGTTTGACTTCTTAGCTTTCCTTTACACAAGCAACCAAGTAGGCAGAGGCCTTACTGTTAGTCAGGGTGAGGTCTTAAAGCAATATTTATCAATACGTTATTGAACAGCTAAATTCATAATTGTGAAAGTATGTTGTCCTATATCCAAAGGTCACATAAATGGGAACATTGTAAATTGGTGTCAGAAGTAATCTGTTGTATTTTTCTGCCCAATTCATTTTAAACCACTGGAACCATACCTGTCCCTCTTCCTTATTTCTTGTAAAACTGAGGTTTCTGGGTTTCCCAATTCCCCTCACCAGAAGGATGTGCACCTAGCTAATCATGCATAGTGATTTGTCCAAGAGTTAAATATGAGCCCCAAGGGGAGCTAGTAGGGTCTTTCTATGTGATTCAGTAGATGGTTGCTGAAGAAGAAAATATTTTCCTCTCTTGAGGTTATCTATTGTAAGGTTGTTGGCTTAGAAATATTTATGGATATTATCCTCATTATGTGCCACAAGCCTGGCCATGGCAGGACTAGAATGAAATCAACACACATAAAGAGATAAGCAAAACTAAAATTAAAAGAAAAGAAAAAGTGGAGAAAGAGAGAGAAAGGATCCAAACATCATTGTTTTATTCCTTACATCTGAGAGTATTGTCAACCCTTGTAATTACTGGATATGTTGGCAAATGGACATCTCCCATTGTTTTTAATATGAAGTCAGTTTAAAATGGATTTATGAGATTTCTAACCAAAATAATCCTCAATTTTACCACATCACTACTTTTCACTTATGAAAGTGAAAGTTTACTTATTTATCCTTAATAAGTAAACCCCTGGTTCTAAGCCTGGGTGTTAGAACAGCTTAATTTCATCACTCTATATGGGTAGCTTGACAAAACTGTGATAAGCAGATCATTCCGTCCTTCATCTACTATATAAGTCAGTTCCATTTAAAACAACTATTCTAGTTGCAAGTCTTTATCTCTATGTGCAATAGAATGTCACTAAAAATGAAGACCCCATACTTTGTGCTCAATTTATCTTGAATGGTCAAGAGCTCATACAACTCTTAGGCAAATATTCCTGTCAGATCTCTTCTGATTCTGATTCTAGCACTAGAATAGATTAGGCTGTTTGGTATAACAGACTGTACTGAGAGTTTCAGACTAACCTTTGTGAATTCTCTCCAAACAGTCTCCAATCTGTTATTTTGTGGTAATTTCAGTCTGCATGATAGTATAATAGAAAGCCAAATTTGAATAAGTAATGGAAAAAAGTTAAAACCATACTGTCTAGAATCACACTGGTCATCTTAGAACTGACTTTCTTTCATAAAGAACCTTCACAATAAGACAAGTATAAACACTGACCTCCTGTTTAGGACTCAAAGGCTGAAAGTTCTTTAACGGCCAGAACTCCAGAAAGAACACAATAAAACTTACCTGGTCTGATTGTATGTGTTAAGTCTAAAATTATCAAGTAGTTGTTCCATAAACTGGTGGTTCAAAAGTCAACAATAGGTGTGCTATATATTGAGCATCTCAGAATTTTTTCCAGACAAGCCTTGACTTTTTATCAATTACCTTTTAACAGATAGATATCCAGATCCAAAGACTGAAAAAATTATGTCCTTGGGGACAGGACATACAGCCTTCAAATATAATAAGAGCACCACTCTACCATACTTCTCTTGTCATAAGTTCATGTATGAATATAGACTACAATGCAAAATTCTAGAGTTCATCTTGCTTGACACTGCTACTTATTCTGATTTTGCCACAAATTGATTTTTAGAATGTGAATGTTTCAGATTTGATGAGTAATTCTCCTTTGTTACATACCATGTGACTCACTCAATTATTTTCTCTACTACATGATTAGTTTTAGTTTTGGAGTCACACTTTGCATAACATCTGCTTGAGCTTAATTTTTGTAAGGCTTTCATTTTTAATTCTCAATTGGTCTAAATATATAAAATTTGACCTGAAATATAAAATTCTTGAGAAAGGCATGTATTTGAAACATATATTTTTAAATTTTTAATAAGCATACAATTTCTGATAAAGCTTTATAATCATACATTATGTAGTATAATTCAAGCATGTATGTTTCAAGTAGCCCTTTAGGTCAAAACACACACACCTACATTTTTAAGTGGATTGCAAGGATTCCATGAGATTGGTAGAATAAAGTTGGTCAGAATTATTATCTTCTTTGTATAGAGAGTAACCTGCCTTGGATATGAGTTTCTTTATTAAGCCCATAAAAGAGCATTGAAATATTCAACACACACCTCTTGATCTGGATCTAACACATTAATAATAACAATCATTTTCCTGACATTAATCTCTATTTGGATAGCATGTAATTATCATGCTACATTACTGGTCATAAACCATATGATTGACCACAGCTTAAAATTTTCTTTCTATTGGATGATACCAAAGTCATTAGCAATTAAAATATGCTACAGATACTTTATTCTCTCACTCATGCACTAATTATTTGTTCCTGACTATATCAACAGTTAATAATAGTTCCTCAACATCACCAAACTGCTCCATCATCATTTTCCCAATGGCTACTGGCTTCTCTCTATCTAATTACAATTATTATTATAGATTTTTGTGCACTTATGTTTTGTACTCTTAACCTCTCACCTGGTTGTATACTCTTTAACAGCAGAAGCTACATTTGCCAACAACACTTTATACAGCGACCTTGACTTTGTAAGTGCTCTCTATACAACTGTTTTTTAAACAAGGAATCACTGATCAACATCACAGCAAAACAAGTGTATTGCAGTTTAGAAATACAGAGAAAATAAAATTCTTATCATTGATCATATTAAAGACATATTGGATTTTTTAAAAATATAATAGCTTTCCTAACTTCAAAGTTTTCAGAACTTTGATAAAAATCTGATGTGATTCACCAAGTTGATATTGGAAGGATATGGGTTATAGCTTAAAGTATTTCTCTAATTTATTAGAGATATTACTGTACACTGTTTCTAAGGACTGAGTTCTACAGAATTCATTTTGAGAAAGGATAATACAATAGCTAAGAGTGTGAACTATTGAGTATGGGTTGTGTTTGACCTTTCTCTCTACTACTTAGTAGCTGTGCACTCACAAGAACTACTGAACTAAGTGCTAATATAGTCCAAATAGATTGTAATGTGTAAAATTTAAAGAATAATAGCTGCAGGTGATTATGTTGTGAGGACCAAATACAATAATGTATGTGAAGGGTTTATCATAATTTCAATTTTTTAAATCATCACTAACTTTTAAAAATTAATTGAATGGATCAAATCCTAGGTGATCATAGTATTAAATATTGCTGTCTCTAACTTTTCCATTAATTTCAGACCTTCTTTAGTTTATCCTCCTCTGGTAATTTTTCTTTTTCCATGGGTCTGATCTTGTTTTAAATGACCTTGCAAAATGGCTAAGCTTCAAAATCATATATGAATCAAGCTCAAATCAAAAGGTTTTATCATGGGAAATTAAAAATATCCTTCGTGAAAGTGGCTCTGCAGAACTTCTCATGTTATTTCAGTTCCTCAGGTTGCTAACAAATAAAGCTCCTTTACCTTCTAAATACTGTTTTGTTTTCCTTATGGAACATTATTTCCATTGTTTGACCAAAGTTCACCTCATTAATTTATCTTTGATCAAAGAACAGATCTATTGTGAAGTACACATTTCAATGACTCTTCAAGTTATTTTGAGAGCCATTCTTTCCCTTGCAGAAGGTGTTGGAGAAAAAGTGCTTTTTTCCTAACTATTTTCAGAAAACCTCCCTTTGTTTCACAAACAATTCTGTTTATTCTGTTTAATTTTAGCCTTTTGTGTGTGTGCAAGAGCAAGTTTAATCCAACCCAGGGACAGTTTTCCTTCACTAGGTTATCAAATACAGTCAGAGTAAGACTACTGTCTGACCATGGGACTGACTTAAACAATTTGCATGTTGCTTAATTCCAATTTGATTCTATTGTACTTCATCTTCTTCTCAGCTGGAAGAAAAGTCAACCAAATGCATCAGTGTCTCAATCAATGCAGAACCACAAAAACATGCCTAAACCAAAGTTGATAATGTGAGCTCAGAGGTTTTGAAAGTAATCAGCAGAGAAAAACAAAAATGTACATACAAAGCAATTTTCCCTCTTGTTGCTGCACTCTTTTCATCTTCCTCACACAGTAATTCTCCTCATAAACAATGTAACACCTGCATATGAGCCTAGTGACATTCCATTTGTAGCAAACTGGAAACAAGCAACAACAATAAAGAGAGAAGTCACAGGAGATATACTTGATCAGAAGAATAAAGGCTTTCTTAAAATAAACAAGAGGTACCAGAGTATGTGATGTACTCATGTGCTGTATAAGAAAAGAAATATGGATTGTATTCCAAGATGGCTACAAAGTAAGTGGAAGCTACATTCACCTGCTCTTGGTGCAAAACCAGATTTACAGCTAAACTGTAGAGCAATCAACCTGAATAACTAGTTGAAGGCTAGCTGAGCTAAAATATTATAACTAAGTGTTTACAGGAAAAACCATATAGATACCGGTAAGAAAGGCAGAAATGTGGAAAGGGCTGGCCCTACACCCACGTGCAGCAGTTGAAAAGCGAGAGGTATATGTTGTCTGCAAAATTCTCTCCCCTCAAGGAGCATGGGGTCTCAATCCCACACAGGTATCATCAACCCAGAGCTGCAGAGATGGGAAGAAGAGACCGCATAGCATCTGATGGTGAAAATCAGTGGGGATTTAGTCTGCCTCTTAGAAAAGGGAGTCTTCTGGAGACCCAGATGGCACCTTCTGAGGACTGAGCACCAGTGTGGGAAGTACACTGTCTGGTCCCCGAACTACTAGTGACACCACTCCATTGTACTCATGTCTTGCAGAGGGGTCTGCTGGCTGTACCCAGCAGGGATCTCTGGGGAGCTCTTTTTCTGGAAAAGCTCCTGATGGAGACTCAAACAGTTATTGAACTCTAGCTTTGGAAAGGGGACCATTCTTTCCCACTTCAAGCACACAGCTAGTACCTGCCCACCCCCTGCACCTGTTGAATGACTAGCTGGCCCTGCCACACTTTGGTTTTCCCCTGCTGAGTTCAGTTGTGCATGGACACCAGAGTGGCATGCAATGCTGGGACTTTTGGAGTGTATCCCACAGAGAGACTTTTGTCCAGGAATTAGAGAGGTGGGTATAGAGTTGTGGGGTTACATAATGTGAGGGACACTCCTATCTCCCCTGCAAGCCCAGCTCACACTACTCCAAGATGGAAAAGTAGTGCCTGCCTCCCTCCTACAGCTTGCTGGAAACACTCCCAAAGAGAGGTTGTTTGAATCTGCCCTATCAAATCCCAGTGGCCCCTCACTGCTGAGATTAGTTCCATGAGAAGAAGGCTGTGTAGTTCAGAGCTAAGGCATTTGGAGTGTGTCTCCCATGGAAACTATTTTCTGGAACAAGGACAAAGCACTTGGCCCCTACTGTGGACTCAGCTAGCACTACCTCACAAGGGACTGTTTTGATCTGTCTTTCTTATGAGATCACACTATTGAGCTTGCCTCTGAAGAGGAGATGATTGGCTACATATAACTTGAACCTATGATGCACTTCTCATGGGGGAGCTAAAGTTGGAAACTCTGGTTGAAACTGAATGGTTTTGCTCTGGAGTCGAGACCACTTTCTTCTCATTGAGGACTTGACCAAGTGGCCCCGAAATAGAGGGCCCACTAGCCCTATTCTCCCCACCCTAGTTACCCTGCTGTATGGAGCTTGTGGTCTGTGGAAGGGTCTGTGAGTCAAGGCCAGTCTGGGTCTACACTACAGTCTTTTTTCCAGAAGCCTCTGGAGGAAGATAAGGCAACCTGAGGATGAGGTGGAGTAGCTGACTAGTGGAGGCAGACTCATGAAGACTCAGACTTTTTACAGATCTGCCCCCAATAATAAGCAGGTGAAAGCCAACACTTATATAAAGATAGGCCCCTTTCATGCATAACCAGGCCCAGTAGATACAAGCCACAAAAAGTGAATAGCATGGTAGCTCCAACCAGGAAGTCTAAGGCTGATTACATACAACATCTAACATAGACTTGTACCTGAACCCCTCCCAAGTGGATTCAGAATCAGCACAACAAATGGTGCACTTTGTATCACCAGAGCTTGACCCAAATAGCCACACAAACAGCAGGCCCAAAGAGGGATTCTGGAAGGCATCAGACCCTACTGGAAACAACTCCTCCCCAGGTGGGGAGCCCCTTCATAGTGACTTCTTCATGATGATCAAGGTTTATCCTTGTAGACACCCAGCCAGGAGGATAACTGTACCCATGATAGGGTCAACAGCATTCAAGATTCAACTACAATAAGAAGGTATACATAAGCTGCAAGAAACATTCCTGGATCACTGAGTTCAAGTGATGTGGAAGATTGTGCCACTGAGTCCAACAAGACACCTACATTATAAGGCCATCATAATGAGTTTAAGAGTCATAGAAGATCTGTCTAACACACATAAACAAAAGAAAGACAAAAAATATTCCCCAAATGAAAGAAAAAGAGAAATCTCCAGAAAAGAGAATTATGAAATTGAACTAACCAAGTTACATGATGCATAATTTAAAACAATGGTTATAATGTTACTCAAGAACTTTAGAGGAAGAATGGATGATCTCAGTGAGAACTTAAACAAAAAGATAATAAGCATTAAAAAGGACATAGAAATCAGAAAAAATAAAGATTACAATATGTGAAATAAAAAATACACTAGAAGGAATCAACAGGAGTTTAGATGAAGCAGAGGATCAAACCAGTGATTTAGAGGACAGGATAACAACAGTAAATACCCATGCAGAGCACCAAAAAAAAAAAGATTTAAAAAATGAAAAAAAGTCTAAGGCTCTTCTGGGACAACATCAATTGTAACAACATCTGTTTCATAAGCAGAAGGAGAAGAGACTTAGCAAGGGATAGAGAAACTGAAGAAATAATGGCTAAAAAGTTCCCTAACCTGGTGAAGGAAAAACTCACACAAGTTCAGGAAGCACAGAGTCCCAGTCAAGGTGAACCCAAAGAGCCACACACAATACATTATAACTAAAATAGCAAAAGATAAAAACAAAGAATCTTAAGAGCAGCAAGAGAGACAGTACCTACAAGGGAGCTCCCATAAGGCTATCAGTTGGTTTGTCAATAGAAACACTTAAGACTAGAAGGGAATGGCATGAAATATTCAAAATGATGAAAAGCAGGGACCTACAATCAAGACTACTCTATCTAGCATGGCTATTATTTAAAATTGAAGGCAAAATAAAGAGACCCCTGCAAAAAGCTAAAGGAGTTCATGAACACAAAACCAATATTACAAGAAATGTTAAATGGCCTCCTTTAAGAAGACCAAAAAAAGAAAGAGAGGGAGAGAGAGAGAGAGAGAAAGAGAGAGGGGCTAGTTATAAATAACAAAATGACAATAAATAAGTACCTGTTAATAATAACCTTAAATATAGGTGGATTAAATGTTCCAGTCAAAACATAGGGTAGCTGAATGGATAAAAAAACATGATTCATATATATGCTACCTACAAGAGACCCACACCAGAACAAAAGATACACACAAACTGAAATTGAAAGAATAAAAGAAATTGTTTATGTAATTGAAAACAAAAAAAACACAAAAACCTGGGATAGCAATAATTGTATCTGAAAAATGAACTTCAAAACAAAGGCCATAACAAGGGACAAAGAAGGTCACTACATAAGATTAAAGGGATCAGTCTCATAAGAAGATATAACCCTTGTAAATATAAATGCACCCAATATAAGAGCATATAAGTGTATAAAGAAAATCTTGATGGACATTAAATGAAAAATCAACAGCAATACAGTCATAGTATCTGGTTTTAACATACTTAAAATATACTGACCACAAGGGTTGAATCTTCCAGACAAAAAAAATCAGCAATACAACATTGACTTTAAATTACACACTGGATCAGATGGATTTTAATTGGTATTTATAGGACATTTTGTCCCAAAGCAGCAGAATATACATTCTTCTCAAGTGAATATGGAATATTCTCAAAGATAGACCACAGGTCGAACATGAAATGTGTCTCAATAAATTCAAGAAGATTGAAATCATACCAATAATCTCTGAACAAAAATATATGAAACTAGAAATCAATATCAATAAAAAAATGAAACATGTTCAAGCAAATAGAGGCTAAATAACATGTTATTAAGCAATGAGTAGGTTAACAATGAGATCAAGAAAGAAATAAAAAGTTACATGAAGAAAAATGAAAATGAATAAACAAACTAAAATCTATGGAACAGAGCAAAAGCAGTCCTGAGAGGAAATTTCATAGTGTCACAAGCCTACCACAAAGAAGTGAAAAAAATCTCAAACATTCTAACTCTACATATAAAAGAACTAGAAAAAAAGTTGAAAAGTAGAGTAAGTAGTAGTAAGGAGATAATAAAGATTTGAGAGAAAATGAATGACATAGAGTCTAAAAATAAACAAAGATCATGGAAACTATGATATGCTTCTTCAAAAAGATAAACAAGATTGACAAACTTTTAACCAGACTCATCAAGAAAAAAAAAAAGAGAGATGACCCACATAAATAAAATAAGAAATGAAAGAGAAGCAACAACTGACATCATAGAAATACAAAATATTGTAAGAAAATACCATAAACAACTCTATACCAAATAATTAGACAACTGGATAAAATGAATACATTCCTAAATTCATACAATCTTTCAAAACTGAATAAGGAAGAATCAGAAAACCTGAATAGATCTAATGCAAACAATGAAATTGAAACAAAAACTAAGCAAACAACTAGAACAGGAACAGAATCAGAGAAATGGAGATCACATGGAGAATTTTCAGCGGGGAGGAGGAGAGGGGAGAATGCAGGGAAAGGTACAGGGAATAAGAAGCATAATCGGTAGGCATAAAATATACAGGGAGAGGTTAAGAATGGTATAACAAACAGAGAAGTCAAAGAACTTATATGTACCACCCATGGACATGAACTAGGGGGGAAGAATGCTGGAGTGTTGGGGAATGCAGGGTAGAGGGGCCATAAAGAGGGGAATATTGGGAAAACTGTAATAGCATAATCAATAATATATACTTAAAAAGAAGAAAAGAAATTGAAGCAGTAATCAAAAAACTGCAGGAAACTAAAGTTCTGGAACAGATGACTTCACAGGCAAATTTTACCAAATATTCAAAGAAATACTAACACTTAATCCTTCTTAAACTATTCCAAAAATTTCAAGAGGAAGGAAAACTTCCAAACTCTTTTAATGAGGCCAGCATTATCCTAATTCTAAAATCAGATAACAATACCACAAGGAAAGAAAATTATAGAGTGATATTCCTAATAAACATACATATTAAATACTCAAAAAATATTAGAAAACTGGATCCAGCAATACATTTTAAAAAACCATACACCGTGATAAAGTAGGATTTATTTTGGGGATGCAAGTTTGGTACCATATTCACAAATCGATATACTATATATCACATAAAGAAAATGAAGGATAACAATCACATGATAATGTAAATAAATGCAAAAATAGCATTTGATAAAATCCAGCACCCATTAATGATAAAAAAAAACTCTTAGCAAAGTGGGAATTTTGTGATCATATCTGAACATTGTAAAGGACATATATGATAAATCAATACAACATCATACTCAATGTGCAAGAAGCTAAACGCATTTCCCTTAAGATCAGAAACAAGACAGGGATGTCAGCTTTCACCACTGTTATTCAACATAGTACTGGAAGTACTAGCCACAGCAATCACACAACAATAAATAAATAAATAAATAAATGAATAAATAAATAAATAACATCCAAATTAGAGAGGAAGAATCAAAATTGTCATTATTCGTACATGACATGATATTGTATATGGAAAACACTAAAGAATCCACCAAAAACTACTAGATCCAATAAGTGAATTTGGCAAAGTAGCAGGATACAAAATTAATAATAAAAATTAATGGCATTTTTATACACCAATAATGAACAATAATAAAGAGAAATTGATAAAACAATGCCATTTACTATTGCAATAAAAAATAATGTACCTAGGAATAAATTTAACCAAAGAGGTAAAAGACCTGTCCTCAAAAAATTATAAGATCATTAAAAGAAACTGAAGATACAAATAAGTAGAAACATATACAGTGTTCATGGATAGGAAAAATTAACATCATAAAATATCCACACTATGCAAAGCAATATACAGATTCAAAGAAATTCTATTAAAATATATTCTATGATATATGTCATAGACCTAGAACAAATATTTGAAAAATTTATTGGAACCACAAAAGACCATGAATATATCAGCAATTTTGAGCAAGAACAAAATTGCAGGTATCACCCTACTTGATATGAAACTGTACTACAAGACCATGGTAATCAAAACAGTATGGTACTAGCATAAGAACAGGCATAGAGATCAATGGAACAGAATAAAGAACACAGTATAAACCCATGACTTTATGGTCAATTAATATTTGACAAAGGAAGCAAGAACATACAATGAGGTCTCCTCAGTAAATGGTGTTAGAAAAATTGGACAGATATAGGCAAAAAAATGAAACTAGACCATCAACTTACTCTATACACAAGAATTAACTCAAAATGGATTAAGGACTTAGATGTAAGTATTGTAACCATAAAAATCCTAGAAGAAAACAGGGGCAGTAAAATTTCAGACACTTTTTGTAGCAGTATTTTTACCAGTATATCTCCTTGGACAAGGGAAACAAAGGGAAAAACAAACAAATGGGACTACCTCAAACTAAACAGCTTTTGCACAACAAAAGAACCCACTGAACATTTTCATTTTGTTTTCTTGAACAAAATGAAAAAAGAACCCACTAAATGGAAGAACATATTTGCCAATGGTACAGTAAGGAGTTATTTTTCAAAAAATATAAAGAACTTCTATTCAACACCAAGAAGACAAACAACACAATTAAAAAAATGGACAAAGGACTTGAATAGACACTTCTTCAAAGAGGACACTACAGATGGCCAATAGACATAAAAAAAATGCTCAATGTCACTAAGCATCACAGAGATGCAACTAAAATCACAATGACATATCAGCACCTTACGCCTGCCAGAATGGCTAGCATCAGTAAATCAACAAACAACAAGTTCTGGTGAGGCTGTGAAGAAACAGGAATCCTCATTCACTATTGGTGGGAATGCAGACTGGTGTAGCCACTTTGGAAAACAGCATGGAGTTTCCTCAAAAATTTAAAAGTGGGACTGAGTTTTGACCCAATGATCTCATTTTTGGGAATATGCCCAAAGAAAAATGAAACACTAATTTGAAAGAATATATGCACACTTATGTTCATTGCAGCATTATTTAAAATAGACCAAGTCTGGAAATTGCCCAAGTGCCCATCAGTAGATGAGTGGGTAAAAATGCTATGGTACATTTACTCAATGAGATACTGTGCAGCAGTAAATAAATAAATAAATACTGGGAAAAAAAAAACCTTACCTTTTTTAGTAAGCCAGGCAGAGAAAGAGTAGTGCAAAAACTTTATATATATATGACACATAGACACAATCAATGGTGTGGTGATAGCAAGAGGGAATGGGCATTGGGGGTAGGTGGAGATAGGCAAAGGTGGGGTGGGTATAGATGGAAAGGAATTTCACTTGAGGCAATGGATGGGTGTACAATGCAGTGTGCAGATGATGTTTTGTTGAGTTATACACTTGAAATATGTGCGTTTTTTGAACCAATGTTACCCAAATAAATTCAATTGGAAAAGAAAAAGAAAGAAATGAAATATGTTATAAGTTTTGTTTCTTATTCACAGTATAATTTGTCACAGATTTTTCTATTATAATCAACATGTACAGCATACAAAAATAAATGAATAGCAATGTCATGGGGAAGAGCATTTGTGTGCAAAGGAGTAGATTTTAACCTCAGTGGCAGAAGCTGAAGGATCATTTAATGGGGGGATAGAGATATCATCCAGTTAACACTCAGCCTAGGGAATGACAACAATCAATTTCCCCCCTCTAACTGCATCAGTCACTTACAGGTGTTCCTAGGCAGAAGGCCATTTGCACATCATTATCATATTCAGGAATGTGAAACAACTGGCATGTTCTACATTGCCTAGAACCCAAGCTAGCAATAAAGAATGAAAACACCTAGCTAGGGCATTATAAACAATTGAATAATAATGTGATTTGGAGTCATAAAATTCTTTATTTTAAAGTTCAAATTTTGAACACATCCATGTAATGGTGGCAAAAAATGCTTTGTGGTTAATATATCCATTCTAATGCCAAGTAATAAAATGTAAAATGATTAGTCTGGTGTCCAGATGTAGACCAAGGTAAGGCATTGATTCTGAAAACATATATTAAGTGCCCTCTAACATAATAAGTGCTAGAAAGTCACTGTGTGGTCAGCAGGCTCAAATCAGTACTTGGATAATTCAGTAGTTCTCTTTACCCATACCTCCTGACTACAAATTCTGGTCAATATTAGTGGATAATGCTCATTATAGAGCACAAAATGAAACCTGAATAAGAACAAGATAGTTGTGCTAGTACTTTAGTGTAGCAGACTTGTTCCTCAACATCAGTCATTACATAGTTATATTCACATTTTACAGAGCGGGAAAGAGAGAGACAGAGAGAAAATTTGCCTTAAGCTAATTATTTACAAAAAAGACTATATTTTTCTGGTATTAATTAACCATTCTATGATTGTTATTTATATAGCAAGTTAAAAATAATTATTTCTCATTTTCAATTCCCCTTGTGGTATCTTGTATCCAGGATGGCCACTAAAAATTCTTTCCATCCTTGTAAGAGCATCACAACCTCAACACATCTCTGATCTATGGCACTGTCATTGAAATACAAAACCTAAAGCATTAGAGTTTAGCTGTGATTCCTGAAGAATGCCACACACATCCTGTTGATGATATACACCATCTCAAGATGAGCATCACTTGGATTTAACCTGATTCTTCTAATTCAAGCTATTAGTCACTTGATTTTATTGACATAAAAATCTACTATTTAACTAAAGAAATCATTTTCTTCCCTTTTATCAGCAGATTTTTCAGGCTACTTAAATGACTATATTCTAGTAATTTCTGGGTTATGGCTTTACTACATCTCTAGTGTACAATAAAAATACATATAAGTCTTCAGGAAGCCTATTTGAATTCTGACTAAGTTGCATACTCTTGTCAAATTTAAACTGTGTCAGTACATTGTAGACAATATTTAATTTGGTTCAGAAATTCACTTTACTTTGGCAGCATTGTCTGTAGCCCATCCTCCTAAAAACACGCTGATCTTGTGAATCCATTAGTTTATAGTTTCACCAATCAATTTTTGTGGAAGAAATATATGACTGGTCCATTCACCTATAGAAACCCCTTCCATAGCAGGGCTACCTCAGTATGTCCCTGGGAATCTGAATCTTCACAACCTAGATCTTTAGCATTTCATGCATTTATTATGATAATATGCTTCATAGCAGTTCAATGCAAAGGAAAGGCATATTCAAATTAGATGAAGGCCCAATTACAAAGCCACATAGACACATTATAGATAACAAACCCATATATGGTCTTCTAGAACTTCTTTGTTCCCATGTCTCAAGCTATGTGTTAGCAGGCCCTCTTTTATTTGGCCTTTCTCAAAACATGAGTTTAAAACTATCTTTTGTAATCCTATTTTCTTGTACCTTATAGTAAACTCGTTCAACAAAGGGACTATCATTCGGTACAATAAATGGATTTATCTATTCTCCTGTGTATCTGGTGCCTTTATTCAGAAGTTAAACTTTTACATAATCTTTTTTTAATTGTATTTTTTCCATTACCATTTATCCCCTTTATACACCCCACAATAACCACACCATTGTCCATGTCCATGAGTCATTTTTCCATGTGGTATGGTATGAGAGGGACTCGAGAAGTGGACTTGAGATTTTTATTTTTGGGGGAACAGACTAAAAATCCACTATAGAACAAATAAATAAATGAATGAATAAACACATGAATGAACATATATAAATATTATTAACCAGTTTTATACTTAGTTAATGTTTTACAATCACTTATAGAAACAATTCACCTTAATCTTTTAATTTTAAATTAAATTAATTACATATCCAAATGACAAAGCAGCAGAACAATCAAACCCATGTAGATCTCACTGTTCTGACTCTTTCCATTTGCCATGAATCTATCTGTCACATTACTATTATTAATGTATTATATTTTTATGGAAGGAGATAGGTTTTTATTAACATGGTTTCCAATTTGGGGGAGCTGGGAGCATTCCTGCTCTGAACACTTACACTTTATGTTTTGCATAGTGCTTTAGAGATCAAAATATAACTTTACTTATTGTATCTCATTTGTACATGGTGGCCAGCTTCAGAAACAGAGAGGCAAAAAATTATACTTTGTGTTTTATAAAATAAAAAAAACAAAGATGTAATTTTTCTGAACTTATTCTATTGAGATGAGGATCATATAATAAAATTGAGACTTCTGATTCTCAGGTTAATTTCTTTTACCTATTCACGTACTTTACAGACCTAAAGGGCAAATTCAGTAGGCTTGGACAGCCCTTTGCAATAATGGTATCATCAACAGTAAATGTACTCGAGGCCAAAAATTAGACACAGAGTTGGGCCATGAAAATGGCCCAAGTATGTCTATGGAGGGACAATATAGCACTCCAAGGAACTGTTCATGTTCAACAATGAGACAAATGAATTGGCAAACTGGGGGTAAAAATAGGATGGCATGAGAGTCTCAAATTCTAAAGTAAAACTCATCATTATAACAAAAAGATAATTTACACAAACTAATAAATCAACCTGACTCAATTGATAAAATTTATACTTTTTTAAAATATTGAGTTCATGCAAAAATAGAAGTGTGTCTGATTTCTGATCTTGGCATTACAGTTGAGCTCCTCTGACACTTTCTTTTGACCCTGGAGCATAGGTACTATTGCTTGGTGCCACTTAACTGCTTTGCCATTGGGAGAATAGGTCTGTAGATATATCTACTCACACAGTATAGTCAGGTTGGGCAAGCCCCAGGCATGGCCCCAACTTTTATCTCTCAGTCAGCATTGCACAGCCAGGAGTGCAGCTCCCTTGTCTCTATCCAGTCTCTGGAAGCATGGTGACAGGTAATTATAAGAGTTAAATAGGCTTGGCATTGTCATTTTCAGAAACTGCTTGCAAAGCACACAAACTCCACTTGCTGCACTGCCTCCATTTCAACACCCAAGACATATTAAAAGGATTTTTATTTAGAATTTTATGTTCCACAACCATTTTGTAATTATTTTCTCCCCACAGAAAACTTTCATTTACTCTAATAGTTGTTTTTTTAAGCCAAGCTATTTTTTGTGGCTGACCAACAGTCTAGGTTATTATGGCCAATTAGGAATAAAAGATGGACATTGAGGTGCATAGGTTCTTTTGAATTACTAGTCAGCAATGAAATAGGACAGCTTGCTGATATATGTCACAAAAGAGGTGGGCATTAGTCTAAGTGAAAGAAGCCAGGCTCAAAAGGCTGTACATACTCCAATTCCATTTTAAATGACTTTCTGGAAAAGATAAAATTACAGAGACAGAAAATATACCATTGGTTGTTGAGAGCTGGTGGAGAAGAGAGGTTGACTGTAAAGGGCATGAGGACATTTTTTGGATGAGGAAAGTTTTGGGGTAGTGTATATGTTGCAGTAGTGTGTGTGTTTCTTGACATTCACAGATCAGTATGTGAATAGGGAGAGTTTTACTATATGTAAATAATGCCTCAATAAACCCATTTTAAAAGAAAAAAATAATAAAATATGGAGAAGTTTCAACTGCAGTGATACAAGAGATAATGGAAAAGTTCTCATTCATCATGCTTCCAACATCTTCCCATGAAGAAATATGGTTCTTGGGTTGTCATATTAGATATGAAGACCTTTTTCATTTCCTGATGCCTACTCAATTAGATAGCAATTCAACACAGATTGCTCTACTTCAATGTTGAGGGGTGGGGAATATTATTATTAAAAGTCTTTGGGAACATATGGTTCATTCTGAAAGAACAGAAAGACTCTGTATTGGTTTAAGTAAGTTAATTTTTACCAAGGGGAAGCATGTTAGTAGTTTACATACATTGGTCCCTTTAAGATGTTTCTTTTATATTTGCCGACTTTCACAATTTTAACTTTAATTATCATGAAAGAGCTGTTTTCTCACACCCTCTACATCTTGACCTTTAAACAGTACATATCTCATAGCTAACAGTAAACACAGCATTTTGTTTGTTTTCAAAGAGAGTGTAACACACTTCCACACATAAACCTTGCCCTTTGTTTCATCTCAGTTGCTTTAATATGTTTACCTGCTCAATGATTTCATTATATAACTCACTACTCAAAGTGGTAAACACAAATATAAAGGTATCCTCAGTTCTAATTGGGGAAGTTGCTGATCATAAATCCTTAGTGTGACTGTATGGTGCTTAAACCTGTAGTTGAATGATGAATGCTGTTTCTCAGTTTCTCTGGTAATCCAAGGCTGGTACTTGCAGTTATAATAAGGTATACTGGTTCTATATGAAAAAGCATAAATTTAATTTGGTATCCACTGAAAATATGACCCACCCTGATGGAAGCCAGAAAACAAAGTTCAGAACAGTGACTGCTTTCAAGGGTACTGGATAAGAATCTCCAGATTGTATGTATACTACATTGAAATGATTGATTAAAAGAAAACCTCCAAATCAACATTGGCTGGGCCATTCCTTTCTTCCAAACCTGAGAAGGTTCCTTGGGAAATGTCAGACCACAGGGCTCCACTGTGAAGCAGACAGAGTCTTAGTGAGTCCCACTCAGCCACCAGTACTCTCTCCTTTATGAGAAAATAAGGCAGTTTCCTATACAGGGGGGGTTGAGGGACACAAAATATACTCTTCTTTTAAAAAAACCCTCTAATGATAGTCCCAGACCTCTCACAACATCATTGCATGCCCCAGTCTGCTTTTCTTTTCCTTCATATACACAGGAACTGTTTGCAATCTAACACATGCTAAAGTTGCCCTTATTAGCTCTAACCTGACAACTCATTCTTTCTACCCACAGCTTTTAATACTTGTACCAACTGTTTTACAGACATCATCTCTTTCTCTAAGTTGTATTTTTTCTGTTTTCTTATGGAATTTATTTTATTTTTTAAATTTTTTATTGTTGTTCAATTATGGTTGTCCCCATTTTTCCCCCATCACTCTCCCCTGCCCCACCTACTCCCCCTCCAACATTCAGTCCTTCCCCGGTTATTTTTGTTCATGGGTCCTTTATACCTGTTCCATGACTTGACCCTTCCCCTTATTTCCCCTGTTATCCTCTTTCTCCCTCCCCTCTGGTCACTCCATCTCCATGCTCAATTTCCATTTTGTTCACTTGTTTGTTTTGTTGATTACATTCCACTTATAGGTGAGATCTTATCATTTTTGATAGTCAGCAAAAACTCCATCTCAATATACCTGAAACTCAAAGTATCACATGCCACACAAAACCATTTGTCTTCTGACTTCCATACTGCTATTATTGGTCTCTATTTGCTGTAGAGAGATGCAGGAAAATGTGCACTATCTTCTGAACTTTTTTCTCTTCTTCAAATCACACCCAATAAGTTTTCAATGTCTTCCAACTTTAACCTTCAAAGAGGATTAACTTATTCTTATCTCCACTATTCTCTTGTTGCTTCATTTACCATTCTAAAGTAGATCAGGATGTTAGGGATACCTTGCTCTAAATACTTGAATGGGACTTAGAAAGTTTAGTCTACTGAAATGGTATTAAACCTCTTTTTCCAGCCTTATCTCTCACTACAGCCCTCACAAACTGGGCTGGATGCCTTAATTCCCAATACCTCAGATGTGATTGTTTTCAGATATAAAATCTTAAAGAGGGCATTACATTAAAATGAAGCAATTAGGGTGAGCCCTAATCCAATCAGTCTGATGTTTTTATAAGATGAGGACATTTGGACATAGACACGTACAAACCTGCACATTGGAAAGGCCACGTGAGGACACAGGGAGAAGATGGTCATCCCAAGCCAAGAAGAAACACTTCAGAAGGAACAAAACCTGCCAACACCTTTATTCTGGACTTTTAGCCTCCAGAACTGTGAGAAAATAAATTTCTGTTTAAGCAATCGAATCTGTAGTATTTTGTTATGGAAGCCCTAGGAAACTAATACACATTTTAAAACTTAGTAAAACCATACTATTCAACATGTATAAAAACCTCACTACAATATGCCTTACTCAGGATTTTGTACATTATTTTTGGTATTTAATGCTTTCACTATCCTTATACTTGTTATCCTGAATGCTTAGCTCAAATGCTGTTATTTTCTAGAATATATCCTAGATTCCCCAACTTGAAGATTCTCCTTCTTTTGGTCACCAATAAAACTTTATTTGTAATTCTGGAAAAATAACTACCACAGCCTGATACATATTATAATCATGTATTTATTTGTCATTTTCCCTAGGATACTTCCAGTCCTTAACAGCAAGCACATTGTCTATTAGATTGTTGTAGCTTCTGTAGCACCTTAAACTGTGCTCTATAAACAGTATGTGAGGACTGTCAATTCCGTTAGGGAAACAGCCATGTTTTTGTCTCACTCATCACCTAGCCTTCAACACCAGCATGATTCTTATGCAAAACAGTATTCAGTGAGCATTTGTGGAATGAATATATGCTTAAGCCAATTGATTAAAAGGAAGTTCAGAAATCAGTTAAATTTCCTCATTTTGCAAGCAACAAAAATGATGTATAGAAAAGTCAGTGCCTAATTTTTAGTTTTCTAGTGAATTAGTAGTCTAAGGCTACTGGTGGGATCTCCACAATTCATAGCTGTTTTCATAACCCAATATAGTACTCCAAGAATAATATGACCCTGTTAAAAAGTTAGTGCATACTCAGGACATACAAGCAACATGAAGTCATTAATATGTATTATATTTTGTGCGTTGTACTATAAACTTATTACAGTGAAAGGCTTTGAGATAATGAGTCCTGGATAATCAGATGTATAAGAAGTGACATATTAGATGATAAACAATGTAGGTTGATGTCTGACCATTTTCTTAATTATGGTTCTGCATTAAGATGCCACAGCCTGTCAAGAGTAAACATAAAGGTTTTAT
>CM052541.1:73940892-73996156 GCA_028533065.1 Trachops cirrhosus
CCAAACCCCCTAGTTTTGTCCATGTGTCCTCTATATTTGTTCCTGTAAACCCTTCCTTTCTCCCTTGAAATTCCCTCCCCTCTTCCCTCTGGTCACTGACTACCTGTCCTCTATTTCAGTGTCTTTTGTTATATTTTACTTGGTTCTTTGTTTTGTTGTTTAGGTTCCTGTTAAAGGCAAGATCATATGGTATTTGTCTTTCACTGCCTGGCTTATTTCACTTAGCGTAATGCTTTCCAGCTCCATCCATGCTGTTGCAAAGGGTATGAGCTCCTTCTTTCTTTCAGCTGCATAGAATTCCATTGTGTAAATGTACCATAGGATGCCAACCATTTCTGTGTATGCATGCACATGTGTATGCATAATGCTGTGATAAATAAGCACTGAAAATGGAGTTCAGAAAGACAACAGGGAAGATGGGAACTGCTCTAATGAGAAACTCATATTACTTTAAATTTTATTTTAGCAATTATGATGATATAATATTGACTCATAACATAAGAATGTTCTAAATTTCAAATTCTATTAGATCAGGCTAATTAATTATTAATATAGCTTATTTGTGATAAAACTTGTTTTAAGATAAAAGCACTGTATTTTTCAACAGCTAATGGTGAAAAAATTATACTTTCTTTAGTGCTTATTCTCATAATGCAAGGCTTTTCACCTTCAGCACAATTGACATTTTGGTCCAGATCATTCTTCACTGTGAGGGTTGCCCTGTGCATTATAGGAAGTTTAGCAGTATCCCTAGTCTCTACCCACTACATGCCATCAGTATCTCCCCACTCAGTTGTGATAATCAAAAGTTTTTCCAAACATTGCCAAATGTTCTTGGGGTATAAAAGAGTCCCTGGTTGAGAGTCACTGTTCATAACAGAAAAGATTTTTTGAGGTTCTATTGTTTCGGGAAGGCTAACTGCTTTTCAAAAACACTAACAGAAACAAACAAAACCAGAAATAAAGAGCTAAAAAAACCCACTCACAGTTTTAGTGGCAGAACACAGTAGTGTATTTCTGGCTTTAAAACAGTCTAGTATGGATCTGAATGGGAACAAGTGAGCCATGGTGCTTGTCTCTCACCGTGACCCAGGCTGGTGGTGGCTCTGCCATCTTCAAGGTTGCCCTGACTTGATACCATCAGCAGATGAGAAAGAGCTGGGTGGACCATGTGTGGTAGATTTCCACCAACCTGGCCTAAAATTGGAGCATAAACTATCTACTTA
This sequence comes from Trachops cirrhosus, assembly GCA_028533065.1. Classification (NCBI taxonomy): domain Eukaryota; kingdom Metazoa; phylum Chordata; class Mammalia; order Chiroptera; family Phyllostomidae; genus Trachops; species Trachops cirrhosus. The sequence goes on from CM052541.1 coordinate 73,942,119, forward strand.
CATTCCATTAATTGGCACTCAATCACTAGACCTCATTTAATTGCAAAGGAATCAGAAATGGAGTGCATCTCTGTGAGGAAAAAAGAAATAATTATAGTAATGTGGTTTATTCTGTATATCTAATAATAAAAAGGTTATATTATATTGCATTGCTACTAACTGTGCATTTTTACTAAATGAAAGTGCTTCTGTCTTCTGTTGGGCCTGGAAAATAGTTTATTAGGACTAAAGAATTCCCTTTAGTTATGCCTCTGAGATGGTTTACCAGTCCTGAACCAAGAAGAACCTAAGACTGAAAGGTTCTGTCCTGAATCAGCTTTGGTCCATTCATAGAGTGGGCTAAATGAGACAATCCATACTAAAATAAATAAGTTTATATCTAGTGGAATTGTTATGGTCTCTCTGACATTATATGTATTTTTAAAACCATCTAACATTCGAAAAAATCTGAAGTTGGAAACAAAAATGAATTCTAATGTTGGGAAGTCTTTCGTATATATAATAAGCATCTATGTTGGAAAGAAGTCAGGAGATTGAGTATCTTTTTGTTTTGTTTTGTTTTTGCTTTCATTTGTGAGAAATGTACATTCATTCTCCCATTAAAGGTAAAAAATACATTAAAAAGTTGGACGGAATGGAGAGAGTCCTGTTTATAACTATGGAGCAGTGCAAAGCTAACAGACCAAATCTGTGATCCCAGGTCTACTATGTCCTCACTTTTACCCATTGAACGAATGAGCTGACCCTAGGTGAAATACCTTCCTTCTAGTTTATTTTTGGATATGTTTTACCATCAGGAACTTTTCATCCTACCCTAAAGCTTTTTTCCAACTCTTCGCTTTTAGTACAACATACATTATCAAGAAAAATCTATTCAAAGCACATACCTATGCTATGGGGTGATACAAAAGCTTAAACTCTACTCTCTAAAAGAGAGAGCTACACAAACAGCTAACTACATTCAGCATGACAGTACAGCCTATGTACAGCAGTTGTCACATACTGTACAGTAAAGGTGATGAAATAATTAAGTTTAATTGGGAACTTAGCAACTGCCTCATATAGAAGAGTTTGATTTGAGACATGAAGTAATATGATTTTTATTATGCTGGAGATAGAGAAAAGATAATTGTAGGCTGAAGGAATAGTTTTATCAAAGGTGCAAAGCTGTTTTTGTGTATCTGGTACATTCAGGGAAGGCTAAGTAGTTAGGAACAAAATAATTAGAATAGCCAAATGTTCTGAGCTCAAGGAAATATATCAATCTACTTCACACTAGCTCCACCACTCCTAGTAGTCTCACATCCTCTACTTCCTTAAAAGTGCCCAAAATGAACTATGCTCAATCTCATTTCCATAGCTTTCCTTATGCAGATTCATACCGACAATAAAAAATGTGCTATCTTCTAAATCTATATTTAGCCAACTTTAGTTATCTCTTCTCCTTAAAGTTGTTCTTTCATAGAAACTCACTTCTACCTGTCCCCACCCAATCCATATATATTCATCTCTTTCATTTTTAACATATTAGGGCAAATAAATTCATGCTATATATTCTCTCATTTTCTGCATATGTGGTATGCTTCAGTCTTTTACTGAAGTATAAGATCCATGCAGGCAAAAACCATGACTTATACTTATTGGTGGCATCCCTGACTTCCATGAATATAATTGCTATATAATTTGTTTAAAGCAAACATTCAGATAAATGGGTCAGAATCTTGAGGTAATAAAATAATCAGTTTTGATATCCAAGTGCAACTTTAGAATGGTAGCCAAATAAGAATACATACCTGTGGCAAAGATTTTCCTTACATTTGGTAGTTAGTATGATTTAAATTCATCACTAAATGTCCCTCTGTCTATTGTTTATCTTTTGACCTAGCAGAATGGTTTACACATTTAACCATTTTCTTGTTCTGTACAGGTGCACTTGCCTGAGAGGGTTGTTTCTTTATCATTCACAATAAGAAAAATATACCATCTTATTTAACTCATGGAATCTAGAAACTCTGAAATTATGGCAAGCAAAGATTATTTTAAAATAGAGCTGGGATTAAGAAAAAGTAAAAGGAAAAATACAATCTTTCTAATTTTGTTTACAGAAGTGTAAAATTGTTTATACAATTTTCTAGCTTTGCTTACTCAGTAAGTTTACTTCTAGGGAAAGATTTATGAAGAGCAATTTGGTAAGCAGTTATAATCAGATTAAATCCATAGACTTGGGAAGTGGCCTGGTGTAACTTAATTCTGGTTTTATCATTAGCAACCTGAGTAAATGCTCAGTTAGTTCACCTGCTAATGGGTTCTAATAGTAGTAGAAGTGTACTAATAAACTCTAGCCCATAGAGCTCTGAACTGAATTAACATAGTCAAAATGCCCAGAGTAGTGGACAGCACAAAGCAAACCCTTCTTAATCATTAGAGGAATCCCTAGGTCTGTCAAATTCTTTCATGGAGCATGTTTACTGTCTTAAACATAGACTGTCTCCTTATCTTTTCTTTTTCCGCTTGGTTCCAATGAATTTTCTGTTAATTGTAAATGAATCATGCTAATATTTGATCTGAATAAAAGGTTGACAGTAAAAATTATTGATGTGGATAAAAAATTTGGGGCAAAGATCACAAAATTTCACAATTCTAGAATGACAAAAAAGCTATTGAAACATGTGTTATGATAAATAAAATAAGCCAGGTGGTGAAAGACAAATACCGTATGATCTCACCTATAATTGGAACCTAATCAACAAAACAAACAAGTGAGCAAAATATAACCAGAGACCTTGAAATAAGGAACAAACTGACAATAACCAGCAGGGGAAGAGGGATAACTGGGGGAAAAAGGGAAAGGGTCATCAAGGGTCATGTGTAAAACACCCTTGGACAAAGCTAAAGGGGGTTAGGACTGAGGGTGGGAGATGTGGGTTGGTGGGGTGGGGGAGAGTGGTACGGGGAAAATGGAGACAGCTATACTTGAACAATAAAAAAGTTGAAAAAATAAGTTAAAAAAGAAACATGTAGAGATTTTACTAAGGAAAAAGGAAACTCCAAATTTAAGTTGTTCAGAGTCAGACAGAATAGAAGTTTTTCTTGCTTAATATAGTACCTCTATTCTATTTTTAGAAACACAAACTATAGATTTGGGGGCATATCAAATTTGATGGATAAAATTAAAAAAAAAACACCTTTCCTAAAATTTTCTGACCAACATCTATTTTCAGGAAGTTCTTTGTATACCAGGCTAATGGCAGGAGTTGTATTTTCCAGTCATGGAGTAAAAGCCTTAAGGAAAATATGGCAATTAATGGTAATGCGTGGGGTTAGTCCACTCTGAGCTGTCTCAGATAACTTGTAATAATTGTAAATAATGTCTCCTTAGATATCAGTGAGGAAGGTTTCGGTGCGCGTTCCTTAAAAAGTGCCTGAAAGACTGAGCTCAGCGTATTCTCAAAGGATTTATAGACATCTTCACAATACAGGGGTTTAAGAATATGAGCCAGTTACTTTTATTCTTCTAGCATAATATAGTGAAATAATGGTAGTTTAGTTTTCTTAGTGCTTACAACAAGTGTTTTAATTATAACTCAAAGAGAAAAAACTAACTTTCCATTTTCAAGCTGTTTCAGGAAACAAAATTGAACAAATTCATGAAAATATTCTTTCAAAAATGGCAAAAGGCAGTGTACTACTAAAACTACTGGCTGTTTATATGAATTTATTTGTTGATGAGCTTTTCTCACAACATACATATGACTATCTCATGGCTGTGAAGACATAGGCAGATCCTAGAATCTGTAGCTTTCTTGACATGAGAAAGGAAATAATTGTAATTATTTATTTTCTTATGAAAACTAGAAGATGAGCTCAGTTTATTTGCCAAGACTATTTACAATATTTTCATTTCTTTAAAAATTAGAAAACAGCAACAAAAATATACTGTTCTGCCTCAGAAGCTTTAGGGAGAAGAAATTCTTCATGTAAAAAAAGAAAGAAAAAACAGAATGATATAAGCACTTATGTTTTACCACAAAACTATCTGCTTTTCTATCTTCAACATGCATATCTCTTTTCTGCATATTTATGGAAATTCATATTTATGGTATCAAACTTGAAGCATTAGTTATAAGTTTTAATAGTCACATATATTGTCTTACATTTTACACAGAAATAATGTATTTGAAAATATAGACATATTTAAGAATGGCACTAAACCCTTCCAAACAGGTATACCTTCAAGGTTATGAAATGCATCTTGATGCATAATTTGGAGATGAGTGTGTTCTCTGATTGCAGTTTGAGTATATTTGTACTGTGGTTTACATAAAAATACAATTTCTAGAGAAAAATCATCATCTTATCTGAAAATGTTTCTAAGGATAGCTTGTTGCCCAGTGATTCATTCCCACAGATGATGGCAGATAAACTGAATATATTTGAAGGCAAGGAATGATGCCCTCATCCACAAGGTGAATTAATTTATCAGGCTTTCACCTCAGGTGGTCCACTGGTGACTAGGGCTTAGGGACTGGCTATCTTCCTTGCAGTTATGCTCCCAGAGAGTAATCGTCATCATTTCTCTGCTACTGCTTCCAAATGACACAGAGCTCTGTGCAGGAATAAACTGTAACATATGGCTACAGCCCTAAGTGTGTGTACAAGGCTTTACTTAATGTCATAAAAAGAATCCTGTGCGGGCAATCATTATTTAAACTGCTTTGCTATTGAGAGAGGCCACTTGCTACATCTACATTTTAGCTCTTTTGCAAAGAGATACACAGAAACATTATTGAAATTAATATGTTTCTATACAGGGGGTGGAGACAGGTATAGATTAGTTATTGAGGTTATATAAACTGGATATAAGTTAGCATGCTTTTAAATTCAAGTACTAGACAAAATGGGCCTTCAAAACAAATAAATTTATTAACTCATATAACAAGAAGCTCAGGGAAAGAGTATGTTCTAGGGCTAGTATATTTGGTGGTCCAGTGGTAATGTTAAGGACTATATTTCTTTTTATCTCTTTTCTTACCCACAACTCTTAGGGTGTTGACCTCATCCTCAGCCTAGCTTGGTTTATTGTCACAACATATCTGCCCCAGAGCAACTGAGGCAGACTCTTCCTTGTTCATAAGAACTAGGAAAATACCTCAGCATTGAATATTAATCTTTTTCTTTGATCTGGCTGAGCTTACCTTAGTAACGTGTCAATTTTCTATCCAATAAAAGTAAACAGAAAAAATGTTGTACCTCAGATTATTTAAAATTACTGGGATCTGCAACTGAAGTGCTATCAGTTGAGAAAAATGAGTGCTTGAAAATATCAGGGTGCCTATTAATGAGGAAGAAAGGGAAAAGAGCGCTCTTGGATGAAATCAACAGTGTCCACCAGATATATCATCAAGACAGATCTGAGGACCCAATTCAAACAAGCCATATGCTATTAGCTTGACTCACCTATAGCAAATTATCAACCCAGAACTCATTCTTCTTTTGCAAAATAGAGATTACAACATGACCAAGTTTATTTCAAGGAAAAGCAAATGTTCATCTCTAAAACATGCCTAATTATCTTGTAAAGATGTTTATCAGAATCTACTTAGAATTAATCATTTAGAAAGTAACTATATCGATCCAGTGCCAGCAGACATAACTTCAAAAATAAGTCAGGGACTCCAGGGCCCAGACTGTCACACTGCAAGCTATCCCCTTGGCTCTCCATCCTGCCCAAGATGGGGGGGAATATAGAGATTCAATATATGCTGTGGTCCCTAACAGTAAATAAGATATCATGACACTTTCCTAACTGAATTCTTCCAAACATACATTTGAGATGATTAATTTGACTTTTCTCTTATTTCCAGGCAAAGCAATTCTTGACTATCTCTTAATTGATACACTCATTAGTATTGCTTAATGCAGTTTTAAGCCTGTGAAATCTATTTAATGGTATCCATTTGTTATTTTTTCCTTCTGCAAAGCATTTCCTACTTTTGTTAATATAATACCATTATATTCCAAACAAAATTCTGTTTTGATTACTATAGAATGCATTATCTAATTGATTCCTATGCCAACAAGGTACATGTTAACACTTTAATATAAATTATTTCCCAGACAATGACTCACTCGTGGTTTAATTCAATAGATCTAAAATATATTTAGAACCTGTCTGGCTAGTTTCCTTCAAAATGCTGTCATCATTTCTTCTAACCCCTTTTTCTCCTTTCCTATTTTTGTTTCTGTTTATATTTCAAGGTGCAACAGTGATGCACCTCTTCCACACTCTGTGTGTGATATATGACATACACATTAAAAAGCAGCAACCAGCTGCAGGTGCGTGATTAAATTAGTTCTTCATGAGAAAGAGCTGACTGACATTTACATTGATTTAAGTTTCTTCATCAACTAATTTGCCTTGCCACTGTCTTTCATAGGATACTTACTTTGGTTTCAGTGCATAAAGCATACGTTTCAATTTATAAATTAAATATTATAAAGAAAATAAAGCAATTGATCATTGTTTCTTGAAAAATGTAATTTGTCACATATTTGACTTATGGTCCAGAGCAAATATTTCAGTTTAAAGAGTTGTTTCTGAGCATTAATAAATCAAGGAAGGAAATTAAAATACATTGAGTATATTTAACTTACTTTTGAAAATATTTAAAATTTAAGGTGTAAATAAAACATAAATAATAAAAGTAAATAGTTCTACAAAAAAAATTAAAAGACAAGTATGTAAAAACCTAGGCAAAATACATTCTTACCATACATCTTAGTAAGCTTGGGCTGCTATAACAAATATCATAGACAGGGTGGTTTAAAAAAACACTCATTCATTTCTCACACTTCTAGAGACTGGGACATTGAAGATTAAGATGTTGATATATTGAGTTGTTGGTGAGGGCCCTCTTCCTAGCTTTCAGAAGTCTATCTTCTGGCCATATCCTCACAGGGAAAATTTTAGTGCCTTTTTTCCTTCTTATAAGGGCAATAATCTTATCATGGAAGTCCTACTCTCATCCTTAATTAATTACCTACTGAAGACTCTTGGTCTAATACTATCATGTTAGAAGTTAGAGCTTCAACATGTGAATCTTGTGGAGAACACGAATATTCATTCTATGACACCATGGGGCCCAGCAATCTCATGAATAGGTGTTTGCATGGAAAAAGAAAACCTTATGTTCATATAACAATCTGTACATAAATGATTATAGAAGCTTTATTCTTAATTGCCAAAAACTGGAAACAATCCAAATGTCTTCAAGTGGAGAAGAAATGAACAATTTGTGATACAATTGTAAAATGGAATATTAACAGGCAATGAAAACAGCATATGATTGATCTATATAATAATGTGGATGTATTTTTAAAGCATTGTGCTCAGTAAAAGGGGGCAAACAGATAAAGCAACTACCATGTGATTCTGTTTATGTAACATTTTAGAAAAAGCAAAACTATAGGGACAGACATTACATCAGTGTTTACCCGGAGCTGGAGTGAGCAAAGGGGATTGGATACAGAAAAGCATTTAGGAAATTTGAGGTTGATAAGAATATTTTATATGTTGATTGTATTGGTGATTACATGATCATAAAAAGTTATCAAAATGATGAAACTGAACATCTATATAAAATTATACCCTAAAAAACCATCATTAAAAAATAAATTAACATAATCAAAGGATACCCATGGAAAATTCATTTGAACAAACATCAACTATCACCTTAGTAAACTGATTACTCATTAAAAAGTAAATAAAACATTAATTTTTGAATGTTGGGATAACTTATATGATATGACAGTTTCTACTTGTGAGGAAAAGCACTATTATTGCCTGATTATTTCAGAAATCCAGAACTACCTTGATAAACACTTGGAGTTATCTTGGACATCAGCAGGACAGTTCTAACTGTGTGACCATTTATTGAAGAAACTCAAGCAAAGCCTATTCAAAAATCTTCTTCTATGGTTTGCTGTCGGCCTTGAAACATTCATCAGTACCTCTCTTTTGATTAAGAAACCAGACAAGAAACTAGGATGGAAACTGGGATGAATGATAGATGGATGAGAGGATCATCCCTAACATGACTCATTTAGAAGCCAGACATGTCCCATGAGAAGCACCTTAAAGAGGCATTCTAGCACACACTTGTACCAGTTCTGATCTGGTCTTTTTTCTTAACTACTTCCAGGTCTCAGATTCCTAATTTGTGAAAAGCAGAAGAATAATATTTTTACCATCCATGGTGGTTTACACACACACACACACACACACACACACACACACACACACGGTAATATGCAGTAGATATACATACAGTAATTCTCACATAGTAAGTGCTCAGTAACTGTGAGCTATTAATTATTATTACATCATCCCTTCCCACTTTAAGTCCTTTTAACTATCAACCATGTGTATAAATTAGTGTTTAGTGTTTGCTGAATAACATACCACCTCTCAACTTTGTGGCTTAAATAACAAATAATATTTAATTATTGTTAATAAGTCCATAAGAAGCCAGGCAGTTCTGTGGATATGTACCAGGCTTCACTGATTTCAGTTGAGCTTGCTGTTCTATTTTTGGTCAACTGGCAGAGTGACTGGGAGTTGGGTCTATCAGGGATGACAGTGGTTATGGGGCCTCCTGTCTCATTTTCCAGGGTAAAGATGCAGGTTCCTAGAGGCTTGGTCGACATGGGCAAACTGCTTGAATTCTGAGCTCATTACTGGCATAACTTCACATCTATACTGATAATCTCCTTTTTCTCCTGATGCTTAATCTTAATATTCTTCAGGATTGAGACATCCCCCATTTTTTTCTGCTGCTCATTAGCTTTATAACATTTTCCTAAGAATATCTGACAAAGTGTAACCTATAGTTCTCACACATAGCAGCTCCAAACAAAACAAAACAAAAAAAAACATTCATGACAAAGACCTAGCATCAGAAAGTCATATCCTTACATGTTAATTAATTAGTGGAGGTTGCAATTCTTCACTGAACACTCATAATTTCTTACCTATCATCCCTCTTTTCATTATATTATAGTTGCTATTTATATCCATTATCTGACATATTATTTCTGGGAGACAGAGATTCAGTTTTATGCTCTTTGTATCCCACTGGGACATTTTAAATGTACAGCAATATTTGTTTAATACGCACTGTGTAGCAAGAGAGAAAAGATGGTTTTAATCATGAATTATCAAGGGATAATTATCAAGTGGGGGTGACTCATGGAGTCTGTAAATAAATTATATTTGAAGAAAAGTTTTAGTGACCCATCCAGCCAGCATGAAGAAAGCCTAGCATTGAAAACATGGAAACAGCCCTGGCTGGTGTAGCTTAGTGGATTAAGCACGGGCCTGTGAACCAAGAGATCACGGTTCGATTCCCAGTCAGGGCACATGCCTGGGTTGCAGGCCAGTTCCCAGCAGGGAATGCACAGGAAGCAACCATACATTGATATTTCTCTCCCTCTCTCCCTCCCTTCCCCTCTGAAGATAAATAAATAAAATCTTTAAAAAAGAAAAGGAAAACATGGAAACAGACAATATGAGTAAACGGCAAAGGAGACTCACTATTTGACTGGAACGCTAATTAGAGTTGGTTAGAGTTGGGGTTAGAAGAAAAGTCAGACCCTGGCCAGGTTGCTCAGTTGGTAAGAGCATCATCCTGATACACCAAGGTTGTGGGTTTGATCCCCAGTCATGGCACATACAAGAAGCAACCAATGAATGCATAAATAAGTGAATATGAAAATCAGTGTTTCTGTCACTGTCTATCACTCTCTCTGGAATCAATTTATTTTTTTTAAAAAGCCATGAAATAAATTCAAAGAACCTTTAGTTAAAATATTTAGTTTAAATCCATTTATTTAATTAGTGAGATAATTACTGAGATAAGAAATAATTAAGCCATTAACACTCGTTAACCATTAGGCTTATCAAACTGGTTAGCCTTTAGGTTGACCAGCAAGGACATAGACAAATTTAACCAAGGTAATTACATTCTAAAGAAGGAATGTGACATTAATGGAAAGGTCAGACAATAATGTATTATATGGAAGTACTTGCATATTATGGCAGTAATTAAGAACACCCAAGCATTTCAAACACCTGAAGAGAAAGTGGATGTTTAAAGAAAAGTAGGTCACAGATTGTGAAGCCTTTCTGCCCTGGAGCCCTCCACTGACAGTCCCTGAAACACACGGGCATTGTTTTGAGACTATTTTATGAACCAATCTTGGACATGGTACACATAAACTCCCTCCATTTAGTTGGGCAGAATCAATTTGCAAGGCCCCAAGCTCCTGCAAGGGAGGCTATTAGACTTATTCAATTTTGATTGCTTAAAACATTATATAAAAAGTTGCAAACAAGCTCAATCACCTGAGCAGGGAACAATGTAACAGTGAGGTATGTTTCATACACTTCATATGCATACAGGTGCACACAAAGCACACAACACATGTAATTTGGCATTTACAGTTTTGAAAGTCTCTAATGGAGCTTTTACTCTAGATGTCATATTCATACCTGGGGGGTGGCGGGGAACACTGTTAGTGAGTATTAAGAGAGAATGGAGCATGTATGTCAAGAAAAGATAATTTTCATACTTAAGCATGGATTCAAATTGTTTGAGGACCTAACTAAACATGCAGATGCTAAGGCCCAACTCCAGGGATTCTAATTCATTTTAAGACGCTCTCTGAAGTCATCAGGGTATACATTTTGGGAAACACTGCACAGGACACTTCTATTATTGGGTAATTCATGGTATGTCAGTCTGTTTCCTCCATGTTGGCTTCTAAAGCTCATTATCATGATAATGATGATTGCTAATCTACATCTTAGTTGTGTGAAGGCAATCTAACCACTGATTTTACAAGGCCGTAACTTATTTTCTGTATTTTCTTCTTTACTTGGGAAGCCAAGAACATATTTCCTTCAGATGAACTGTTAAAAAAGAACTCAACAACTCAACACTCTATAAAAAGCTTAAAAGAAAGACCGACTCTTTATCTAAAGCATAGTATCTTCTTCTTGTGATTATATATATATATATATATATATATATATATAAAATCTCCTCAATGATATGTTTATTGATTTGAGAGAGAGAGAAAGAGAAATCGGTGTGAGAGAAAAACATTGATCAGTTGCCTCCTATACATGCCTGAACTGGGGATTGAACCTACAACCTAGGTATATGCCCTAACCAGGAATCAAATCCACGTAGAACCTTTTGGTGTACAGGGCCATGCTCCAACCAACTGAGCCACCCAGACAGGGCCTTTAACATACATTTTTAGATTTTCTGCCAAAAGTAAATACTTTTTCAACATATTTGAGATTATTGGGTTAACTGTTGACAAATACAAAGAAGGGATCTCCTCTTACAAGGTTTGGAGGAAAGGCAATAGGACAGTTACTTACAAAACCCAGGATTCCATTAGTTACCAGGCTGAAGTTAAGGATGGATAGGCATGTCCCTGGGTAACCTTTCATCTATATGTCAGCAACCGATTATAGCATAGTGCATGCAGTCTGTCATACAGAGTAACTCTTGTCTCACAGTATATGATAGCAACTTACCACATCTGAACTCTCCCCTTTTCGTTTTATCCTTGTTCATCATTACAGTTTTACGTATTGCAATTTATCTTAACATAGTAGTTATTTCTGAGTTTTAATAATCCTAAAAGAATAAAACATATTCACTTTATTAGTAAAAACTAATAGGAGTGCATTTGGTTATGGTTTCAAATGAACAAATACTGAATATAAGTTAAAATCCAAACATATCTTTAAGACTTTTCATTTTCACTTCAACAACCCAAGACACCTTTTCCTCAAATTTGGACTATTGACAGAATTATTTCTTCACTCATATCACAGTCTCTCACAGCTTTAATATATGCTATATACATGTGCAAAGTAGCATTTTAAAGCCCTTGCTTGCTTATGCCATCCCTCTGCTCAAAATCTTAATGTCTTGATGCTTCCTAAAAGAGAAATATTAAGCCTTCCTCTTAATGCTCTCCAAATTCTGGCCCTAAGTTTGTCATTGCCCAAGCCTTTTTTACTGACACATTGATCCATCCCCAGACACATCTTACTTACATATCTTTTGGTTTTACAGGTGATGCAGTTCTTCTATTTTTTTCTATCTTATTCCTCCCAAATCTGGAGGCCTATGTAGACTGTGGATTTCTTACTAAATCATGGAAACCTCATGAATCACCTTCAATAAATGGGAGTTCAACCTTTCTGTTTTTGTCTTGTCACTAATTCTGGAGAGCAAGTTTTCTTGGTTCCACAACTGATTGTATCTCAATTACCATTAATCTTTCCAAAAGAAGAGAGTAGTTTATTCCTGTGTATTGTTACCCAGGCAGAAACTGGAATCCTGATACTGAGCATCAGTGCCTTACCTGAGGCCATTTTACCTACTGTTTTCAGACATTCCTGCCATTGACATCCAGACAGCTCGCCTAGGATGATGAATGCTCCAGGACTGTAAAGGGTACATCCCACATAACTGTTGAGTCATCCGTTACTGCAGGTAGAAACCCCTGGTGCCAGCAATTTATCTGATTACTAATTCATTACTGTAGCTTGATATTTGGGCAGCAACAGCTGCAGGGCTTCTGCTTTGAGGCTTGTTTCTGGGGAAAATTTCCTGGAAACATAGTAAGCATGAGATAAGGTCTAGGAGCTCAGACCTAGATCCTAGTCAGCAGAATGGGCAGGACATTCAGAGAAGGCAAGAGTGATACTAAATAAGAGAATATAATAGAACTGAATTCTGGAGGCAAAGCTATAAACAAAGCAGTGAAGAAATAGCAATAGCTAATATTTATTGAGGGCACACTCAATAAATGTCTTAGACCAGGTACTTTTTTTGTATTGTTGTTCAAGGAGATTTGTCTTGATTTCCTCCCTACCGTGCCCCCCTCCCTGTTGGGGACCACTTTGTGTGGTATTAGGAATTATAGCCCCTCACAAGTCTTGACTAGAAGGTTGGGAATGCTGGGAGGCATGCATGACCCGACACTGGCACTGAGGGTTCCCATGGGAAATCAGGCCTAAAGAATGCGTTATACCCCTTGAGGCTTGCTTTGCTTTGTATAGTCCTGTTGCTGTGAATCAGATATCTAAATCCAAAGCAGAAGTAGTGAACTCCTAATCTCATGAACCACTCCTTAAGGACTCTCTGGTGTCAGCATATCTAACAGACCTGAGGCAGATCTCTGTGTTTCCTCAATTGTTATCTATAGATAATATCTGTTTTCTATAACTATGGCCTTTAGACATTGATTGATGAGCTTTGCATGCATGCTGTATATCTCTTCATGTATCATTCGAAATAAAAGCCTCAAGAGAAAGGACATCTAGGCTCTTCTCCTCTAAGAGACTAACCAGCCTTTTTTCCCCTGACAGATCTTGCATTGGTAGCTTCATTTCATCTGTGACTCCTGGGGACACTGCTGGACAGTATCCCCCACATCACCCCACCCTTCCACATCTTCCACCCTTGAACCTACCCCCTTTCACTTTGTCCATGGGTCCTTTATACATGGTTCCTTGATGGCCTTTCTCCTATTTTCCCCCATTATCTCCCTCCTCCATCTCCTATAGTTACTGTTAGTTTGTTCTTTATTTCAATGTCTCTGGTTATATTTTGCTTGCTTGTTTTGTTGATTAAGTTCCACTTATAGGTGAGATAATATAGTATTTTTCCTTCACCACCTACCTGACTTATTTCACATAGCATAATGCTTTCCAGTTCCATCTATGCTGTTATAAAAGGTAGGAGTTCCTTCTTTCTTTCTGCTGTGTAGTATTCCATTGTTTAAATGTACCATACTTTTTTTTATCCACTCATTAACTGATGGGCACTTATGTTGCTTCCAGCACTTGGCTATTATAAATTGTGCTGTTATGAACATAGGGGTGCATAGGTTTTTTGAATTGGTGTTTCAGGATTCTTAGGGTATAATACTAGCAGTGGAATTTCCAGGTCATAATGCAGTTCCAGTTTTAGTTTTCTGAGAAAATTCCGTAATGTTTTCTACAGTGGCTGCACCAGTCTGCATTCCCAACAACAGTGCACTAGGGTTCCCTTTTCTCCACAACCTCACCAGCACATGTTGTTTGTTGATTTATGATGCCCATTCTGACTGGTGTGAAGTGGTATCTCATTGTGGTTTTAATTTGCATCGCCCTGATGGCTAGTGATGCCAAGTATCCTTTCGTACGTCTCTGAGCCCTTTGTATGTCTCCCTTGGAGAAATTTCTGTTCAGATCCTTTGACCATTTTTAATTGAGTTGTTTGTCTTTCTGGAGTGGAGTCATGTGAGTTCTTTATATATTTCAGATATCAAACCCTTGTCTTAGGTATCATTGGCAAATACATTTTTCCCATCTAGTTGGTTCTTTTTTTCATTTTACTGCTGTCTTCTTTAGCCATGCAGAAGCTTTTTATTTTGATGAGATTCTATTTGTTTATTCTTTCTTTTATGTCCCTTGCTCTAGGCAACATATCAGCGATAATATTGCAGCATGGAATATCTGAGATTTTCCTGAGTATGTTCTCCTCTAGGACTTTTATGATGCTGTGACTTATATTTAAGTCTTTTATCCACCTTGAATTTAATTTCTGTATGGTGTAAGTTGATGGTCAGGTTTCATTTTTTGCATGTAGCTGTCCAGATCTCCAACACCATTTGTTGAAGAGGTTATTTTTACTCCATTTTATGCTTCTCTCCCCTTTCTTAGAGTAGGCACTTCTATGCTCTTTGCTTGCATAAATACATTTAATAACCACAAACACCCAATGAGGTAGGTTCCATTATCATGCACATGTTATAGGTAAAGAAAAGGAAGCACAGAGGCTAAAGAAATTGCTCAAAGCCACATGGTTCATAAGTGGAAGAGCTAGTAATTTAAACGAAGGTAGTTTGATTTTAAAAACTTTATTCTTGAAAGATATGAAATACTGCCAGTATGTGGAGTGCAATTTCCCAATTTGTTGAGTACAAAACTTGGAAATTGTGAGTATAATAAAGATTTATGTGATGTCTGTTATACTGCTGTTGCCTATTAAATGGTAAATAACAATTGGATGATGAATAAATTAACATTTTAAAGCCAAGTTTGGCTTTAGCTCTACTAACTTAGATTTCTTCTGAAGAGACATATTGATGACTCTTCTTAAAAAATCATTTTGATTATCCTAACTCATAATTTTATGGCAAAAAGTAATGCAACATTTGAGAAGCTTCTCTCCCATGTTCAGCCATGCTTCTACCCTTTCACCCAAATAACAAGAAATTTCTGGATGAAAGAATCATGAACTACAGGAGAGATAAGTGAAAAGGGGAATCACAGGACAGCTTAGTAAGGGGAGTCTAGTAAGCAACTGTAAGAAATCACCTAACTTTTCTTCATGCTGCTAAAGGAAGATATTTTGTTGTATAGGTAGATGGAATTACAGTCAACCAAGGTCAATGTAGATTGTAATGCCACTGATGCTATGTGAGAAGTTTTACATAAGATGGCTCACTTAATCCAATAACTGCACAGCAGAATTTATCACTTCTCTACTTTTTAGCAAGGAAAAAAACAAGGCTCAAAAGACCAACTTTTTAAAAACTTATTTTAACATTTTGTATCTGGCATTCAGTTGCAAAGCACTTGAAGTCAAGACTATCTGTCCAAATCTTGTGTTCTGCTCTACCATCTTTCTTTTTACTTTGAGAAAAGAAATATCATTATTTTTGTATGCAAATAAAGCTGCTCCTCCTTGCAGAGGTATTCAATTTCTTGAGGGAGAAAAAAAGTAAGCAGAAAATGCACTCCTCTGATTAGGGATGGAAAGGTTGTAAGACATTACCTTCTCTGTTGAAAGATATTCTATAATAGTTATCACTTTCTACTGCCTTGGAGAGAGAAACAAAGGCAGTTATCACCTATCTGTGAAGGCATTCCTGTCACAAATGCAAATCATCTGGGTAGTATTTTTGACTAATGAGTGTGATGTATGTGTCTGTGTCTGGGTGTGCTTGTGGTTTCCGGAGAGAAAAGAATAAAGAAAAATATGCACATACCAAAAGAGAGAGAGAGTAAAATTGTGAAGATGCCAAGTCACCTGAATACTGCACTAACTTTCCTCAATGAATATTACATGCAGGGTTGATTTCAGAGATTTCTGTGGACTAAATCTTTAGCAAGGGTCAAGTTACCTGGGATATGATCAGGTGAAGGGAACACAATTAACATTACTGAGCACCTAATATGCTCTGTGCTGTTAGACATTCTGCCATAAAGTTTCATGTCCATTTACAGATGAAGGAACTGTAGTTCAGAGAAATGAAACTATTTTTAGCAAAGTTATATAGCCAGAAAGATTTAAATCCGTGTTTTAAAAAATCTGTCTGTTTTCCTTTAAAGTTCATCTTCTAAAGATACCTTAAGTTAGATCCTTATATATGTATCACTTGATTTAACTATTGAATTAAATGTTAAATAAGCAATCTCCTATTTGCCTCTAATATTCTTATGTTGTAACTTATCTATTTTACAGTTCCATATTTAAATGCTCTAGTTCCCAAAAAGATAAAATCCAAAGTTTATGATATAGTCCCATTGTAGCTATCTGTGTCTACCATTTCTTACCCCCAGAGATTTTCCATCCAGCTGATCTCTTAAACTTGTCTGTTGAGCACAAACCACACAGTCTTTCTTTTGGACATGTGTTCTTGCTACACCACAGTCTGTGTTCCTCACTCTCACCTTTGAGTGCAGGTGATTATCCCAAACCTTGGCACTCACTTCTTTCACCTTTTATAAGTACATACTTTGTGTGCTACTTCTTACATATATTTATGTTTTCTTCTGCCATCTGACTGCATGCTTATAGAGACAGTAACTCTATTTTATGTCAATTTAACAAAGAGCTTTTGAGTGTGAGTTATGAGCATTGCCACATGCTTGAAGTTTTAGACAAGAAGATACAAAGACATGGTGTCTGCTTAACAGATTTACCCACATACTCATCACACATACTGTCAAGAGCCATGGTTGCCATACAATAAGTACTCAGTAAACACACTTATGAAGAAAAAGCTGAAATGACATAGAGAATGATCTTCCATTATGAATTGTCTCCAAGTTGATTTACATATTCATATACTTAAAATGCCCAGGTTATATATGCCATCATTGCTACTCAGCTAATTACATCTTGGACTCATTAGTTCCTCAGTGTAGTAATCTCTTTTGTTGCACAAGTTTTCCTCAACTTTAATGGTTAAAATTATTAAGTTCCTCTGAGTTTATGCCTATTTTGAATGGCAGTTTGCTTTCTAAATGTGAATTTGATTCCACTATGCTCCTCCCCTCCCCCTTTCTTTACTTTTTTTCTCTTATTGTTGTCACTAAGGAGAGACTTTTGCCTAAGGAAAGCCATCAAAGCCAAGAAAATATATTAACTAACATCAAAAATGCTAAAGACAGGTTGGTCCTGGGTACTCTCAGTCTTTGACAGTCATGAGGTCTACTCATAGTTCTCATGTCCCTGGATACCAAAGGGTTGTTTGCCCTCTTTGTTTGCAATTGTGAATATTCACACCACTAACCTAGTTATTTCCTGATCATGTTCTTTTACTTCAACTGCTTAATGAGCGCTTGACTTCATTATTCCCCTTGAAGATTTTCAGATACTCTCTCCACCAAATGTTTAGAAAAGGATGTTTACACTCCTTTATACTTCAGGAAAATAAAACTTCTTTGGAAATAAATATTTGAAACTCATTTCAAAGAAACTGGCTTCATAAATGCACTTGTTAGTAAATCAGCATATCATAACAATGCAAAACATCTATACTTTCAGTGGTTTAGGACCTTCTTTGTGAGGGAATATTTGTATTTGTATATACATATATACATGCACATACAGTCCCACATATTTGGGTATGTATATATTCAATGTGTGTACATATGTATGTGAGGTCTATCCAGAAAGTATCCAGCCATGCACTGTGAAAAATAGGAGACATTTATTGAAGAAGATACAAGATACAAGAACATAGGACAATGACACTTCAGTTCCCTTCAGAGTAGGCATGTGGGAACCTCACACAGTTCTCCCAATCCCCATCATAGTTTCCTGATTCTCATCAATGGTCTGAAATCTCTTCCCTTTCAAAGGTGATTTTAGTTTTGGGAAAAGCCAGAAGTCACAAGGTGCAAAGTCTGGGCTATAAGGAGGCTGAATCACCTGGGTGATTTGATGTTTCACTAAAAAGCTCTGCACAAGATGTAGTACATGAGCAGGTACATTGTCATGATGAAGCTGTCCATCACAAGTTACCCATAGCTGTAGCCTTATGAATCATCCTAATAGTTTCTGCAAAGGAATGTTCAATCTTAGTGCAAAATTTGATGCAGATTCATTGTTCTACTCAGTCATTTTGAATGGGAGGTCCACATAGTATACATGCTCCCTCAACAATGTTTACTGTCCCCACTGACTAGTACAGTGACGTCATCATTGCTCATGCATGGGCATTCCAGTGCACTCTCCTTGACTGTCAGTTTACATCAATGTCTCACAAAACATTCTCATTATATTCACAATAGTTGGGCTTCTTCTGGATAGAGCTTGCATATATGTATATGCATACACATGTGTGCACAAACATACCACTTCTAAGTTTTTCTGAGGGTATGGTATTTTTCCATATCATGTACATTGTTATATATTCAAGTTTAATATTTTCTGCAATATGAACAATAGTTATTAAT
This sequence comes from Trachops cirrhosus, assembly GCA_028533065.1. Taxonomy (NCBI): domain Eukaryota; kingdom Metazoa; phylum Chordata; class Mammalia; order Chiroptera; family Phyllostomidae; genus Trachops; species Trachops cirrhosus. The sequence goes on from CM052541.1 coordinate 73,960,942, forward strand.
TATTGATCATTTGTCATTGCCAGATACTCTACTTGGATTTTACAAACATTGTCTTAGTATGTTGACAATAGGAGTTTATTATTTTCCAGTTTTCAAACAAGGAAACTGAGACTTGCAATGGTTGGATTTAATTAACCTAAGACAAAATTCAACCCTTTTCATAAAAAATTGTGTATTTATCCTTACATATTTAAACTTCAGTTATCTTCAAAGCACTCTCTATTTGATGCATTATGCCTATTGAGACATTTTTTACCACTGCTCAAAACAGTTTTTGAACTCATCAATTTTGATGCCTTTTAATGCCCTGCCATTTTTTTGTTTCACCTCTTCCACATTTGCAAAATGTTTCCCTTTGAGGACTTTTTTCATCTGAGGAAACAAAAATAAGTCACTCTGGGTAAGATCAGGCATACAGGAAGGGTAGTTCAAAAACTGCTGAACACTTAATGCCATGTGGGCATGTGTGCTCATAAATCACCCATCATGAAATGGGAAAAATTGTTAAGAGAGTCACTGAGCCAAACACAGCTTCACACAATGCCAGCTGGTACACCAATACAGATGGGTTCCTAGAACACTCACCCAGCACAACCAGTACTACAAGGGACTTTTTTCCAGACAATAATTCCATTTTGGGGGGCCCCTTCATATATGGCCTCTGCAATGATTCCCTGTTTTATTTTCTTCACCAGCCTGACTGTTGATTGTCCTTTAACAGTGTCTCAATTTTCCCATTAGCTCTCATTTTGTCTCTCTTTAGGATCTCAAAATCAACTACATTCACCTTCTAAGAATCAATTTCTAGGAACTGAAAGTTGATGTTGGGGTAGGAAAGAGTGAAATATGCAATTAATAAAATTGTCAATGTTTTAATAGAAACAGATACCTGCTGCACCACAGGGCTTCTGATCCTGAGGCTAAAAAGGTGCTTAATACTCATGCACTGTGTGGGGATGATATATAGGTGACAAAGGTCTAAACACTGACATTGTGAGTATGATGTTTTTGGGAACTAAATCCATAGGCATAAGGGTGCATACAGCTTAGTTTATTTATTTTGTTTCATAAGATAAAAAATACTCAGGATTTTGTGTTCTTCACAGAAATTTTATGAATTCCCATGGTTTTTTCCCCATCATTAAAATTAATTTTATTTTTGCCATTCATTGAAACTTGTGAATTCTACCCTGTGATTTCATCATTTGCATATTCTTTCTTTTTTTGCAATTGTGTCCTTTTATTTTTTGAATTTTTTTAAATTTTATTTTAATTGTTCAAGTACAGTTTTCTGTCTTTTATTCCCATCCTAGCCCACCCACCCAGCCCTCCCCACCGCCCTCCCATTTCCACCCACCCCTAGTTTTTATCCATGTGTCCTTTATACTTGTTCCTGTAAACCCTTCCACTTTTCCCCTGAAATTCCCTCACCTCTCCCTTCTGGTCACTGACAAGCTGCCCTCTATTTCAGTGTCTTTGGCTATATTTTACTTATTTCTTTGTTTTGTTGTCTACGTTCCTGATAAAGGTGAGATTATATGATATTTGTCTTTCAATGCCTGGCTTATTTCACTTAGCATAATGCTTTCCAGCTCCATCCATGCTGTTGCAAAGGGTATGAGCTCCTTCTTTCTTTCAGTTGCATAGTATTTCATTGTGTAAATGTAGCACAGTTTTTTGATCCATTCATTTACTGATGGGCACCTAGGTTGCTTCCAGAACTTGGCTATTGTAAATTGTGTTGCTATGAACATTGGGGTGCATAGGTTCTTTGGATTGGTGTTTCAGGGTTTTTAGGGTATAGTCCCAGCAGTGGAATTGCTGGGTCAAAAGGCAGATCCATTTTTAGTTTTCTGAGAAAATTTCATGCTTTCCATAGTGGTTGTACCAGTCTGCAATCCCACCAACAGTGCACTAGGGTTGTTCCCTTTTCTCTACAACCTCTCCAACACTTGTTTGTTGCTTTGTGTATGATGGCCATTCTTACTGGCGTGAAGTGGTATCTCATTGTGATTTTAATACGCATCTCTGATAGCTAGTGATATTGAACATCTTTTCATGGGTTTCTGGATCCTCTGCATGTCCTCCTTGGAGAAGTTTCTGTTCAAGTCCTTTGCCCATTATTTAATTGGGTTGCTTGTTTTCTAAGAGTGGTTCCATGTAAGTTCTTTATATATCTTGGAGATTAAACCCTTGTCTGAGGTATCATTGGCAAATATGTTTTCCCATACAGTTGGTTCTCTTTTTATTTTAATACTGTTTTCTTTAGCCATGCAGAAGCTTTTTATTTCGATGAGATCCTATTTGTTTATTCTTTCCTTTATGTCCCTTGCTCTAGGGGATGTGTCAGTAAAAATGTTTCTGTGTGCAATATCTCAGATTTTCCTGCCTATGTTCTCCTCTAGGACTTTAATGGTGTCGCAGTTTTTATTTAAATATTTTATCCACCTTGAATTTATTTTTGTGTATGGTGTAAGTTGGTGTATGATAAGTTGGTAAGTTTTTGCATGCAGCTGTCCATTCTCCCAACACCATTTGTTGAAGAGGCTATTGTTACTCCATTTTATGCTCCTGCCCACTTTGTCAAACATTGACTGTAGAGACTTCGGTTTATTTCTGGGCTCTGTGCCCTGTTCCATTGGTCCATGTGCTGGTTTTTATGCCAATACCAGACTGTTTTGATTATAGTGGCCTTATAATATAGTTTAGTATCAGGTATTGTGATCCCACCTACTTTGCCCTTCTTTCTCAAAATTGCAGCAGCTATTTGGGGTCATTTAGGGTTCTATATAAATTTTTGAAGTGTTTGTTCTATGTCTGTGAAATAAGCCATTGGTACTTTAATAGGTATTGCATTGAATGTGTAAATTGCTTTGGATAGTATGGACATTTTGATGATGTTAAATGTTCCAATCCATGAGCACAGTATATACTTCCATTTGTTTGATTTTCCTCAATTTCTTTCTTTAGGGTTGTGTAGTTTTCTACATAAAGGTCTTTCACCTCCTTGGTTAGGTTTATTCCTAGGTATTTTATTTTTCTTTTTGCTATATCAAATGGGATTTTTTTCTTGATTTCTGCTTCTGCTGTTTCATTGTTGGTATACAAAAATGCCTTTAGTTTCTGGATATTGACTTTGTATCCCACTGTTTTGCCAAATTCATTTATTAGGTCAAGGAGTGTTTTGGCCGAGTCTATAGAATTTTCCATGTACACTATCATGTTATCTGCAAGCAATGACACTTTTGTTTCCTCCTTTCCCAACTGGATGTCTTTTATTTACTTTTCTTGTCTGACCACTGTGGCTAAAACTCCCAATACTATATTGAAAAAAAGTGGTGAAAGTGGACAACTTTGTCTTGTTACTGATCTTACTGGAAAAAATTTCAGTTTTTGTCCTTTGAGTATGATGTTGGCTGTCGGTCTCATATATAGCCTTTATTATATTGAGGAATGTGCCATCTATTCTCACTTTGCTGTGTTTTAATCATAAATGGGTGCTGTACCTTATCAAATGCTTTTTCTGCATCTATTGATATGATCATGTGATTTTTGTCTTTGCTGTTGTTTATGTGATGAATTACATTTACTGATTTGTGAATATTGTTCCATCCTTGCATCTCTGGAATGAATCCCACGTGGTCATGGTGTATGATCATTTTAATGCATTGTTGGATGCGGTTTGTCAATATATTGTTGAGAATTTTAGTGTCTATGTTCATCAGCGATATTGGCCTGAAGTTTTCTTTCTTTGTTGTGTATTTATCTGCTTTTGGAATTAGGATGATGCTGGCTTCATAATAAGAGTTTGGGAGTCTTCCATCACTTTGGATTTTTTGGAATAGTCTGTGAAGGATAGGGGTTAGCTGTTCCTTAAATGCTTTGTAGAAATCTCCAGTGAACCATCTGGTACTAGGCTTTTGTGTGTCAGGAGTTTTTGATTACTGCTTCAATTTCATTTGCTGTCATTGGTCTGTTCAGGTTTTCTTCTTATTGTTTATTGAGTTTGGTAAGATTGTATTTTTCTAGAAACATGTCCATTTCACCTAGGTTTTCAAATTTCTTGGCATACAGTTCTTTGTAGTAATTTCTTACAATCTTTTGTATTTCTGTGGTATCAGTTGTAATCTCTCCTCTTTCATTTCTGATTCTGTTTATTTGGGTCCTCTCTCTTTTTTCTCTTGATGAGCCTGCTTAAAGGCTTCTCAATTTTGTTTATGTTTTCAAAAAAACAGCTCCTGGATTTGTTGATCCTTAGAATTGTGTTTTTAGTCTCTATATTGTTTAATTCTGCTCTGATCTTGGTTATTTCCTTCCTTCTACTTGCTCTGGGCTGTCTTTGTTGTTGTTCCTTGAGTTCTTGTAGACATAGGGTTAGGTTGTTTGTTTGAAATGTTTCTTTCTTTTTTCGGTAGGCCTGTACTGCTATGAACTTCCCTCTCAGGACTGCCTTTGCTGTGTCCCATAAGTTTTGGGTTGTTGTGAGTTCATTTTCGTTTGTTTCCAGAAACTTTTTGATTTCTTCCCTAATTTCATTCTTGACCCACTCATTGTTTAATAACATGGTATCCAATCTCCATGATTTTGAGTGTTTTGAGTGTTTTTCCTTGGGGTTGGTTTCTAGTTTCAGTCCCTTGTGGTCAGAGAAAATGCTTGGAATGATTTAAATTTTGTTGAATTTGTTGAGGCTTGTTTTGTGTCCCATCATGTGGTTCTATCTTTGAAAATGTTCCATGTGCATTTGAAAAGAATCTGTATTTAGCTTCTTTGGGATGAAGGGCTCTATATGTGCCATTTAAGTCCATTTCCTCTAGGGCATTGTTCAATGTCAGAATATCTTTGTTGACATTTTTGTTTGGAAGATCTGTCCATTTTTGACAGTGGGGTGTTAAAATCCCTTACTATAATTGCGTTGCTGTCAATATCTTTCTTGAGGTCCCCCAAGATCTTCTTTATGTATTGGGTGCTCCTATGTTGGGTGCATATACTTTTATAATGTTTATGTCTTCTTGGTGGATTTTTCCCTTGAGTATTATGAAATGACCTTCTGGGTCTCTCTTCTTGGCCCTTTTGTTGAAGTCTATTTTGTCTGATTCAAGTGTTGCCATCTTTTTTTTTCCTGTCCATTTGCTTGGAAAATTTTTTTCCAGCCCTTCACTTTCAGTCTGTGCAGTTCTTTTGTCCTGAGGTAGTTCTCTTGTAGGTAGCATATGTGTGGGTCATGCTTTCTTATTTGTTCAGCTATGCTATGTTTCTTGATTGGAGCATTTAATCCATTTACATTTAAGGTTATTATTGATAGGTACTTACTCATTGCAGTTTTCATACCTGTGTTCCTCTCTCTCTCTCTCTTTTCCTTAAAGCATTCTCTTTAGTATCTCTTGCAGAGCTGGTTTGATGGAATGTATTCTTTTAGACTTTTTTCTGGGAAGCTCCTTATTTGGCCTTCTATCTTGATTGAGAGTCTTTCTGGGTAAAGTAGTCTTGGTTACAAGCCCTGGACCTCATTACTTGGAATATTTCTTGCCATTCTCTTCTGGCTTGGAGCGTTTCCATTGAGAAGGCAACTGCTAACCTTATTGGGGCTCCCTTGTATGTCACTTCCTGTTTCTCCCTTGCTGCCTTTAAGTTTTTCTCTTTGTCTTGAAATTTTGCCATTTTCATTATGATGTGTCTTGCAGTGGTCTTCTGTAGGTTCCTCTTGATTGGGACTCTGTGTTTCCCGGATTTGTGTGACTTTTTCTCTCGTCAGTTTAGGGAAGTTTTCCATCAGTACTTTTTCAAACACATTTTCTATCCCTTGTCTTCTTCTCCTTCTGATATCCCTATTATATGGGTATTATTATGTTTCATATTGTCTTGCATTTCTCTTAATCCTTCTTCATTCTTTCTGAGCCTCTTTTCCTTTTCTTGCTCTTTCTGGGTGTTTTTTTTTTTTTTTACTTTGTCATCCAGTTCACTGATCTGATCTTTTGCTTCATTGATCCTGCTTTTCATTCCTTCTACTGTGTTCTTCAGTTCAGAAATTGTATTCTTCATTTCCTGCTGGCTCTTGGCTCTTGTTGAGCTCATTGGACTTCCTGATAACTAATTCTTTGAACTCAGTGTCTGATAGTTTAGTTGCCTCTGTTTCATTTAGCATTCTTTCTGAGGCTTCCTCCTTTCCTTTCATTTGGGGATTGTTTCTTTGTCTTCCCATTGTGTCTGAGATTCTTCTTGTTAGCCTCAGCTTCTTAAATTGATCTGTTCTGGCTCCCTTGGCTTATGGTGTGAACTTCTGTAGTGGAATACCTGTGAGATTCAGTGGTGCAGTCTCCTTGATCTCCCGATCTCACTGGTCTTGGGCTGTCATTTAAGTTAGCTCTGCGTTTGTCTTTGGGTTTTGATTGTTGTTGGGTCTTTCTTTGGTGGGTCCTTCCCACCAGCTGGTTAACTGAGGGTCACTCTGCCCACCACCTTTTGTATTTTGCTGTGCTAGTGAGGGAAGATTGTGTTGAAACTGGTTCTTCCATGTGTACAAAGCTTTGAGGATTCTCTTTTGCTCTTGTTCAGTTGTTTTTTGTGGGTAATTTCTGCACTATTTGGTTGTATTTCCAGGTAGGTCCTGGATTGAGGTTAGTGTGGCTTCCACTCCCTCCTTCACCTTCTTCTGTTGTTCTCTGTTGGTGGTTCTTTTGTTGTTAGGTTTCCTCTTCCAGCATGTATCCTGGTTTTCATAGTGTTCACGTATTCTTTTTTGTGATCAGTTGGAGGGGTAAGGCAAAATGGTTTATGACAGCAAGAGAGTATTCTATGATATTTACAGTAGCAGCTGGTAGAGAAAGGATAGGAGATCCTATGGCTATGTATAGTGTTAACCATGATCTTCCACCTAACTAACCACTTTTTAGAAAGGATAGAAAGAAGATAAGACTCTTGTTGGGGAGGGAAGGATTGTGAGTGGGATCTAGAAAGCAGTGAGGTTATAGGAGGTTAGATTCTGAGGTAAGGTGAGAGTAAAGAATAGTAAATAGGTGTAGTGTGTGAGAGAATAGAGTTAACCACAACAGTAATAGAATTCAGGAAACAGTGAAGTGGGCTAAGATCTTGGAAGGGTGTTGTGAAGTATTTACAATTGTATGGAACGGCTATTAGTTACAATAATATTAGAGCAACAATCATCTGACAGAATCTATGAGATCTGGATAATAAGAATAGGGAGTATAGGACCTTGAGTAGTGTGCTTATGGAACAAAAATGAAATGAAGGACAGTAAATTAGCAAACACTATGAATGAAAGACCAGGTGAAACCTGTCAAAGGATACATTATAACCAGCCAAGCAAAGAAGACTAAACAGAAAAAAGAGGAATACAAAAAACACTATTAAAATAAAAGATGTAAGAATAATGAAAAAAGTAATAATAGAAATATTCAATAACTTGCAGGTTCTTTGTAATAGCAAAGTGAAATTTGTCTCACTGTCTCTGCTGGTGGGATGACCCCTCTTTGGGTCCAACTTTGGTCTTTTCAAAGTTTCAGACTATTTTTGTCTCACTTGTCGATATTTAAGAAGAAAAAAAGGAGAAGGAAGGAAGAAGAGATAAAATTGGAAAGAATGAAAGAAGGAATAGAACAATAAAGAAGGAAAGAGAAGCAAAAGGACTTAAGAGATGAAAAATAATAAAAATTAAAAATCACTTAAAAAACAACCAACCAAACAAACAAAAAAAAAAACCTGTTGCTGGTTTCAAACTTTCCAAACCCATTTTTCTGGTCTTGCTTGCTATAGTAGGCTGAGGGGCAATTGGTATTGCTTCTTTCCCTTCCTGATCAGCATTCAGTCTGCCTCGTGCATACTCTCCCCTGAGTTAGCCTGGCGCCTTTCCACAGGGCCTTGGGTGTGGACTCCAGGCCTTCCCAAAGCACACTATCCCCAGGTTGCGAGCATTTGAGCTCGGCCATGCCATCTCTGGTTCCACGGGTTCAGGCACGCACTCTTCCCAGTGCTATATGTGGGTGCTCACAGCCCGTGTGTGTTTGCCACTTAGTCCTTATTCCCCTCTCTGTGACTTCAAGCAACCAGGCCTCCCCTGTGTTGCTCAATCCTTATTTGGCTGGGGAGGGAGCAGTTTGCCCAGCTCTCTCCCAAGAGCCCTTTGGCATACCCATGGGTGCTGGGCCTGGGGCTACAGCCTCTCTGGTCCCTGAGCTGATCCCTGGGCCCTTATTGTCCTGAAGGACTCTCCTTTCCATCTGTTTTTTCAATGTCCACTACAATTTTTGATCTCCTATTTTCATATATGCTGGGGTATACTGTTGGCTGTTTTCTCTGTTCCTCCATAAGTCATCTAGGTTTTTCTCCCGTGTATAGGGGAAGTGGAATCTACTCCCTCCTACCTCACCACCATCTTTCTCTCTGATGTATATTCTTTCAATATGTATGATAGGGTTTTTCCTGGAGCTTGCCATATGTGTTAGACTGCAACCTAGAAACTTGTACCGAGCACAGAGTTCAAAGAAGTATGATAATGTAAAGTAATTCTCTGTCACATTTTAATCTAGACATAATTCATGACTTATATGAGAGAATCTGACAAGTTAAAGAAATTGGCAAAAAATTAAAAATTCCAAAGTTTTGCCAGCTTAATTGTCTGGTGCATGAATTTGCCTTGATGAAGACACTTTGCCCTGGTAATGGGCACTCAGTATTTTGGTCAGAAATGTAATATTAGATTCAGGCATTTTAGAACAGGACTGGAGTAGGATGCCTCAACTCACCTCAGTTGCAAAATGAAGGGAGCACCAACAAGTCAGTAAGCAAGATAAGTAATACTTTAATACAATATTTATAACATCATAATTCATGCAAAAATCCATGATGAACAAAGCAGTAAAAATATAAGTACAGATAAGATCAGTGACAACAGATTGGAGGCAAAAGGAAACATTGACAACAATGATTCTGTCTTGAGTTAATGTGGGAATTGACCGTGGGAGTGGGGGTAGGATGGGCAGAGGAGGGCAAAGGGGGAAAATTGGAACAATGTAATAGAACAACAATAAAAAAAAGATTAGAAGTTGTGCCCTGGACCTTACTGCTTCACCCTCATCCTGGTCCTGTTTCAAAGAAATACACTTATTTGTTAACCCAAGTCACACAAGCCTTGAGTGGTACACAAAACAAAAACAACACAGTAACTGACATTGAGAAACAAGGTACAATGCCTGGCTACTCTTGCTTTCAGATCATAACACTATTTACTTATAGATTAATCTGCTAAAGCGAACCATATCTCACCAGGAAGGTAAATTAAAGCTAGAAGTTATCAATGTGACTTCTGGTCCTCAAGCTAAGGAAATCTTTCTCCTGGATATTTGTCACAGAATCCTATCCCACACTTTTCATGACTCCTGCTGAACATATATCACTTATGACTTTATGTTCTTGCCAACTGCCTTTGTTTATTATAAGACTGGAATTAGAAGACCCCATGATTGAATAAACTATTTTTTTAATCAGCGTACAATCCCAGACACTGTACAATGCTTGGCATATCCTAAGTGCTTATAAATGATTGCAGTTCTGTCTTACCTCTGCATATGTATAATCATATCTCTCATATTGATTGTGTAGCATTTCTCTGAGTTCTACATATTTTTAACTCTAAGATTTCAAACAACTCTGGAAAGAACTAAGTACTTTTGATAAATGTTTTTAAACAAATGCTATACCTGTTGACACAGATTCAATCAGTTGTTTCTGCAGAAACTCAATAAATATATGACCCTAACCCCCTCTTTACCCATGTTCCTTTTTTCTCCTTATCAGTAGCTGTGGCTTTCCCAGGGTTTTACTGAATAACTTAAGAAAAGTCAGACATCACTGCAGATTTCAGAATCTTAGAGAATGGTAGTTAATTTTCTCATGAGGCCAGCCATTAGTGTGACAGTAGGTGATGGAACCACTTAAGGAAAGAACATGGCTGAGTGAAAGTTGGCTAGATTAGATTAATGTGAAGAATTATTAACTCTCATTTCCTATGAGTATTATATATGTATTAATAGAAAATTCAAATAAGTGTCACTTTCATGTTGCAACATTTGTGTAGTGTTTCCCTCTCCTCTTTTCTGTCCCCATGAGAAACCCTGTTCCATCAGCAAACTAATATGAAAAAGAGGGAGAGAAACTGCACTGTCTTCTACCACAAATTGGAATTGTCTGTTCTTAGCAGGTAATTTCACCCTTTCTTTCACAGACTGAGACAAATCTCAGATCTGTTCACATTTTGATCCTACTTAAATTAATTAAATATACATTGAACAAAAAGCTTAAAATAAATCTCAAAAATTTCAGCTCAAATTACTTATCTATATCTTAGTCACAAAAGTGACTGTAAAATGCTGAATGATAAAAGAGAATTCAAAATGATAGAACAATAAAGTGATATCTTTGAAATCAAATTGGTAGAATTCTAGTCAAGGCAGGCCAATTATCATTTTAGGCTATGTAGCAAGTGAAGCTTATCTGATCTTATTTGTTTATTGGTTTTAAACTACCACTAAAGTGCACATTGTTTTTTAACAAGGTTGCAAAGAAAATTAAAACCAGTAGGAAAAAAATTACATGTTAACCGTAAAAAGTACCGTAACAGGTGAGAAAATAAAGTTATAATATTGTCTAAATCTCTGCACATTCTGAGATCAGTAAGAAGGTCTCCTTCAGTCATATGCAGACAACTAATTAGAAAGTATTTTCACTGATGTTAAATTTGAAACTGTGGATGAAGAAGTGCTGATGATATAGATTACCCTTTGACATAAAGTTGATATTCATATTATGAACAATAAGCACATTTATCCTGCATGCCCCTACTTATAAAATCCTCTAAGATAATGCTAGCATGTATAGATTAACTACCTCCAATTTCCACATTTTTTATTTCCCAATGCATTAAAATTCCATTTTTTCCTTTTTTTCTTAGGCTTCCTAAATTCTTTAGATAAACTAAGAAGAATTTATGCTTATTTTAGTGTATTAAACTGTTCCCTTTGAACTGCTTATTTCATAAGTATATACTTGTTCCATTTTTTCCATTTTGATAACTATATATATACTTATTAACCATGTATGTTTATATATGTTGTGCATGTTCATAGTCATATTCAATTTGCCTTATACATTTTCCCTAAGGAAAATTCCTGAAGTTAGCCTCTGTCCAAAGCCTTGGAAAACAGCACTTAGAAAATATGTTTTTAAAAGGTGCTTCTGTGCCATCAAATTTCATGTAGAAGTCATCTTCTTGTCTCTTAATTACCCCTGGGAAGAGGAAAAATGTTTTGCCAATAAGAGGTTCAGAACGTTCAGCTCATGAGATCTAATTAAAATAATAACCTGACATGCATGTTCCTTTTGGATTAGTGTCTTATGAATTGGGTGTTAGTGACTTTCCGATGCTAAATCAATGCTGTCAGAGCACAACTACTAATTAGGATGAGAAACAGGCTAATTTACAATCAGAAAACTGTTCACTTAAAAACATAAATGTCAAGTGTCAAGTGTAATGATTCACCAAAGCATAAAGTAGTATTCACTCTTGAAATATTAGAAAGAATACTTTATAATCATATAATAAGAATAATATGATGAATAAGAAGCAGAAGAGAAAGAGGAAAATGAGAGAAAAAAGGCTACAAAAGCATGTAAATAATATTCACAATCAATATATTTGAGACCCTATGTGGAAACTCGTACTAAACACTATGGGAGATGAGACTTAGAGAAGCTAACGACTCGCTGGATGGCACACCGTGAGAAAGTCAGAGGGTGGCAGAAGCAGAAACAGACCTTATCAGCACTGATATCATCATTTGACCTTTCAGTATTGGTTTCTCTACTCACAATTAAAAAGAGAGCAATACATTTAGAAAACTAAAGATTGTCATCATGTTTTCACTTTATTTTTTATATTGAATGTCTGTAATATAATTCCTACCATGGGATACAGCATGAAGATGTTGGGGTAAAATGTGTGTTTTGGAGTCAGACCATTATCTTAGGCGTAAAAATCAGCACAATTGTTTACTTGTCAGTGAAGTTTTTGAATTCTTTGAATCTTAGTTTCTTCATCTGTTAAAAAAATCAACCTTCAAAGATTTTTTTTGTGTGAAGTGAGACATTTTTTATTACTCAATAAACTATTTTTGAATCATATCTATTTGAGATATCCTGTGTTAGCTTTGCTACCCTCATGTCTTACTTTCTCAGTACAGTTAGTTGTCCAGGCTCCCACTTTCAGCATTTGGTTTGATCACAGTGTAATAAATTTTCTGGGCTGAGTTCTTGCAGCTAGCTTTCATTTCCACAGTCAGTCCATCAACAACATATACTAATGGGTAATATGACTTGACATGTCAGAAATTTACAGAGAAGTTGTCATGATTCATGATTTTGAGAGAGCCTCAAAACCAAAATATACACAAATGCATAATTTTTACATATAACACACGCATATTAACTAATAAATAAATAAAAATAAAATAATAGTATAATTTACGGTCCAAAATTACCAGTTTTATCATACCAAGAACTAGAAAAATATCAACTTGAATGAGAAAATACAGTAGAAAATGCCAAAACTAATATGGCACTAAATTTGAAATTATCTGGCAAGGATTTAAAAGCAGCCACCACAAAGATGCTCTAAGCAATTATAAACATGCCTGAAACAAATACAACTAGAAAATTTAAGAAATGAAAACTTAAAATATCAAGTAGAAAATTTTATTTTTATAATTGTATTTTTCATTTTAAGTATATTTTATTGATCATGCTATTACAGTTATCACAATTTTTTTCTCCCCTTTCTCTCCTTGAACCCCACCCCACCTTAGTTCATGTCCATGGGTTGTACATACAAGTTCTTTGGTTTCTCTATTTCCTATATTATTCTTTGCTCTCCCTGTCTCTTTTATGCCTACCAATTATGCTTTTATTTCCTGTACCTTTTCCTCACCATTCTCCCCCTACCAACTGATAATCCACCATGTGATCTCTCCATTTCTGTGATTCTGTTGTTGTTCTAGTTTGCTTAATTTTTGTTTTTGTTTTAATTTCTATTTTTTTAGGTTCAGTTGTTGATAGTTGTGGGTTTGTTGTCATTTTACTGTTCATATTTTCTATCTTCTTCTATTTCTTAGATAAGTCCTTTTAACATTTCATATAATAAAGACTTGGTAATGATGAACTCCTTTAACTTGACCTATCTGGGAAGCATTTTACCTGCCCTCCCATTCTAATTTGATAGCTTTGCTAGATAGAGTAGTCTTAGATGTAGGTCCTTGCCTTTCATGACTTTGAATACTTATTTCCAGCTCCTTCTTGCCAGCAAGGTTTCTTTTGAGAAATTAGCTGATAGTCTTATGGCAACTCCTTTGTAGGGAACTGTCTTGTTTTACCTTGTTTCTTTAAAGATTCTCTTCTTATCTTTATTCTTGGGTGATTTAATTATGATGTGCCTTGGTGTGTGCTTCCTTGAGTCAAACTTCTTTGGGACTCTCTGGGCTTCCTGGACTTCCTAGAAGTCTATTTCCTTCACCAGATTGGGGAAGTTTTCCTTCATTATTTATTCACATAAGTTTTCAATTCCTTACTCTTCCTCTTCTCCTTCTGGCACCCCTATGATTAGGATGTTGGAACATTTAAAGTTGTCCCAGAGACTCCTAAGCCTCTCCTCATTTTTTAAAAATTCTTGTTTCTTCATTCTGTTCTGGTTGAATGTTTATTTCTTCTTTTTGTTCCAAATCATTGATTTGAATCTCAGTTCATCCCTTCACTGTTGGTTCCCTGTATAGTTTCCTTTATTTCACTTTGTTTAGTTAGCCTTCACTCCTTTCTTCATTTTGCAACCAAGCTCAGTCAATTCTGTGAGTATCCTGATTACCTTTGTTTTGAACTCTGCATCTGATGGGTTATTTCTTTCCTTGTCACTAAACTCTTTTTCTGGAGTTTTGATCTGTTCTTTCATTTGGGTTATATTTCTTTGTCTCGGTGCACATGTTATGTTGTAAGGAGCAGAGCCTTAGGTATTCCCCAAGGTAGGGCAACCTTCTTTGGGCATTATGAAACTATCTGTGGGGGAGGGGTCAGAGAGGGCACAATGCCCCTCACTTGCTCTGGTCTAGCCCCACTTTCCAACATACTCTCCTGTGAGACTGGGAGTTTCTCCTGCCTTTGCAGCCTCCTCAGAATTTTTCCACTGGAGGTTTTGAGTCTTTAGTTCCCCAGTGAGCCAGCCCACCACACCTGTGTGGTCTGCCACCTTGCCTTGTGCCCTCTCCAACCCTGCTGCCCATCTCTGCCCCTCCTACCATTCTGGATGAATGTTTCTTTAACTCTTGATTGTCTGAGTTCCATGCAGTTTGATTTTCTGGTAGTTTTGGTGGTTTATTATTTTCAAATTTGTTGTTATCCTTATTTTGGTTGTGCAAGGAGGTGAAGCATTTCTACCTAAGCCTCCAACTTGACTAGACTCAGGTATAAATTTTAGAATTGATAAATATAATAACCAGAATAAGACACCCTGTGGATGAGTTCAATATCAGAATGGAGAAGGTAGAATAAAAAAACCTGGATTTAAATTAGAACAACAGACATTATCCAATGTGACTCACATAGAGAAAAAAGACATCAAATAATTGAGTATAACTTCACAGGACTATGAGACTATAACAAAAGATCTACCATCTTTGTTATCAGAGTCCCAAGAAGAGAAGAGAAAAGAGTGGGATTTAAAAAGCATTTCAAGAAATAATGACTGGCAATATTCCAAATTTGTTAAAAGTCATATATCTACTAATTATGACATGAGAAAAAACAAAATTGGAAAAATCCAAGGACATTCATTTAAAGACATATTGTAATCAAACTTCTTAAAGCTAAAGTCAAAGACAAAAATTTTAAATCAGTGAGGAAGAAATAACAAATAACACTTAACAATATAAATGACAACAGTTCCTCCCCATGACAGTGGTGACCAGAAGTTAGCAGCACACTTTTCAAGTGATAAAAGAGAACAGCTGTCAATCCCCAACTCTATATTTGGCAAAATTCACCTTCAGGAATGAAAGAGAGTAAAGATATTCTCAAGTGAAGGGAAAATGACTTTGTAACTAACATACTAAACTGAAAAAATGACTAAATAATATTTTGGAATCAAAAGAAAATGATAAAAAAATCTTAGTACATCAAGAAGAAGCTGTGGAAAACAGTATAAAATTTCCCCCCAAGAAACTAAAGCTGCAATATGATTTAGCACCCAAAGGATTTTAAATCATAATTTCAGAGATATCTCTATCCCCATGTTCACTGCAGCATTATTCACAACAACCAAGAGAGGGAAACAACCCAAATGTTCATTGAGAGATGAATGGATAAAGGAAATGTGGTATATGCACATATTTTTCAGCCTTTACAAAGAAGGAAATTCTATCATAGTGCAGCAGCATGAATAAACCATGAAGACATTATGCTAACTAAAATGAACTACTCTCATAAGGACAAATAGTGCTTAATTCCTCTTATATGAGGCATCCAAATTAGCCAGAGAACAGAAGTAGATGATGGAAAGGTGGTTATCATAGGATAAAAAGAGAGGGATAAAGGGAATTGTTCAATGGATATAAAGTTACAATTTTCACAAAATGAATATATTTCCGAGACTTGCTCTACAACAGAGTGCCTATAGGTAACAATAAGATATCATATAATTAAAATTGTCAAGAGTTAGATATCATAGCAAGTCTTCTAAGCATAAGAAAAGATGGAAGCAGACAAAGAAACTTTTGGGTACAATGGGAATATTTATTATATACCTATGTCTGAACTCACTAAATTGTGTACATTAATTGTGTGCAGTTCTTGTATACCAATGACAAGGGTCCAATATAGCATCAGAAAAATTAGCGGTATCATGAAGATATTTTTAAGTTCAGGATTTCACAGACTCAGGAAATCAGAGCAGTTTATCTTAACAAAAAACAAAATATTGTGAATGCAGGCTGGTCATTTTGAGTTCTAATTGACTTCTGTATTTCACAAATTCTTTGAGAGTAGAAACTGTATGTACCTCACATATTTGCACAGGTAATCAAATAATTTGTAGCTATAGAATTAGTCAAGTGATCTATTCAGTCTTCTTTTATTTATAATGGAATGCATTTGTATAAATATTAGTTAAGATTTATTTTTGTTTCTTTGTAAAAGAACTTGGTTGCTTAAGTTTATTTTTCCTATATGAAATTATGGACAGTGAAAAAATAATGGACTGTGGAAAAATTGAAGACTGCCACCAAACCTAAGATGTCAACATAAAATTATGTTCATAATTTATAAAATTTGTGTATAAATTATATCTATTTCATTTTTAAACTTTTAGCAAAATAATAAGCTACTAAGCAACATTTTTAAAGCCCAACTTAAATTGCTGTAAATACCAACAGTGGTATTGCTGGGTCAAAAGGCAGTTTCATTTTAATTTTTCTGAGGAAATTCCATACTGCTTTCCAGAGTCCCTGCACCAGTCTGCATTCCCACCAGCAGTGCACTAGGGTTCCCCTTTCTCCACATCCTCACCAGCACTTGTTGTTTGTTGATTTGTTTATGATGACCATTTTCACCGGTGTGAAGTGGTATCTCATTGTGGTTTTAATTTTCATCTCTCTGATGACTAGTGATGCCAAGCATCTTTTCATATGTCTCTGGGTCCTCCTTGGAGAAATGTCTGTTCAAGTCCTTTGCTCATTTTTTAATTGGGTTGTTTGTCTTCTTGTAGTGGAGTGTGTGAGTTTTTTATATTTTGGAGATCACACCCTTGTCTGATCTACCCTATAAGTAGAACCTAATCAACAAAACAAACAAGCAAGCAAAATTCCACCAGAGACATTGAAATAAAGAACAAACTGACAGTAACCAGAGAGGATGGGAGAGGGGGATTTTAGGGGAATGGCCATCAAGGAACATACATAAAGACACATGGACAAAGCCAAAGATGGGTAGGTTTAAGGGTGGGTGGTGTGAATGAATGGGACAGGGGGTATGGTGGGGTGAAAATGGAGGCAACTATACTTAAACAATAAAAATAAGTAAATAAGTAAATAAATAAAATTGTTATAAACACATGTTTGTCATTAAGTCAAATTGACCTCAATTAATCTTAATTACTACATTTGTTAAAAACTTCAGCTACAGAGTATTTGGTTTCCTTTTAGAATTTGCAAGTTTTATTGTTTTGGCATTTGAATCCATAAAACATCTGTAGCTTATTCTTACATGTGGTATAAGGTATAGTTGTAATTTTATGTTTTTCCAAATTCCCACTTGTCCCAGACCATTGTTTAAAAAGCTAATCGTTGCTACAGTGATTTGAGAACCACCTTTATCGTATACTAATTTTTCATTTTCTTAGGTTTATATCTAGATTTATTTATTCAGTGTTTATATTCACTGTTATACTATCATGTTTGTCCATCATGTGCCAATATCATAGTGTTTTAATTATTGAGGCTCTATGGCATACTTTTATATGTAGTTGGAATAGCCCTCCTCTAAGTTCTTTCTTAGTGCTTCTCTATGGCTTTTCTTATGTGCCTCTTTTCCTACATTAACTTTAGTATCATGTTGTCCAACTTCATAACAAAGTTTGTTGGATTTATATTTGGGATTGAATTAAATATATAAATTAAATTTGGTAGAGCTGATAACTTTATGATGTTGAAACATCCAAGATCTGTGCATGTTTTTTCTATTTGTTCAACTTTAGTTTCAGGTCTTTGAAGAATGTTTTAGCAATTCCATATAGATTTTGCACATAATTGTTAAGTTGAATCCTGAGTGTTAATATTTTTGGTGCTATTATTTTAAATAAGCTTTTTATTTACCATTATGTTTACCAACTGGTTATTGCCTGTCTGTACTAATACTATTGACTTTTATTTCATAATTGATATACTGCTACTTCACCATATTTTTTTTATTGTTTGAGTTGTTTTAGCATTAATTATTTGGAATTTTCTAAGTATACATTTATACCATCTGAAAACAGAAAGTTTAACTTTTTTACCCTTTCTCATGTTTTGATTGATTTACTAATTGTGTTTACTAATACTATAACACAATGTTGAATAGTAGAGAAAAAAGTGGATAACTTTTTCTCATTTCTTATTTTAGGGGAAACGTTTCCCAATGACCAAAGGAATCCTGTTACTCTTTACCCATTTTTCTCCCACAGAAACTATCCATTTCAAAATTTCCTCTTTAAATCAATATATTATTTTGTCTCTTTCTAAAGACAATGCTCTAATCTACCAGGACATTTATTTTGCATTTTTAGACTTAGGGTATCCTCGCACCTTTTGGGAATGATTTTAGATCAGTCTTAGGCTAGCAACTCATTTTCTCTTTTCAGCATTTTTCTTACCGTAACAGTCATATTTGAGAGATCACTTGCAGTGATTTGGTGTTTTTAATTGGTTTATTTATAGTTATATTGAAGTTTGTATAGTGTCTGTTTTATGTTTTGCCATAGGCATAGTTTTACATGGTTTATTTTTGCTCTTGTTTTTCTCCTTAGTTTTTGAAGTAAGTATTCTGAGACCCAGATCTTAGCAATTGCCATTGCTTTTAGCTACATCCATATTCAGAAAGGTACTTATTTATGAGTTTGTCTGTATTTTGCTTGTTCGTTCAGTTTGTTCATTAGATTTCACATATAAGTGAAATCATGTGATTTTCGTCTTTCTCTGACTGGCTTATTTCACTTAGTATAATGTTCTCCAGGTCTGTAGTTGGAGATCAAGATGACAGTGATGGGTTGCGGGGGGAGGTTATGGAGTGGAGGGATTGAGCAAAAAGGAAAAAGGACTCATGGACATAGACAATAGTGTGGTAATTGCAAAGGGTAAGGGATATATAAGGGTTAAATGGTAATTAAAATACAATAAAATTAAAAAAATAAAGAAAGGTACTTATTTTACTACTTTTCTGAACACTCAGATTGACCTTCAGTACTCTAGTACCTATCCGCATTCCTACTAATCATGTAAAAGATTATTCTCACTATAGTTTCTTATTCTAAAAACTGAAAACCAGTAGCCTATTTTTATTTTCATTGCATTTCTGTGGCCACAGAATAAGAAGATAATAATCTAATAAGATTCCAGATTCTGTATCTCCACTGTGAGTTATCTGTGCAGAGACATCACCATATTTTCTTAGGTTCTTTCTTATCTTTGCTTCTTTTCTTTTTTCTTTTCTTATAGAAGTACACAGTATAGTAATCACTGGTCGTATTCATGTATATTGCAAATATATCCTCACTTAAAATCATCTTATCTTGAAAAATTAACAACAATTGCCATATTCAAAATACCTTTTTTCTTCTATTTCATTTTATGCCTTGCTTAAAAAAATCTTCCTCCAAGCTAAAGTAATAAAATAATACTTATTATTTTCTTATATTATTTTAAGTATGTGTGTGTATGTACATATTTATTATATCACTTTAAATCTTCTGAAGTTTGTTTTATATTGTAGTATAAGGTAGGTTATATATACAACTTAATACTTTTTTTCTATCCAAAGATTAAACAAATGTACAAAAGTTTATTTACCTATAAATATCATAAAATAATAGATAAGTAATGGTTATTTAAGGCAAAAATTATACAACAAACATTATGGATCAGCTTTAACCCAAATTATCCAGTCAAGTCCTTATAGTTTGCATCTATGGTCACATAATTAATAGCTGCAAGGAAGTTTTCATAGGTACCATACTAATCAGTAATAAGGTAACAAAGAATATAATAATTTTAAAGCATTTGATGTTTTGAAGTTAAATTCATTTTATTATATTCAAATATTAAAACAGTGACTTTTAAAAAAATAATGTTATTTATTAAATTTCTCTACTATGCAATCTACTCACATACTGATCATGCTGAACAAAATCAGGTTTAGAATGTCATAATACAACCAAATGGAGTAAAGCTGCCTTTTATCCAAGAATCCAGTGTTTCTATGTCCCACCATTTGGTTATTTAAAATCATTTCCTATATAGTCTACTTTCTGTAGCATTGCCATTCTCTCTTTCACATAAGCATAAACTCTCACACAGTGTAATTTTGTGGAAGAAATCAAAGATGTTATAACTTTTCCCTCACTACAAACCAATTAAGAGATAGTTTGAAGCACTTTTTTCCATATGTTATGAGAATTAATGACAAAATAGATAAACTGTCTTACCATCTCTAAATTAATTAAAAGAGCATTAACACTAAATTGATTTGTAAGTCTTAAACACTTCATTTGCATAATCAGGTCTTCAAATAAGGCAGATAATAAAATCATGTTTTTACAAGGGCAAAATAAAAATTCCTCATTCTAGAGTTTCTTCTATTCTTAGAATCCCTAGTAATTTGACAATGTAAAACCTGGATTGTCAAAAGATGGCAATTAAAAATAAATATTACAGGTAATCTGTATTTTCCTTACTGAACAGAATCTCAATTTTTTTCTTTTTCTTTCTCAACTTAGTAAAATATGTGTCACTTGCTTCCCAGAATAATAGGTTAAATGGCTGACTTTATTTGAAAATAATTGCCAGTCTCATCATCATTCTCTCTCCATTGGAA
The DNA here is from genome assembly GCA_028533065.1 of Trachops cirrhosus. Lineage (NCBI taxonomy): Eukaryota > Metazoa > Chordata > Mammalia > Chiroptera > Phyllostomidae > Trachops > Trachops cirrhosus. The sequence goes on from CM052541.1 coordinate 73,981,612, forward strand.
ATATTCTCTGAAAATCATATCTAATGGTGCATTCTAAGTATCTCTTTTTGCCAGAACTTAGGAAATAAACCAGCCTGAACAAAGGAGAAAGTGAAGCATGCTATAAATTATGTAGAATTCTTTTTTTAAAAAAGATTTTATTTATTTATCTTCAGAGGGGAAGGGAAGGAGAGAGGGAGAGAAATATCAATGTATGGTTGCTTCCTGTGCATTCCCTGCTGGGACCTGGCCTGCAACCCAGGCATGTGCCCTGACTGGGAATCGAACCATGATCTCTTGGTTCACAGGCCCATGCTTAATCCACTAAGCTACACCAGCCAGGGCAAATTATGTAGCATTCTTAATGGTTGTGGGAACATGTGCAGAATTTAAGTAATTTTAAGCAAAGGAAATATACCTACAGTTGATTTTGATGACAATGTCTTTGGAAGAATACCAGAGACATTTTTGCAGCTGAATATTGTCCTGACTCCATTAAGAATACATTTTCATTGTACATTTATTATACATTTGGAAGGTCCAAAATGTCACTTCAAAATAATAACACAGTTGGTATAACTTCAGAAATAAATGTCTATATAGGTCAATATTGTTCAGCAATTTTCCCAAGGGACAGTTTTCAAAGACTAAATGACCTATTTCTGCATTCATATTGGATTTCCCTTTTGAAAAATTCATTGCAACTTTTCACATTTCCTGTTTTCAACCACATTAGAAGAGATTCAGATTAGGTCCACAATAAGAAGGGTAACCTTGGAAGTTCAGGAGTAGAATCCCAAGAGACAGATGGTACCAAATCAGTTAAAGGTAAACTGCAGCAGATGCTCCCCACTATTTCCCACTGGCACTTACCACATAATTTATAACTTGAATGTAAACTGACACAATAAATGAAAAGATGCCCTGGACTTCAGAAGTGGAGGTGGGAGGAGGCAGATCTGTGCAGGTGATTCAGCAGACATGCTTTCCTGTTCTACTTCTTGTCAGGCCCATCTGTATACATGAACACAGGAGATCCTAAGCACAGACAAATGGCTCTTTTTTTTTTTCTTTTCAGCTTTGAATAACTTATTCCACCTCCCTGGACAAATTTAGAAAAGTAACTGTGTTCTCTCACAGAGTTTAGATTCTTCCTCAATACCACCACTGCACCATTCCTGTTGTGCTTATTGCAACTGAACTGAACAAAATACACTCTCAGGTCTTCCTTTGCTGCCTCATCTACCTAAAACTAAGTTATCTTCCCCACTCATCATCACTTAGATAAAGTAATAAACTAGTATGAAACAGGGTAAAATTGCTGTGTCACCACAAGGGAAAATCAATACATATTTGTTATTATTATTGCATGATGAGATATTACCATTTTCCTGGCCTTAATTTCATATATGCACCCATGATATTCTAATTTCAAAACAATGCATAGAAAATGATACACTTTTAGATAGAAATGGTAAAACATCTCTTATAATGGGATGTCATACTTGACTAATAATTAGAATGACCTGGAGAGATTTAGAAACATAAGTGAGTCCCCCAAGACTTGTTGAATCACATCCATAATTTGTTAAAAGCTACACATATGATTATGTTGCATATCCAGGATTGAAAACCAGTGTTCTACATTCTTGAAAGTGTTGAAAGTCATTGAAAGTGTTGTCCTAGGCCAGGGGCAATAGCAGCATTGCCTGAGAGACTTTTTTAGAATTTCAGAATCTCAGCTCCAGTCCAGACCTACTGAGTCAGAATGTGCATTTTTATAAGATCTTCAATGATTTGTATGTACATTAAAGTCTGAGAAACACTGAGGTGGAAGCAGCTACAACAGGGAGTATTTGGCACCTAGACCTGATGAAGTAAGTAGCTTTGACTTAAAAAAAGCATATAGTATTGAAAATATATCTACACTATGAACCCTAACAATGATGTTTTAATCACCTTATTTCTTTGATGAGTTAGCTCTAAATGAAGGTCATCCTTTGATAGCTTTTTTCTCTAAAATTAGGGGGCTTCCACGTGAATATAATTAATGAGTAAACTTATTTTATTGAGCAAATCAGCCCATTCGAACAACTTATTTGCTCCAAGAGATAGATGGGCCATTAGGCTGGCAGCCTCAATGTAGATTTCCAATTTTTATGTTTGCCCAGATTTAAGTTCCAAAAATGTTTTAATATACAATGTTTACTAAGTAACACAAGCATGAAGAAAATTAAAATATTCAACATAATAATGCATGTAATATATTGTACTATTAAATATTTATTAAGCACTAACAAGTGCTAACTCTACAAAACACAGAGTTACATTCCACTGCTTCCCAGGACAACACTAAAGACAAAGCAAAACAATAACACCTGTGATAGTGCACTCAGTTTCAGCTCAGAAGACCCACAAAATTAAAATAAAATGTGTCATTTGGACCAGGACATCCTTAAGCAATTAGTTTAGTCTCTCTTGGAATTAATGCACATAGAATAAATGATACAAGTTAAGGAGATATTTGTAAAAAATCTCATATTTTTAAAGATATTTTCATGGTTTGAAAATGTCAGCTACAACAATATGACAATGAAAGTTATATAGAAATGAAACATTTGCTTTTCCAGAAAACCATTCAAGGACTTCCCTTCTGGGCTGACTGTTCCATCTGCACCTTCTCTGTGGAATCCCATCTGTCTGCCAATCTTGGTGTTTCCCAACACTCATTCAAAATATGATACATCAGTTTATTTAATTGGGTGTGCCTCTAACTGGTGGTATTTCTTTTGGAACGTGGCTAGGGCCTGGAGACAGTTTATTTCTACAGAGTGTGGACAGGCATGAGGAAATCAGAGTGAGGCTTGTAGGTTTTGAAAAGTATGATGAGGATGAAAAATGAACTCCTAAATTACACCATCTGTTGAAATGCATACATGATCATATAAACTAGATTGCCATTCGTTAATTCATCATTCTTTACTAATCCATTTAGCAAAATGGTAGCCACTGTCCTGAGTGCTGGAAACACTAACTCAAAATATATTTACTCTTTCAAGGAACTTTAGCTTTGGTAGAAAACCATATTTAATTTTAAAACTATTTTTACATATATTATAATCTTCTGGAATGCACTAACTTATCCGCTAGCATGACTTCATTGCACTTATGCATGTATATTTATGACAGTGTTTTTGTAATAGAATGAAGTGTTTCTGAATTAAATAAGATGCTTGCTATTTGCTCTTCAGAATAGAAGACAGTTAAGGAAATCAAGACTGGAGAATTAGAAGAACGATGCAAATTAATACAACAATGAAATACCACTTCACACTGGTCAGAATGGCCATCATAAAAAAATCAACATACAGCAAGTGTTGGAGAGGTTGTGGAGAAAAGGGAACCCTAATGCACTGCTGGTGGGAATGTTGACTAATGCAGCCACTGTGGAAAACAGTGTGGAATTTCCTCAGGTAACTAAAAATGGAACTGCCTTTTGACCCAGCAATTCCACTGCTAGGATTATATCCTAAGAACCCTGAAACACCAATCCAAACACTATGCACCCTAGTGTTCATAGCAACACAACTTAAAATAGTCAAGTGCTGGAAGCAACCTAGGTGTCCATCAGTAAATGAATGGATCAAAAAACTATGGTACATTTACACAATGGAATTCTATGCAGCAGAAAGAAAGAAGGAGCGCCTACCCTTTGCCACAGCATGGATGGAACTGGAAAGCATTATACTAAGTAAAATAAGCTGGGCAGTGAAAGACAAATATCATATGATCTCACCTTTAACAGGAACCTAAACAACAAAACAAAGAAACAAGCAAAATATAACCAAAGACACTGAAATAGAGAACAGGCTGACAGTGACCAGAGGGGAGAAGGGAGGGAATTTCAGGGGAATTCTGGGGGAAAAGGGGAAGGATTTACAGGAACAAATATAAAGGACATATGGACAAAACTAGGGGGGTGGTGGAAATGGGAAGGAGGTTGGAAGGGCTATGGGAGTGGCCTGGGATGGGAGTAAAGGACAGAAAACTGTACTTAAACAATGATTAAAATTTAAAAAAAAAGACTGTAGGATTAGAGAACAATGCATTCTGCCTCATGCCTGGCACAAAAGGAAATTAAGAGAATTAGACACATCTTCCCATGGTCATAGTTTTTTTCATCTCCAAATCTGAAGTTGCCACAAGAATACTGGGTTTCCTTAGTCACATTGTCCCCATTTTCCATAGTGCTTTTAAACAACCTTTGCTTAGAGTAATTCTGCAATATCCTTCACAACCCAGTTTCAACTATGTTTTCTCCATTAAGGTTTCCTTGGTATTTGCAGTCTGGGTATTGTCCACTTTTGTTATCCTTCAACTTGTGGCCACCCTGCATAAGATATTAGGTCTTACTTGCATGTGGTTTTATAAATAATTACTCCACATGTCTTTTTGTCCAATAGTATTTAAACTCTTAGAAAGGTTAATATTACATCTGTGATGTTCTCAGTTTATGCAAGTGAATGCTTACTGAATATGCAGAAAATGCTCCAATTATTTATTGATTAATGAATGAATGAATTCATAGATTGCTAAGTAATTCATTTCCAGGTCATGCTTCCTTTAAATATTCTTCATGTGAAAAGTAAACAATATCTCCTTCTACTCCCATCCCTACCTTCACCTCCTACTAACATTTATTGCTGCATGGTTTTGAATGCTTCATTTTTATCATTCCAGAATACCCTTCTCTTAATATTTCTGTAATGTGAAATACTATCTTTGAGAATAATGATTACTGTGTATTTCTTAGGAGGAAATCATTTGTTCTTATCTTCTCATAATTCTTCATTGTTTTTATCATAAAATGACTTTTTATTATTTATTAATTTATAAGTAAAACCAAGAATTTTGATACTTGCTACAGCATTTGACTCAAACAAATAAAACCCTCAAATGGTTCTTCATTCACTCTTCTTCACACTTTGACTCACCTCACCTTCACAAAGAGGCCAGATTTGACTGAACTCCCCTATATTAGTATTCTATTGCTGTATAACAAATATTCCACAAACATAGCAGTTTAAAACAGTACATGTTTATTATCTCACAGTTTCCACTGGTTGGAGGCCAGGCATCACCTAGCTGCATCCTTTTTGCTCAGGTCTCACAAGGCTGTAATCAAGGTGTTGGCCAGGGCTGAGATTCTCATTTGTGCTCAAAGTCCTCTTCCAAGATCAAGATTATTGGTAGAATTTATCTCTTCGTGTTTGGAGGGTAACCCCGACCCAGTTTCTTACTGGCTGTAACAACTACTGACTGCTAACTCCTAGAGACTGCCTTCAATATCTCACCAAGTGGCCTCCTTCATTCATAACACGGTATTGAATTTATCTTCTAGGCCAGATGGAGAACACTACTCTGATGTTTCATTATCTTTTAAATGTCTCATGAGATTAGGCCAAGTCTACTCAGAGTAATTGTCCTTTTATTAACTCCCAATCAACTGGTTAGGAGCCTTAATCACATCTGTGAAATCCTTTTGTCATATAATGAGAGTGATATAGAATTATATACACAGGTCTTCTCCACACTCAAGGAGAGGGTATAAAAGCACAAGGGTCATTGGAGGTTATTCCAAAATTCTGTCTAGCAAAATCTCTTATTCTGCTCTATATCTATCTCCTTTTCCTTCATAATATACAAGCTATATCATACATACACTTATTATATTTATTGTTATTGTCTATTTCTCTCCATTTATTGTTACTGTTTACCTCTTCCTCAGTAATAGGGATCTCAATGTCCACTTTTTCTTTTCTTTTTTTTGAACACATGTGCTCTGAGATCTAAGATAAAGCTTGTTCCATTTTAGATAATAAATAAGAAATAGGTAAATAAGTAAAGAATTGTAAAAGTGCTTCACCATCAACAAAAAATATTTAGAGAAGGTATTTTATTGCGATAAAGACAGACAGTTCTTTCTTGTTACCCTGAAAGCATTTATTTAATCACTGCATTTATGCATAACATTAGAGAAACTATTAAATAAACAGTATACAGCCCACAAAATTCTACAGGCATACAGAAATAAAATTTTAACTGGTTTGTCTGGGACAAGTGAAGTAATTTGTTTTTAAACTTTTGTCCTAGTTCTTATGTTTTATCCAATTTTATACAAAGCTGCATTACTTTTAAAATTGTAAAAGAAAATTAAATATCCTATAATAATTCTCAATTACATGCTTTGAAATAGAAATTTGTTCACAAATGTCTCTTTGGTGATTTTGTAAGTGGTTGTGTTAACAGAGTAAAACTTAGTTTTTTAGTTACATAAAGATGAAGTTGATTAATTATTCTTAAAGTAAATGTTTTCAATGATAGGTTCTATACACAAAAATAGGAAAAATTTCCTCAAAATGGTGAAAAGTGAGGAGCTAAAATACTCCATGCCTTGTAGAAGTTGCTAAGTGATTTTACATTTTCACCTGCTATTCAATATGTTAATCTATGATCTCAAATTATGTAACATTAAGGCAAGTTCATTAATTAGAACTGGAGAGTGCCTTTATCATCGTTACCTAAAGGAATCTAAGGAACATAATGTGTTTGAAACAAAGAAATCATCCTGCCAATAAAAACAGTGGAAGTAATTAGACTTAGAGATTGAGTCTCATATTGACTAGTTGTGTGAATTAAGGCAATTTTCTTAACTTTAAATAACTGCTTTAATATTTACTAGGTGTGAACTCTGGAGAGATGTAAAACTGTGCCTTGTTTTTAGAAACAAGAAAACATAGGAATAGTACACCTCCTATGTACTGAGAATAGCATTAAAAATGATCATTTATATGTCATACTGGACAGTGCCAGACACAGTATATCTTATTTTATTATTATAAATATGATAATAAATATTATAAATACTATATTTCAGTGAATTTGTAAAACACTGAGGAAGCACTAAATTTTTTTTATGATAAATATTTTTAAATTTAAACAATATTGGGTTTTCTTATTATAAGAAATAACTACACTGAGCTAGCATAAAGAATATCTTGAAAGCATTTACTTCATATTTTCACAAGAATTAAACATTAGTTTTCTTCTTTGTCAACTGTCTGTGGGATGACACAGGGTCTTCTTATAGAGAAATGTGTATCTTCCTATCCAAGTTTAAGCAGGATATAGTTAGAACAGTTGACTAATTTTGCTCTCCAAACATGAAGAGGAGGATGATTCCTGAGCTCATGCCAAACAGTACAAATATTTTGGGTGTAATTTTTCACAGGAACTTGCTTGATTTTTTTATGACATCAGGAAACCATAACCTTATATTTTCACATGAGTCTGTGATTAAAATATGCTTAAGAGAAAAAAATTCTTAAGAAAACTTTATTTCTTCTTGCTTTTAGTAAGGATTCAGAAACCTTGAAACAATGCTGTTGTCCCCCATCTGCCCCCTTTCTTTTTCTCCCTTTCCCCCTCCCTCCCTCTTTCTGTCCAACCCTTCCTCCTTCCTAGCATATTATAGCACACTATTCTGGGTGTAGGAATATCTTCCATTTTTAATTGTTAACTCAAACAAGAGATTGTGACAGCAGTTTCTGCTTAAATAACTATTAGTTAATTACTCTATATTGGCAAATACAGATAGAGATAAAGACAGAGACAGATAAAAGTGATAGAGATATATACACCCACTGTGACTGAGATAATTGAACACTACTTCCTGAAGTTTCAAATACATTTCTAGGTGGACAAGCTCCAAGTTACTGTCTCTGTCTCTAAGATGACAAAGTATAACCAAACAAATGAAAACTTTAACATGGATAATAATGCCATTATTATTACTTTGATGATGTTACTATATCATTTTGCTGACCTTTTTGAAAACCCAAAGAATTTTCACAAATGTCGTCTAAATATTTACTGCAATTACTAATTAACTTTTATTTTTATTTATTTTTTTTGGAATTAATCCTCAAGATTTTATTAACACTGTACACAGGCCATATTTTTAATTGCTTTAAAAAACAAGTAAATTAGCCCTGGCCATTTTAGTCAGTTGGTTGGAGCATCATCCCATATACCAAAAGGTTGTAAATTTGACCCACATCAGGGCACATACCTAGACTGAAGGTTTGATCCCCGGTCAGGGTGCATACAATCAATGTTTCTCTCTCACATTGGTGTTTCTTTCTCTCTATCACTCTCTCCGCCGCCCCCCCCTTTCCCTCTCTAAAATCAATAAACATACTCTGGGATGAGGATTTTTAAAAAAGAATTTTTAATCTAGTATGAAGACAAAAATAATTTTTTTAATAGTCACAGGAGAAAATACTATCTGCCTATAGTAGATGACAGGAAAATGACAGGTAAATACTTTATAAATTGTTAAGTTTTTTTAAAGAAAAAAAATACTAACTCCTGAAATATGACGGCTGTCAATGATGAACTAAATTAACAAATCTAACAAACTTTTCTCAAATCTCATTCTCCTTGGATTTCTTTGTCCATTCATTTATCCTCTAAAAACTGATCATTAGCCTCCTTTCCTTTATTTTGCTCCAATAGGCATTTTCCCCAGCCATCTTCTATATTCTCCCCTCAGTAACCTTAAGTAACCTGTTCTAATGGTCCTCAAATGTGTATTCTATTTCCCAGCCTTCCACCTGCACACCAGCTACCCAACAGAGGCGTCCAGCCTTTTGGCATCTCTGGGCCAAACTGGAAGAAGAGTTACCTTGGGCCTCACACTAAATACATCACAACACATAACTACAAAAAAATTACCATGCTTCAAGCAAATTTATGATTTTGTATTGGGCCAAATTCATAGCCATCCTGTGTAGCATGTGGCCCACAGGCCACAGGTTGGACATCCTGCCCCATAACATGCTTCCATCTACCTTTTGGGTACCTGCCACTCCAAATGGTGTACCTGAAACAAAATTCTTTCTCCAAAAAACTGCTCTAAATGTTTTATTCTTCATAAAGTGTAACATTTTCATACTTCTGCCATTTTTTAATGGCTTTGCTCTTCATGCCGCCTAATTAGTTAGTTCTAATCCTGTTGATTCTACTTTAATACAGTTTTCCAAAATTTGGGAGGCTTCAAAAGATCACTGTTTTTTACTCCCTATTTCTTTTTTAAAATTATTTTATTGTTGTTCAATTACACTTGTCAGCATTTTCCTCCCACCACACCCCACCCCAGCCAAAACTACTTCCCTTCCTTGCTTCAACCTTCCCCCCTTGGTTTTGTTTGTGTCCTTTATAATAGTTCCTGAAAACCCTTCCCCCCATTATCCCCTCCCAAGTTCCCTCTGGTTACTGTCATATTGATCTTAATTTCAATGTCTCTATTTACATTTTGCTTATTTGTTTGTTCTGTTGACTAGGTTCCAGTTAAATGTCAGATCATATGGTATCTGTCCCTCACTACCTGGCTTATTTCACTTAGCACAAGACTCTCCAGTTCCATCCATTCTGTCACAAAGAGTATAAGCTCCTTCTTTCTCTCTGCTAAGTAGTATTCCACTGTGTAAATGTGCCATAGTTTTTTGATCCATTCATTTACTGATGGGCAACTAGGTTGCTTCCAGCACTTGGCTATTTTAAGTTGTGTTGCTATGAGCACTAGGGTGCATAGTGTTTGGATTGGTGTTTCAGGGCTCTTAGGATATAATCCCAGCAGTGGAAATGCAGGATCAAAAGGCAGTTCCATTTTTAGTTACCTGAGGAAATTCCACACTGTTTTCCACAGTGGCTGCATCAGTCAACATTTCCACCAACAGTGCACTGGGGTTTCCTTTTCTCTACATCCTCTCCAACCGTTGTTTGTTGATTTTTTTATGATGGCCATTCTGACCAGTGTGAAGTGGTATTTCATTGTGGTTTGAATTTTCATCTCTCTGATGGCTAGTGATGCTGAACATCTTTTTATATGTCTCTGGGCCCTCTGTATGTTTTCCTTGGAGAAGTGTCTGTTCAAGTCTTTTGCACACTTTTTAATTGGGTTTTCTGTTTTCCGGAGTGGAGTTGTATGAATTCTTTATATATTTTGGAGATCAAATCCTTGTCCAAGGTATCATTGGCAGTTATGTTTTCCCATATGGTTCGTTTTCTTTTCATTTTAATGCTGTTTTATATAGCCATGAAGAAGCTTTTCCAGTTGATGAGGTCCCATTTGTTTATTCTTTCCTTTATACCCCTTGCCTTAGGGAATGTATCAGTGAGGATGTTGCTGTATGGAATGTGTGAGATTTTCCCGCAGACGTTTTCCTCTAAAACTTTTATGGTGTCAAGACTTATATTTAAGTTGTTCATCTACTTTGAATTTATTTTTGTGTATGGTGTAAGTTAATGGTAGTGTTTCATTTGTTTTTCGTGTAGCTGTCCAGATCTCCCAACACCGTTTGTTGAAGAAGCTATTTTTACTCCATTTTATGCTTCTTCCCCCTTTGTCAAATATTAATTGAGTGTAGAGATTTGGATTTATTTCTGGGCTCCTTGTTCTGCTCCATTGGTCTATGTGTCTGTTCTTATGCCAGTACCAGGCTGTTTTTATTACAGTAGCCTTATAATAGAGTTTGATATTAAGTATTGTGATCCCTCTTGCTTTGTTCTTCTTAAAATTGCTGCAGCTATTTGGGGTTATGGTTCCATATAAATTTCTGAAATGTTGGTTCTATCTGTGAAATGCATCATTTGTACATTAATAAGGATTGCATTGAATCTATAGATTGCTTTATGTAGTTATGGCCATTTTGATTATGTTAATTCTTCCAATCCAATGAGCATGTTACATGTCTCCATTTGTTTCTGTCTTCCTTAATTTCTTTCTTCAGTGTTGTGTAGTTTTCTGAGTACAGGTTTTTTACCTCCTTGGTTAGGTTTATTCCTAGGTACTTTATTTTTCTTATTTTTCTTGTTGTTATATTAAATGTTTTTCCCCTGATTTCTGTTTCTGATATTTCATTGTTGGTGTACAAAAATGCCTTTGATTTCTGAATATTGACATTGTGTTTGCTGTTTTGCTAAATTCACTGCTTAGGTTGAGCAGCTTTTTGGTGGAGTCTATAGGATTTTGTATGTACACTATTATGTCATCTGCAAACACTGAGAGTTTTGCTTCCTCCTTTCCAATTTCGATGCCTTTTATTTCTTTTTTTTTTTTTTGTATGATTGCTATGGCTAAGACTTCCAATACTATGTGGAATAGGAGTAGTGAAAGTAGGCATCCTTGTCTTGCTCCTGATTTTAGAGGGAAAGCTCTAAGTTTTTGCCCATTGAGTATGATGTTGGTTGTAGGTCTCTCATATCTGACTTTTATTATGTTGAGGAATGCTCCCTCTGTTCCCACTTTGCTAAGTGCTTTTATCATAAACGGGTGCTGTACCTTATCAAATGCTTTTTCTGCATCTATTGATATGATCATGTGATTTTGTCTTTCCTTTTGTTTATGTGAAGTATTACATTTATTGATTCGCAAATATTGTACCATCCTTCCTCCCTGGGATGAATCCCTTTAGGTCATGGTGTATGATCTTTTTAATGTATTGCTGGATGCAGTTTGATAATATTTCGTTGAGGATTTTAGTGTCTATGTTCATCAGTGATATTGGCCTGAAGCTTTCTTTCTCTGTTATGTCTTTATCTGGTTCTGGGATTAGAATGATGCTGGCTTCATAAGAATAGTTTGGGAGTCTTCCATCTTCTTCAATTTTTTTTGGATTAGTCTGTGAAGGATGGGGGTTAGCTCTACCTTAAATGCTTTGTAAAATTCTCCTGTGAAACTGTCTGGTCCAGGGATTTTAGATTATATTTTGTGAGTATGCATGTGTTAGAAGTTATTTGATTATTGCTTCAATTTCATTTGCTGTTATTGGTCTGTTCATGCTTTCTGGTTCTTCTTCATTCAGTTTGGGAGATTACATTTTTCTATAAATTTGTCCATTTCACCTAGGTTTTCAAATTTCTGGGCATATAGTTCTTCATAGTAATTTCTTACAATCCTTTGTATTTCTGTGGTAATCTCTCCTCATTCATTTCTGATTGTGTTTATTTGGGCCTTCTCTCTTTTTTTCTTGATGAGCCTGCTAAAAGGCTTGTCAATTCTGTTTATGTTTTCAAAGAACCAGATTCTGGATTTATTGATCCTTAGGATTGTGTTTTTAGTCTCTATGCCATTTAATTCTGCTCTGACCTTGGTTTTTTCCTCCCTTCTACTTTTCTGGGTTGTCTTTTTTGTTGTTCCTCAAGTTCTTGTAGGCATAGGGTTAAGGTTGTTTATGTGAAATGTTTGTATCTTTTTAGAAAGTCCTGCATTATTATGAACTTCCCTCTCATGACTGCCTTCGCTGTGTCCCATAAGTTTTGGGTTGTTGTGAGTTCATTTTCATTTATTTCCAGAAATTTTTTGATTTCTTCTTTTCCTTCATTCTTGACCCATTTATTGTTTAATAGCATGCTCTTCAGTTTCCTTGTGTTTGAGTGTTTGAGGGTTTTTTCCTTGAGGTTGGTTTCTAGTTTCAGTCCCTTGTGGTCAGAGAAAATGCTTAATATGATTTAAATTTTGTTGAATTTGTTGAGGCTTGTTTTTTGTTCTATCATGTGGTTTATCTTTGAAAATGTTCCATGTGCATTTGAAAAAAATGTGTGTTTTGCTTCTTTGGGGTGAAAGGCTCTATATATATTATCAATTAAGTCCATTTCATCTAGGGCATTGTTCAATGCCACAGTATCTTTACAGATATTTTGTTTGGAAGATCTATCCATTTTTGACAGTGGGGTGTTAAAATCCCCTACTATAATTGTATTGCTGTCAATATCTTTCTTGAAGTCCTCTAAGATTTTCTTTATATATTTGGGTGCTCTTATGTTGAGTGCATATATATTTACAATGTTTATGTCTTCTTGGTGGATTTTTCCTTGAGTATTATGAAGTGACCTGGGTCTCTCTTTATGGCCCTTTTTTTGAAGTCTATTTTGTCTGATACTGCCATCTTTTTTTTTTTCCTGTACATTTGCTTAGAATATTTGTTTCTAGCCTTTCACTTTCAGTCTGTGTAGGTTTTTTGTCCTGAGGTGGGTCTCGCAGGCAGCACATGTGTGGGTCATGATTTCTTATCCATTCAGCTGTTCTATGTCTTCTGATTGGGACATTTAATCCATTTATGTTTAAGATTATTGTTTTGATAGGTGATTATTCATTGCCATTTTTCATACCTGTGCTCCTCTCTCTCACTGTTTTTCTTCCTGTTCTTAAAGCAGGCCATTTGGCATTTCTTGCAGAGCGGGTATGGAGGAGGTATATTATTTGAGGATTCCTTTGTCTGGGAAGCTCTTTATTTAGCCTTCTATTTTAAATGAGAGCCTTGCTGGATACAGTAGTCTCAGTTGCAGGCCTATGATTTTCATTACTTGGAATATTTCTTGCCATTTCCTTATGGCTTGCAGCGTTTCCATTGAGAAGTCATCTGCTAACCTTATTGGGGCTCCCTTCTTTGTTACTTCCTGTTTTTCCCTTGCTGCCTTTAACTTTCTCTCTTTGTCTTAGAATTTTGCCATTTTAATTATGATGTGTCTTGTAGTGGGCCTCTTTGTGTTCCTCTTGATTGGGACTTTCTGTGTTTCCGGGATGCATGTGACTTTTTCTCGCATCAAATTAGCAAAGTTTTCCATCAGTACTTTTTCATACAGGTTTTCTATCTTTGCTTTTCTTTTTCCTTTATGGTTTCCCTATTATATGAATATTATTACATTTCATGTTGTCTTGCATTTCCCTTAACCCCTTTTCATTTTTTCTGGGCCTCTTTTCCTTTTCTTGCTCTTTCTGGGTGTTTTTTTCTACCTTTTCTTCCAGCTACCTGATCTGATCCTCTGCTTCATCTAGCCTACTTTTATTTATTTATTTATTTTTTCCTCATAATGGTCTGGAATGCATTCAATACTGTAAAGAGAGTTCAGAAACACTTTTGATTTTAAATAGAAGCTCAAAGACCTTGTTAATTGATAGAATAAAGTCATGTAAAACAAAAGTTAAATTAGATTAAAATGAAATATGCTTCATAAATGGTTCAATTAAAATGTAGCAGTCAAGCTCAACATGTTATTTTTTTTATTTTTTATTTTAGTTTATTCAGTACAGTTTCTATCCTTTATTCCTATTCAGCCTGCCCACACATTCCTCCCCGTTCCCTCCCCTTTCTAAACCCCCTAGTTTTATCCATGTGTCCTCTATATTTGTTCCTGTAAACCCTTCCCTTCTCCCCTGAAATTCCCTCCCCTCTCCCCTCTGTTCACTGACTACCTATCCTCTATTTCAGTGTATTTTGTTATATTTTACTTGTTTCTTTGTTTTGTTGTTTAGGTTCCTCTTAAAGGTGAGATCATCTGGTATTTGTCTTTCACTGCCTGGCTTATTTCACTTAGCATAATGCTTTCCAGCTCCATCCATGCTGTTGCAAAGGGTATGAGCTCCTTCTTTCTTTCAGCTGCATAGAATTCCATTGTGTAAATGTACCATAGTTTTTTGATCCATTCATTTACTGATGGGCAC
>CM052541.1:73996656-74074626 GCA_028533065.1 Trachops cirrhosus
AAGCGCATAATCAGTTACGTGCCTATATAGGAGAGGGTGGGCAAGCATTATACAGAAGCAGACGTGGCAGGTAACTATTAGTTTGAAAATATCATGCACGGGAACAGGGTAAGGCATTGGCTCACTGGTTGTAAAATTTCAAATTAACCGTGTCAAGTTACAAATTAACCGTGTCAAGTTACATGTTTTACGACCCTTTGTTCTAACACGAGGCAGAGTGTCCGTTTAGTAACCTCCTGTGCCCCGGGATCTAACCAGTCCTCTTTTGTCCTAGCTAGGTTCCTATTTTCTCATGGTCTAAGTTCTCCTCGCCCCTTACATGTGCCTTACTATCTCCGTGAAAACTATTCAACCCTACCACTACAGCATAACAGCAACCACAAACAACATGTAAACCAATGGCCATGATTGTGTTCTACTCTAACGTTATTTATACATGCTGAAATTTGAATTTTATATAATTTCCATGTTCCATAAAATATTGTCATTTTTTCAACCATTTACAATTTTTTAAATATTTCTTAACTTGTAGGTTGTACAAAAATCGGTGATAGGCTGGATTAGGTTTACAGGCTCTATTTTGCCCATTCCTGTCTAGAACCATACAGTACTGGGTAATTACTGAACCTCCCTGCAGATATTAAAGCTATATTTCAAAGGAAGCAATGCATTTTCTGTGAGTGTTCTAGCCAACATTTTTTATCTCATTAGCATACAAAGAAACATATACAGAAGAAAATACTATTTCTTGCTAGTTAAAACATTTTGTTAACTGACTAGAAAAGAATACTGTCCATGTCAAGAGACACTGAATTCAGCTGAAATTGTTTTATCATTTATTCAGTATCCTAGCTATTTTTTCCTTTTAAGTTCCTAAATTTAAAAAATCATAAAATTGTGCTATTCAGAAGTAGGTAACAAAAAGTAGAATTTGCCTTAATAGAGGATGATTGCATTCTTCAATAATCTAGCCATCTCAATAAAATATGAATATTACATAATTTGCTTCCTTGAAAAGTACATTTTTAGTGAAGCCAGAACCTCTTAAGCCAATTTTATAATATAATTCTGAAAGTTAGACTGTTTAGTGTTAGTTGGTAAACCTGTCTAGTGACTACTGTGCAATATACACTGTGCTTGGTTTTTGGATTCAGGGAGAAAGAAAGAATGGTTTCTGCTTATACCAAAGTGTGCCACAGTAATTTTTTATATCAATTCATGAATGCATACACTCAGAAATACACAGACCCACAAGCAGATTCAGATATAAGAGAAAACACAGGTGGGATAAAGAAAGTGGAAAGGTGATTAGGGAAGTCATGCTTCTTCAGAAATGTGAAGAAGGAATAAGAATTCTTCCGAATGAACTAAGAGTAAGAACATTTCTGGCATAGAAAAACAGATGGACCAAGCCCTGGGAACAGAGCAGCCTCATGTCATCAGGGAATACGACCAGACTGATGTGGTTGGATACAAATGCACTAATGTAGTTTAAACATGCTCAAATGGCAAAATCCAAGTCCATTCAAAACTTTAGTAAACAAAGTTTAAAAATGTTTCTGAAACGTGCAGGAAAATTTCTTCTGCCTCCTCAGACCACAAACAGTAATACTTGTAGGCCAGGGTAGATATAAAAGAGAATTAAGGAGATTGACTCCTTACGTGAAAGTTACCCTGCATTCTAGTATAAAACATCTGAGCACTGACAGAAGGACACAGTTAGGATGTAAAATTAAAAATGGTAGTGTACACAGGTTTGGCTTTCATTGGACTTCTAGCTTTAAATCGGAGGTTATTAAATTAGCTTACAATTTAGAAGAGAATGCAAAAATGAGGCTTAGCATGAAAATATACACTCAGACATAAACATTTTAGCAAAAATCTAAATTGCAGTTTGTTACTCAAATGTGAATAGCAAACAATTACATGTTGCTTCAATTGGAAAAAATGTAAGAGAACTATGGGAAGAATAAAACATTAGTTTTCTGAAAACTAAGTTTATCAAACACCATACATGATAAAGCATGTCTTTTCAGTAGGACAAACCAGGGCTGGAAATCCAGCTCCACAGTTTGTAAATGTGATAAGCAACAAACATATTAAATTTCTCTGAATCTGAGCCTCCTTTAAAAACACCCACCTCATATACATGTAAACATGAATTAAATGGGATTGTTGCTATAAAATAATTAGCACAGTAGGTGCTTAAAAATGGCATTTACTACCATTTACATCCTTAAAAATGTGCATTTCAGAAAATCCGAGTATTAACTAGACGTGGAAAAGAGCACAGATTCACTAGGACTGCTGGCCTCCTTGAAGTCATGTGCAGCTAAACTCAAAAGAGGGCATATTCTTAGCTCATTAGGACAGGCTGTATTAGAAATTAAACAGCAGAAAATCGCTTAGAAAACTTCAAAATGTTCTCTTACAACTCAAGATTCCACAATACTCCAGCGCCAGGAAATGAGGGAGTCTTTCACCTTTTCCCCCCGACAGTTACATCTTTGCTACATCCCATGTGGTTTCTGTATCAAAGATGGAGAGGTTAAGCGCCTGGCAACAGTCCAGACTGATGGCCAGCCCAGAGGCAGAAGTCTCACTTGTCAGAGGCGATACTCTCTCACTCTTAGTATTGAGATCGAATTCAAATCTCAATGTTCTCATTTTAAAAAAATCAATAATATCTACGAGGAAGAAAGGGAAACAGCTCTCCTCAAGATTCTTCTTTCCTTTCTGGAGTTACTGAATTTTCATCGTTTGTATATCCTCCTGTAGCCAAATTAAAAACAAAACAAACAAACAAACAAAAACAACATCTTGGAGTTTTTTCCAGGGAGGCAGCCTCTGGAACAATCTGTCCGTAGATGAGTAAATGACTGTTAAAATAAGTGTGTCACCTCCTGTCAAGCAAGGCCACAGCTGTGTTTGGCACTCGCCAGCACTACACAGGGTCTCGGAGAAGACCTGATAGCGCAGTCAGGATGCCTGCGCAGGTCAGGCGAGTCACAGGACTCACACTCAGCAAAGATGGGATGACTGTCTTAAAGAAATTACAAAACGCTTTTAGAAATCCAACACCTGAGAACTAAAAAATTGAGAAGTTAATGCTTCCGGGTAAACTTAGTATTGTCATCAGAGTCTAGTGGAAACAGCCTTGGTCCACTTCTCAGCTTTACCAACTAAATGACTTCGGTCAAACAAATTAAATATTGAAGTGTCAGTTTCCTCAACTGTGAAACACACAGACCTATATTCCTACCAAGTTAATACAAACTACAGACTATCAAAAAAATTATGATTGGTGTTAATCATAATGTAAAGGCAGTAATGTAAATGGCAGTAAAGCAAGTATTTGTGCTCAGCAAAAAATCCCTTGTTTATTTCTTTAATACACATACAATCAAAGTTAAAGATGTATAAAATAAAGTAAAAATGAAAGGACAGTGTTAATGTTTGCACACACACATAAAATACACATGCAAGTCATGCCAAATAAACTACTAAGTTACAATGAGTGACTACTATTGATGAAATTCGGCATCTTTATTTACTCTTTATTCAGAAAATCAGCATTTCTGTGCACCTAGATAATTGTAGGCTTCTAGTAAAATATTGGAAAACTCTATTGATCTAAAATGCTATCTCCTAGCCCTGGCTGGTGTAGCTTAGTGGATCGAGCGCAGGCCTATGAACCAAAAGATCGCGGTTCGATTCCCAGTCGGGGCACATGCCTGGGTTGCAGGCCAGTTCCCAGCAGGGAATGCACGGGAAGCAACCATACATTGATATTTCTCTCCCTCTCTCCTTCCCTTCCCCTCTGAGGATAAATAAATAAATAAAATAAAATAAAATAAAATGCTGTCTCCTAGAACTGATAGACACCAGAGAAGAAGTTGTGACTGCCATACGATAAAACGTATTTAGATAAAAATGAAAATTCTTGCCCTGGCTCGTGTGGTTCAGTGGGTTGAGTGCCAGCCTGCAAACTAAAGGGTCGCCAGTTTGATTCCCAGTTAGAGCACATGCATGGGTTATGGGCCAGGTCACCAAGTTGGGGGCATGTGAGAAATAACCACACATTGATGTTTCTTTCCCACTCTTTCCCCCTCCCTTCCCCTCTCTCTAAAAATAAATAAATAAAATCTTTTTAAAAAATAAAAATTCTTAATCATTTAGATTTTCCTTAAATAACATTTGATCTCTGAATGATACTATTGAAAATACTCATATTTTTGCATCTGTTTGAAGGGTGGAAGTATTCTAAAGAATATATTGAAATCAAGTGAACTTCCGGAAATGTCCGGAGACACCCCAAGATATTTCACATACTAGAGTGGCGGTAATAATGCAACACTCCTAGTCATTTAATAAAACCAACAGTGTCATAAGTCTGTCAAATAACCAGTTTGGTTAATATTTTCCAAATGTCTACTACAAGCCTTATATATGTTGTGAGATATAGCATGATTATATTAATTCTTGCTAACAAAATATGTAGGTTCCAGAAGACAAAGAACCATCTAGCATATTGCACTGTTACTAAGAAAAAACCTAAAGAGCTGATCATCTTCATGACTATCTTGCCATCAAAGTAAAATGAACACTGTGAAATATCTTTCCAGACCTCTAGTGATGAACACAGGCAAACATGCCAAAGCAGGGGATTGGTGGTCAATTAATCCTGAACCCTCAAATGTATTATATCTCTTATTTTCTTACAAAATAGCCACAGGAGGTTCATGTGACTTTGTCAAAATTTCTTGTTAAATTAATGGGATCATCCTTCCCAATAAAAGGCATAAGGGTACCTGCTTGAGAAGAAAGAGAATTTGGTTTGCCAGCTGCCTGTCACGTCTCATTCACATTCTGAGTGAGGAAATAAAAGGCAATAGCCCTCAGTGTCTCTGACACAAGTAACAAAGCTCAGACTCCTGCCACCATGTCTGGCTGATTAGATTTATCCTCCTAAAACTGTGAGACTGAGTCACAGGTGTGAGAGGCTCCTCTCCACAATTTAACTATATCCTGGCTGGTTAAAAACCAAACTGTGCTGTAGAGATAACTGAGAGAAAAGAGATGCCAGAATATTATTGGTTTTGTCAGGGAGAACGAGGAATGATTGTTATGACCTAAGTGCCCTACAAGATCATAAAAACACTTTAAAATTGAAAGACTGCATATACAAACCATAGACCAAGTACTGCAGAGGAGACAATAAAGGTACTCAAGGAAGGAGACTCTGCTTTGATGAGAGGCTCTTAGTTGAAAGGCATATGCCCCAGGTTTTCTTTCAAAATGGAAAAGGATATATGTAAAATACTGTCATCGTCAGAGTAAAAGAACTTTGTCCATTTTCCTTTTGCATTTCAAGTGCTGCTGTCAAACATGCCCAAACTGGGTCTGTTAACTTTCAGTTTGCTTTAGAGGCCACCTGCCATCTTGGCCACTTTAAAAACATGCTATATCACAAGCATTGTCTTCCATTTAGCTGAGATGCTGAACCCAATTCAAGACCCCTCCCCACCAAAAAATCAGTTTTGCCGCTGATTTTGTCAAAGACAATTACCAGGGACAAGGAGAATTTGTGTGATTTAAGAATTTTATAGTGTTTGTAAACTCTAGAATATTTACAGCTTCATTTAGTTGCCCAATCTATACAGAAAACACTTTTTTTACAAGCCCATAAATGATACATTTAAACATGAAATGGAGCATTTTCCTCTAAAATATAATACAAAAACTAGTATAGGAATAAATTTTAAAATCATATGTATTTTTAAATGTTGATTGTGAACATCCTTAAAATAAACATAGTTGAAAACCGGTTAAAATAATAGCATTACCATAAGCTAAGCATTCTTTCATGTGACAAGTTTCTGTAATTAAAATTTACTGTTTATTGCATTTATAGATACAATAATACCTATAGAAATTGACATATTTAATCATTTATATTGTAATTATATTGAATTTGACTCATGCACTCAAATTTAAGATCCTCAAAGTATTTCATGGCTAAGAAAGTAGGATAAAACTTCTATATCAAATTTTTTTTGAATTAGTAATATAACAGGTGACCTAATTCTTACCTAAAAGATCTGAACTTTTCTATTCCTTGTCTCTCAGAATTCCTCCACAAATTCAGAATATAACGTCTACTAGTATAATATTCATTTTGACTCATTGGAGCCCATTGAATTTAAATGCCAGGTTTAAATTTTTAAAGTATTTTTTATGAGAAAACTTAACAAAGTAAGTACCATTATATTGTCCACTTGGTATTATTATTATTTTTAATTTTACATTATATTTTATTGATTATGTTATTAAAGTTATCCCACTTTCCCCCATTTTTCCCTTCCACCCTGCACTCCCCCTCCCACCAGCATTCCCCCAACCCCTTAGTTCATGTTCATGGGTTATTCATATAAGTTCTTTGACTTTTCCATTTCCTATTCTATTCTTAACCTCCCCCTATTTTGTACTTACCATTTATGCTTCTTATTCCCTGTACCTTTTGTACCTTTTCCCCCATTCTTCCCCCTCCCCCTCCCCATTGATAACCCTCCATGTGATCTCCATTTCTGAGATTCTGTTACTATTCAGTTGTTTGATTAGTTCGTTTTTGTTTTTGTTTTGGGGGGTTTGATTGTTGATAGTTGTGGATTTGTTGTCATTTTACTGTTCATAGTTTTTATCTTCTTCTTTTTCTTTGATAAGTCCCTTTAACATTTCACATAATACAGGCTTGGTGATGATGAACTCCTTTAACTTGACCTTATCTGAGAAGCAATTTACCTGCCCTTCAATTCTAAATGATAGCTTTGTTGGATGGAGTAATCCTGGATGTAGGTCCTTGCCTTTCATGACTTTGAATACTTCTTTCCAGCTCCTTCTTGCCTATAAAGTTTCTTTTGAGAAATCAGCTGATAGCTGAAACCTTTTCCTCTTTTTCAGGAAAAGGTTTCTTTTCAGAAATCAGCTGATAGTCAGTTTTAAGGGAATTCCTTTGTAGGTAAATCTCTCCTTTTCTCTTGCTGCTTTTAAGATTCTCTCCTTATCTTTCATTTTGGGTAATGTATTTACGATGTGCCTTGGTGTGTGCTTCCTTGGGGCCAATCTGTTGGGATTCTCTGAGCTTCCTGGACTTCCTGGAAGTCTATTTTCTTTGTCAAATTAGGGAAGTTCTCCTTTATTATTTTTTCCAAAAATTTTCCATTTCTTACTCTTCCTCTTCTCCTTCTGGCATACCTATGATTTGAATGTTGAAATGTTTAAAGTTGTCCCAGAGTTTCCTAAGTTTCTCCTCACTTATTTGAATTCTTGTTTCCTCATTCTGTTCTGGTTGAATATTTATTTCTTCCTTTTTTTCCAAATCGTTGATTTGAGTCTCAGTTTCCTTCCCTTCACTGTTGGTTCCCTGTACATTTTCCTTGATTTCACTTTTCATAACCTTAACTTCTTCCTTAATTTTGTGACCATACTCAACCATTTCTGTGAGCATCCTGATTACCAGTGTTTTGAACTCTGCATCTGATAGGTTGGCTATCTCTTTGTTGCTTAGTTCTATTTTCTCTGGAACTTTGATCTGTTTTTTCATTTGGGCCACATTTTTTGTCTTGGTGAGCCTGTTATGTATAAGGGGCAGAGCCTTAGGCATTCACCAGGGCAGGGCAACCTACATCACTTAGTTGTGGAGCTGCATGTGGAGTAGGGGTCAGAGAGGGAACAATGCCTCTTGCTTGCTTCTTGTCTAGCTTTCAGTCACTTCCTCCACTGCCCACAAACAAATTGGACCCTTCTCGTGCTGATTCCCAGGTGAGTGGGTTTGTATACATTCTAGGACCCTGTGGGTCTAGGAGTTATTCCCCCTGCCACAACACCCACAGGTTTTTTTCAGTCAGAGGTTTTGAGGCTTTATCTCCCCACACTGAAACCCTGGGTTGCATTGTCTGTCTTGCTCCTCTGTTGCTCCTCTTGATTTATCCACACACAAATGTGGGACTGCCGGGTCTGCCAGCCACAGTCTTGCTTGCCTCAGTCCTCCAGCCACCAACCTGCGAAGAGTCCTAGCCTCCCTGGTTGCTCACCTTTGCCCCTCCTACTGATCTGGATGCTTGTTTCTTCTTTAACTCTGTGATTGTCAGACTTCCATACAGTTTGATTTTCTGGCAGTTCTGGCTGTTTTTTTTTTTTTGGTTTTCAATTTGTTGTTGTCCTTCTTTTGGTTGTGTGAAGAGGCACAGTGTGTCTACTTATTACAACTGCATCTTTGCCAGAAGTCCACCTGGTATTATTAATAACCATTGGGAAAGGAAATTACAAATTTAGAATACCAAATGTAATGCATTTTTTACTCTCTACAAAGATTTATTTTATTATTTTTGTGTAAGTTTAATGTGTATGCATGACGATTTTATGATTCAGACACTGGCCTGCAGTGTCTGTGTCATTTTGGATGAAATGAGACATTCACACAGACTACTGAGTCTAGTGAAGGAAAAAGGACAGCATGGCTTTTCTCTCAAGGGGAGCAAAAGCCCTGGCCCTTGCCATTACTGGCCTTTATTTCTTTTCTGGGCACATTACATGATGGTCCTCATTAACTGTGCACAGGTTGGCTTTTGATGGTTACCTTTTAGAGAAAACAAAGGAGCCAATGCCACACTAATCACATCACAGAAGAGGGATATTTGCAAATGAAAAGGCAAAAGTGTTGAACTGATTACACCCATCCTTGGAAGATTTAGCATGGATTTTAGGAAGTTACTTTGGAGTACATGTCCTCAATTCAGGATGATGGAGTTTTTTAACAAGAGCAAGACTCAAAGTGGCCTAGGCACATTGCAGGCCTGATTCCCCACGGGAGAACCTATCTGTGGCATGGGTCCTGTGCATCTCTGAGTGGGAGCTGGACCCACACCACACAGAATGGTCTCCTATAATTTTATATGCATATGAAACAAATACCACAAGTGGTACATAATTACCTTCTGTGTGTGTGATGTGAATATTTAAGATATACTCTATTCGCAATTTTAAGTATATTATACAGTAGTACTAGCTATACACACCATGTTGTACATTGGATCCCCAGACCATATTCATCTTATAACTGGAAGTTTGTACCATTTGACCAATATGGCCCCTCCAACCCATGGCCCCTGGCACCCACCATTTGACATTGTTTTTATGAATTCTATTTTTTTAGACTCCATAGAAAGGTGATATGGCACAGTATTTTTCTTTCTGTGTCTGGCTTATTTCACTTAGTATATGCTTTCAAGATCCATCTGTGTGGTCA
This sequence comes from Trachops cirrhosus, assembly GCA_028533065.1. Taxonomy (NCBI): domain Eukaryota; kingdom Metazoa; phylum Chordata; class Mammalia; order Chiroptera; family Phyllostomidae; genus Trachops; species Trachops cirrhosus. The sequence continues at coordinate 74,005,964 of CM052541.1, forward strand.
CAAATGGCAAGATTTTCTTCTTTCTCATGGTGTAATAATATTTAAATTTGGCATAGTCCCACTTATTTATTTTTGCTTTTCTTGCTTTTGCTTTTGGCATCATAATCAAAGACCCATAGTCAAAACAAATGTCAAGGAATTTTTCCTAATGCTTTCTTCTAGGAGTTTTAAGGATTCAAGTTTTATATTTGTCTTTAATTAATTTTAGGTTAATTTATGTGAGTGATGTAACATAGGAATTCAATTAATTGTTTTGCATATGATTATTCAGTTTTCCCAGGCTATTTATTGAAGAGTCTGTCTGTTCCCCATTCAGTATTCTTGTATCCTTTGTCAAATATTAGTTGACTGCATGTCAGAGAGATTATTTCTTTGCCCTTATTCTGTTCCATTGTTCCATGCGTCTGTTTTTATGCCAGTTCAATACTATTTTGATTACAATAGCTTTGTACAAATACTTTGAAATTAGAAAGTGTGATGTCTCTAGCTTTGTTCCTTTCAGAATTGCTTTGGCCATGGAAGGTGTTCTCTGGCTCCATATAAATTTAAAATTCTCTTTTTTCCTATCTTTATAAAAATGGCATTGAGATTTTTTTGGTTTTATTTTTATTGTTGTTCAAGTACAGTTGCCTCTATTTTCCTCCCACCACATTCCCCCACCTACCCACCCTCACCTCCCGCCCTCACTCCTTCCCCATTTTGGTTTTGTCCATGGGTCCTTTATACTTATGCCTTGACAACCCTTCCCCATCTTTCCCCAGTTATCACCCTCCTCCCACCCCTCAGGGTACTGTCAGTTTGTCTCTATTTCAATGTCTTTCGTTATATTTTGTTTGCTTGTTTGTTTTGTTGATTAGGTTCCACTTACAGGTGAGATCATATGGCATTTGTCCTTCACTGCTTGGCTTATTTCACTCAGCATAATGCTCTCCAATTGCACCCATGCTGTTGCAAAGGGTAGGAGTTCCTTCCTTCTTTCTGCTTCATAGTATTCCATTGTGTAAATATACCATAGTTTTTTGATTCACTCATTTACTGATGGGCATTTAGGTTTCCTTTTAAACTACTTTTACTGCATCCATAAATTCTAGTATGTTGTGATCTTATTTTAATTTTTTCAAGGTTTTTTATTTTTTATTTATTTGGCTTGTTAGTTGTTTCAAAGAGTTTTTTATTTCTTCATTTTTGCGAAATTTTCACTTTTTTCTCCTGTTTAGACTTTTAGTTTTATACTTTTGTAGTCAGGAAAAATACTTGATATAATTTCAATCTTCTTGAATTTGCTAAGACTTGTTTTGTGGCCTACTATATGATTTAGCCTGGAGAATGTTGCATGTTCACTTAAGAAAAATGTGTATTTTGCTATTGTTGTGTAGAATTTTCTGTATATGTATGATAGGTCCATTAGGTCTAGTAATGGTCTAGTAATCCAATGTTTTCTTATAGATTTTCTGTCCAGATGATCATTCCATTGTTGAAAGCAAAGTAATAATACTACTATTATTATATTGCCTGTTTCTTTTTTACATTTGTTATTACTTGCTTAATATTTTTAAGTCCTCTAATATTGGGTGCATAAATATTTACAGTTGTTATAACCTCTTGATGAGCTGACCTCTATCATTTTATAATGACACTTATCATTATATCTTTATAAATCTAGTAAGTTAAAGTCTGTTTTGTCTGGTATAAGTATAGCTACCACTGCTCTCTTTTGGTCTCCATTTGCATGGGATATCTTTTTCTGTTCTTCCACCTGTGTATGTCCTTCAAGTTGAGGTGAGTCTCTCACAGGCAGCACATAGTTGAGTCTTCCATTTTTATCCACTCACTTACTCTATGCCTTGATTGTAGAATTTAATCTATTTTAATTTAAAGCAGTTACTGATTGGTAAAGACTTGCTAATGCCATTGAAATAATCTTAATTTCCTGGGTGTTTTTAGTTCCATTTTTTTAATTGCTATCTTCCTTTATGAATACATAATTTTCTGTAATGGAATGCTTTGATCCTTTTCTCTTTATTCTTGTCTGTACTGTTTTTGCTTTGTGGTTACCATGAAGCTTCTATAAAACACCTGATAGATATCACAGTCTGTGTTATACTGGTAATAACAACTTAATTTCAGTTATATACAAAAACTTTATACTTCATTTCCTTTTTTTATGTTTTTGATGTTACAATTTACCTCGTTTTTTATTGCATTCATTTAAAAATTATTGTAGCTATAGTTATTTTAATACTTTTGTTTTCTACCTTTATACTAGAGTTAAGTAATTAACACATCACTATATTACAGTATTAGAGTATTCTGAATTTGACTATATAGTAACATTTACCAGTGTGTTGTACATTTTATATGTTTTCATATTACTGCCTGACATTTTGTACTTTCAGCTTGAAGAACTCCTTTCAGCATTTTCTGTAAGACAAGAATAGTGGTGATGACTTCTTTGGCTTTGTTTTTCTTGCCTCGATTTCTGAAGGACAATTTTCTAGGTCAAGTATTCTTGGTGGTCAGTCCTTTTCTTTCTTTTTTTCTCCACCACTTTGAATATAACATTTCATTTTCTTCTGGGCTTCATGGTTTCTGCAGAGAAATCCACTTATATCTTACAAAAGACCTGCTGTACAAAATTATTTTTCTCTTGCTCTTTTTAAATTCATCTTTGTCTTTTATTTTAGAAAATATAATTATAATATGTCTTGAAGGAGATTATTCATTTTTGGTTTGAAATTTTGAGGTGACCTGTTAGCTTCACCAATGAGGGTGTGCAAGACTCTTCTCATATTTGGGAAGTTTTCAGTCAATATTTCTTTAAATAAGCTTTCTGCCCACCCCCTTCTTCTTCTGGGACTACAATAATTCACAGATTGTTTCCCTCAATGGTATACCAAAATTTACACATGCTTTTTTTATTTTAACTTTTTAAATTTATTTTTATCTTTGTTTTCTGACTGGATATTTCAAGGTCCTATCTTGTAGTTCACAGATTTTTCTATGTAACCTATTCTAACATTTATGCTCTCTATTGTGTTGTTTCATTTCATTCATTATATATTCAGCTCCAGATTCTATTGGTAGTTTCTTATGATTTCTCTCTCTATTAAATTTTTATTTTGTCCATGATTTTTTTCTGATTTAATTAAATTGTATTTTTTGTTTTCTTGTAGCTCATTGAACTACCTTAAAACAATTATTTTGAATTCTTTATCACATAAATTGCAGATCTCCATGTCTTTGGAGTCAGTTACTAGAAATTTATTATATTCCTCAGGTGGTGTCATATTTCCTTGAAGTCCTGCATTGCTGCCTTTGTATCTGACACATGTTACTTCTGTCAGTCTTTACTGATTTCATTAAAGCAACAAATCTCCAATATTCTTTTTTCCAACAGTATAATGGAACTTCTCTGCTTGCCTCTTGAATTTCCACAAAGGTTTTCTTGTCCACTGATAATTTGTTTATAATTCAGTGTTGCCTAGAAATTCTGGACCATATCTGGGAGGAATTGAGGTTCATGAGCTACTTAATGGTCTACAGTCAGGATCAAAGTCTGTATGCCTACTACCCAATACACGAATAGAGTCCACCTGTGTCCCTTTGTGTATGGTGCTGTTGACAGAATTAAAGCCAGATTGCCTATAACTGAGTCCTCAAGGGTACAGCGATATTTCTGAGTTCATAAATAAGACCATGGTCAGTTTGTCAGCTTCCTGGATACAGATCTCTCTTTATAAAATAGCCCTCCTCATTCCTGGACTGAACCGGTTTTCCAAAATCTACTAGCTGCATCGCACAGCTCCTACAAAGGTAACTGTGCATGGATGCCAAGTTACTGTTGTTGATGGGTAGATATAAGAAAGGATGTTTTATTTGGCCATCTGGCTGACAGCTCTCCTCAGATAGAATACTTTTAAATTCAACCTCCGATGATATAAAAGTGCATTAATATTATCCCATGGCCTTGGTACTAAATTTTTGACTACTAGGACAAGATGTCAATGAGGACAATGGGTAAAACCTAGCCAAAGGATCCTCAGGGGACACATGTTGCTTCTCAGACTCCCCATGAATTCATTCTGTGTAGTGTTAATGATATGATACCTAAAGTATTGGAAATGGCACACACTGTCACTGTCAATACGACCATCATTTCTCATTTCAGCTTAACTGACATTAGTTAAGTTTATAAATAAATATGAAACAGAACTTTTCTAATCAAACTAAATCATAGTGTATTGTCAGAGACATGACTATATAAATTGAGGAGAATCCTCATAATTATTGAATAAATAAACCAATCACATACTGAGTTATAACAAGCTTAATTGTGAAGTTAGGTATATTTTATGTAACATTGCATAGCTTAGGTATGCCTAAGACTGCAGCTTTTCAAAAAATACCTTGTAAAGTGATAGCGTTACTACTGTGGGATTTTTATTGTTCATATAGTTTCTTAACTCTTTTTGGATTTTCCTACAAAACCACTTTACATCCAATGCAAGAAATGCAGTGCAGTCCCCTTATATTTTAATCACATCTAGATATTCAGTTACCTGGCTATTTCCCAACTTGATATCTCATTTTATTAGAAGAAATGGCCTTAAAGTTGTGAGCAATTTTCTATAATCAAAATCACTCTTAATTATTAAAATAATTTGGTATTTTTGGTTGTATGTAAAAATCCTTTTCATTATATAATTAAGGGTTAAAAGGTTGGAGCAACAAAAGACAGGTGACAGTGTATTAGCTGGTCCTCACTGTTGCCCATTTAGAGTCTGGAATGCAAGAAAGAAAAACTTCAACAACACTGGTTTCTGTATCAAGGATAGTACCACAGAAAATGCCTGTTCTGACATGCCATTTAGAAAATAAAGACTAGAAGAAATTTCTTAACTCTCTCCCAGATCTATTATAACCTTGAACAATGAAAAGAGTTCAGCTTCAAATTTCCTGGGGGAGTGTTTTTCAGAATCCTCACAAATACAGCAAATGCTTCTTCTACACTGAATTAAAGACTGAGAGTTTAAATGAGAGAGAGAGAGACTCAAGGCCCCTGATCTTTCCTTGTTTCAATTACAACCAATGAAAGAGTTTAAAAACATAAAATGATTCATGAATTCTAACACACATAGCTGCTTCTCTAATCTCTTCACAAGAGAATAAGAAGGCCTTTTATTCCATGCTAATCAGGTTTTCTTCTGTGGGTTGAAAATGTTTCTTGATAACTTACAAAGAGAATGACTATTCAAAGAGATACCTCTTCTACAAAAGAGGACTATTTTGAAGTTTTTGAAGAGTATTCAGCCCTGGCTAGTGTGGCTCAGTGGACTGAGTGCTGGTCTATGAACCAAAGGATCACAGGTTTGATTCCCAGTCTAGGGCACACGCCTGGGTTGCAGACCAGGTCCCCAATGGGGGCCACATGAGAGGTGACCACACATTGATGTTTCTCTCCCTCTCTTTCTCCCTCCCTTTCTCTAAAAATAAATAAATAAAGTTAAAAAAAGAGTATTCAAATTTATTATAACATCTTGATATTATCTTTGATCATTTTCAGGCCCTCCAAAGAAAGGAAATCCCTACATCATCAAATATGCTGTTATTCCAAAAGTGGAAAGAATATCAATGCAGTAATTGTAAAAAATATGTGCAGTAGAGGAATTTCCAAATATTTAGGACTAAAATGACTTCTAAGGTGATTTTTATTGGCAATAAGAAAGTTAGAGGACAATTTTTAGAAGATATATCATATGACCTCATATTGTATCTGTAATAGCATTTAGTTAAAGACACTATTGCTATTATCTCAGTTAGTGGCATGGAATCACTTTGTGGATTAATATTTGGCAGTGAGCATGGTCATGCTCTGAATGAAAATGACCACTGGCTCTCTCCTAGCATCAGTTGGGGATGCAGAAAATGAAAATACACTACTTCTAGTAGTACAGTTGTACAAAATTATAACATTGAAATGTCAAAATTTCCTAAAGAGGTACAAAACAAAATTTTGAAAGACATGAGTTTTTTCTCATAGTCTCCCCTGAAAAAAAAAGATAGACAGACAAGTAGGTAGTGATAGATAGTCCACCCACACTATTGCTTCATGGTATTTAGGTTATAAACTATTTCCAGACTTGTCCCCACTCCATGGAGTTCTTTTTCTTCCTAACCACTTACTTGTTGCTTATAGCCTATGTGCCTGCTGCAAACAGTTTTGTTGTATAAAATATATAGAAGTGCATTAGACCAAAATGTTAATGAAATATAATGTGACTGTGCATAAAATTCTTGCAAATATGTGAATAAGAGCCTGAGACTTAAAAGGATGACTTCCAAGGACAAGTGCAATATTAAGAAATATGATTACTCTGCAATATTGCTATTGTTTGACTGCAGAGAAATAATAATTTGTACTGTCCTTTCTACTTTCCTTTTAACTATCTCAATTTCCTCCTGTCCGCCTGGAATCTAGGATGGCATCTTATCTCAATGAAAGACTCTAGGATAACATCTCAATGAGAGAAAGTAAGAGTGAGAACTTAGTTAATGTATAAAAATATTTAATACCTAAATTTATTACCAAATTTATTCCTCCTTTAGGGATATTTGTATATGAATAGAAAACCATACTTAATCCTACCTAAAAGCTGCCTAATGAGAAGATTTTATAAAATAAGAAACTAAAGAGTGAACATTTGGTAAGAGAAGTGTTTCTCTGAACTTTCAAAAGTATTTTCATTTTAGAAACACAAATTGAAACACACATACACAAAAAAAATCAGTAAAGAGTACCTACCATGAATTGGGTACTTTTGTAACTTATATAAGGCATATACAAAAAATAGAATACATTTCTAGGCTATATATTTAACAGAGGATCACAAGCATAAAACCATCATGAATGTGCAACACTGTGCTTGTTTGTTACTAAACCTATATGGACATCATTTCCTCATCCACAAAACAGGAATGATAGTATATATTTGTGTTGAAGACTTGTGAGTGAATCCATGAAGAGTGCTTTGTCTGGCACATACTAAGGACTCAACACGTGATAAAGTGAAAAGAAGGAGGAAGATGCCAGCAGGAGGTAAGAAAGGAGGAGTAACAGGTAATTGTTCCAGGCAAGTCTACCAGAGTGACCCATTAATACCTGCACAAGATCCCTGTCCATCCAACTCTTGATCAATCTGCTCTCCCCCCTCAATTCTGATTCCAATGATTCATAACCTTAGCAACACATTAGAAAAGCTTTAAAATCCTGGTACCCAGGCTGCATTCCAAAACAGTTAAATCAGAAACACTGGAAATGTAACCCAGAGACTAGGATTTGTATGTCTCCAAAGGTGATTCTAATATGAGCTGAATTTGAGAATAATTACTCAGTTCTATTTTTCATCATCAAAATCTTCACCATCACCAGCTAAGTGTTTGCTGACTCTGGATTAACACTCTATATGCCCAGTAAATCTAAAACACGCTGGAAACTTTTTTTAAAATGAGCATGTTGTTCTAGCAAAGGAGAAGAGGATATATTAAGACAGCAGCCCCCAACCTTTTTAGCACCAGGGACTGGTTTCGTGGAAGACAATTTTTCCATGGACTCGGGAAGGGAGGATGTTTTGGGGACAATTCAAGTGCATTACACTCAAACTCACCTCCTGCTGTGCAGCCCAGTTCCTAACAGGCCTAGATCAGTACTGGTCTGGGGTCCAGAGGTTAGGGACCCCTGTATTAAGACACATAACTTTAGAATTCCTAGCATTGTTCTCTATGTTAGCTTTATTTTAAAAAGAGAAGACAAGTTATCCCATAACATATTGACTCAGAAATAAAAATGTTTTGACCTACTTGGAGAATAATATACAACATGATGTGGACTCGAAGTCCATCTGATCTTGATAGTTTATATGCATTTCCAGAAGGAGAAGATTCAAAGTCTGCACCTATAGGGATTTTTTAAGGCCACTTCAGTGAGCCTTTCCTTGGATAACTTAAATGCTTGAATGGAAAGTGGCTGTTTATGATAAAATTATGTGCTATAAAATGCACTTGTAAAATTACACTACCAAACAGTTTTAGAACCTTCTCGCAGAAATACCATATGCAAATTTTTGTTTTGCTTGATGCTGATTTGAGTGAAATTTATTTCTCTCATCAATTAAAGAAATGCAAATAAATCTAACATTTGAAAAAATGTTTAAAAAGAGAAATTACCTAGCTGAGCACAAAGAAAAAGATTTATCTTTTCTTACCATGATGGAGAAATGATTACAATTATGAATGGGTCCTTTAAGGTAATAAATGAATTTTTCATAAGATGTTTTTTGCTAGCTGTTATAATAATTTTCTCCTTATTGTGTTCTCCAACTTGCCGATAACATCATTTTAACATTCTTATGCTACAAGCTTTGCTCTGCTATGTGGCCTAATATTTCACTTTAATATCCATTCATTTTCAACAGCTTGGACTCTCTGAGGCCTTGCAGAAGTATTCTGTCTCTAGTGAGGTGTCAGTTTAAATGTGATGTATTATTCAGCTTGGTAAAGGAGGTGTAACCATTCATTGGCAATCATGGAAATCACAGGTAAAAAGTGTACAAATATCTGGGACCTGAATGTCATTTCACTGGCTAATAGTGTCCGAGTTTTGCTAATGGATCTTGTTTAAGGTGCAGGACATTATTTATACATTTTTTAAAATCCTACATAACACAACTAAAAAGACATTCTATTTCAATTACAGTGTTGTACATAGAACAGAAAACAAAGTCCCCAATGTGACCTACTAATACTTCTGAAGCTGGCTTCACAAGGAAACAGCTGGGAACACTTGACATGACATAAATCCTGTGCTGTTGTTCCTGTTCACAATCAACATGCTCAGTGTTCTCACTGTCTGACCTAGGTGAATGTCCAGGCTATCATCTCCACATAAGAAAACAGAATTGGAGAGAGTTAAAATCACAGGCTGTGGGCTCAGAATACCAGAGTCAAAAACTCACCATGTGATGGTGGGCAAATCCCTTAACTGCTCAATGCCTCAGCTTTCTCGTGGGGTACATATCATTATCACTTAAAATATTTGCTGGCCTTTCATTGGAGAGAATTATACTTTCTTACTCCATTGTCTTCAGACTTGGATATGTGTCTTGCTTTGGCCAATGACATATGAGTGAAAGTGGTATGTGCCACTGAAAAGCATTAAGAGCCATGACATAGCCTCACCATGATCTCTCTTCCTTGTGCCATGAGACTCGGAATGTCCCAGAGAGAGGCTGTTACTCTACCTGGTGGCATGAAATAGGACTGCTACTCACTCTGGCAGACACACATCAGCAAGAAGTAAACCTCTGTAAATATAAGCCCAAACTGACTTACCCATCTCATATAGAATGAGGATAATAATAGAACTTAAAAAACTAGGTTGTATGAGCATTAAATGAGACCATATCAATTAAGTTTTTATAAAGTGTCTGGTACATGGAAAACATTCACTGTTAGCTGTTGTTATTATTAATGTCATGAATATATCGAAGTCCAAGATGAGGTTATAGTGATGATGATATTGGCCCTTTACAGATACGATGTTTTTATTCCTTCTTCACAAAAAGTCACAGACTTGGATTATGTTGTGTCCTGCTTATCCACATGGGAATTGTTAGTCCTATTGTATTAATGTGCTGATTAAATCATTTCGGGGACTGCACAGAGTTGCTAGATTTAGCATATTAAAATTCAGGATCCCCAAATGTGTTTTAATTCTAGATAAACAAAGAACAATTTTTGTGCAATATTTGGGATATAAGAAATATGTGTTACTTTTTTCTGAAACTCAAACACAACTGATGTCCTGTATTATATTTATAGTTACCTGTGTGATAACTATAAACTGGAGGGATGTGCATTCCTGATCTGATAATCACATTATGCTTTTTGTATTTGAACTTTTGGATGCTGAAATATATAAAAAATACCATTTTTAATCATAGGTATATTTGGTTATAAAAATTTAATTTTGTCAGAATGGTGCAGTGAAACATTCTGGGTCAAGGATTGAAATATTTAGGTTTTAGTCCAAGTTCTATAGCTAACCGGCTTTGTGTTCTTTGATAAACTATTTTACTTCTCAGAGTTTCAGTTTTCTCACTAGTAAATTAGAAAAGTTGGATTTAAAATTTTTAAGAAGTCATTTAGTTTAAATTTTTTTAACCTTCAAAAAAATTACAATAAAATTTTTCTATTTAAATTATGAGTTATTATAAACTTTTCTATATAGAAGTATGTATGATCATGCCAATAAGTCTTAGGACATATGACCTGTTCTATTTAGTATACTTAACAACTGTTTATATGAGCTTTCTCCATACCAGACCCTTTATAAATATCAACAGACTTGAACCTCATAATTAGTGTATGAGGTAGACATTATTAATATCTCCATTTTATGAATAGAATTGAGACTAGAATAATTAAATAACTTGTTGGTATCATGCAACAAGTGTAGAAACCTCACAATTTTGAATCCCAGTAATCTGGATTTATCTTTTCTGTGGGAAAACATCACATACTCTCCACTTACACATAAAACTAGACTAATAAATAATAAGGGCAAGACTTCAACCATAACTAAGCTTGATGGAAAGAAGAGTGGATAAATTTTAGTTTGAACAACTGACTTTCAGTATAATTGAGTCTCTTTGAGTGACAAAGAAGTACCCAGAGTTACCCTGTGTTATAGGTATTAAATAAATGTTGGCAGGTGAATATTTCAATCAATTAGTAAGAAAGCTTTTAAACTGAGCTGATTTTCTCCTCAGAGTTTTTAATCTTTTAAGTAGAAACTTTGTGTACAACAATTTTACATAAAAAGTATATATTATCATATTTGATGATTGTATAAATGAGTTTTTGAAATTGCTCAAAGGGACACCTATTTAGATTTGGTACCCATCTTTAATTACATTTGAGACATGAGCAACTGAAACAGTGGACAATAGAAAATAGTTTTGTTTTCTGCCTTGGCCTATGAGATCAGTGAAAGAGACCCTTAGCATCAGTACTTAGTTATTCCAGGCATCAGAGGTCAAACATACTATGAGATTGTGTTATAATACACACATATATATGAGAACACTCACAGAACAGTGAAGCAAGATTATAGAAGTTAGGAGCACTACTGTGGGGTACATGAAGGTAGCAAATAAGGGTGCATTAGAGTAAGTCAGCATTACTTTGGAAATGAAATTAACTCTAAATTTCTCATGATTTTATCTTATAGGATAGGTATCATTCTCTAAGGAAGTGCACATAAGGCTGTTGAATCCTGAGAGTTCACAAGAATACTGCCCAGGGTCTGCAGTCCATGTAGGTATCAAATATTATTTGTATTCTGAATACATTTTGTCTCATACGCATTGTTACGAAAATTTACCGAATTTATTTGAATGCTATTGTGATTAATAAAACAAAAAGTAAGGTATTTAGAGGGTTTTTAGAAGTTATTTCTTACTCATTTTTTTCCTCAACCCATGGATACAAGTATCATGTGGAGATCTGACAACTCTCTCCTAAATAGATTAAGAAGCGGGACTCAAAAGCACTTGATATTAAAGCTATTTTCTATGTGATCTGTTTTGAGACACTTCAAGTAAGACTTTTGTTCAAAGATTGTCCCCAACACAGGTGTTTGAAATTTCACCATCAGACAACTTCTGTTGCTTTAAGCAAACCCTGACATTCTGGGGATTATCAGATTTAACAGGCTGCACATTTTCCTCAGAGTCAGACACAGACATCATAAGGTTTAAATTTTGTTCTCCTAACAACTTATAATAGGTTGTTATATGACCCATTTCACATCTATTATTTTAAGAATCTGTACATGGATGTGTGTGTATATGTCTGTCATAATTTCCTCAGTATGTGCTTTCCAAATATTCCAGTGTTTATGGACAACTGCACACTTTCTAAGAAATAAGAAACTGATACTTTGTCAAGTGGTTAACAAACCAGTTTCATCAAATGTTACTAAATTCTTTGACATCCTTGAAGGGGTAGCTGTTAATACTCCCACTTTACAAGTAAGAAAAAAGAAACAGAGGTTGTGTCTGGCCCAAGTTCCTGCTGGCTAAGTGGCAGAGTCAATGTTTGACCATAGTGCTGAAGTCTTCCAATGATAATTTGACGCAGGAGTGGCCAAATCTGGCCCACTGTCTATTTTTTATGACCTGCAATCTAAAGATAATTTTTATATCTTTAGCTGATTACATGCATAATATCTGTGGGGAGGTTTTCTCTTCATTCAAAAAGTCAAAAGTATTTACTACCTAGCTCTTCACAGAAAGTTTGCCAGTTCTTGACTTAAAGCCTTCAGAGCTTTGCACAGTGCTGCCATTAGTGATACAACATGAACCACATCTGTAATGTGTAATTTTCTAGTAGCCATATTTTAAAGGCAAAAATAAGCAGATTAATTAATTTTAAAATGCCATAATTTCAATATACAGTCAGTATAAAAAACAATAAGATCCAGACATTAAAAACATTTTGTCCTCACAATTCATCTTTTTATTATTAAAGATGTTTTACCATTTTCTCCATTAGAACATTAGCACCAAATGGGAACCAAATTTTACATTAAGATTTCCCTGTTATCACACTATTGTTACATTCTTTTCAATGGGCAGTGTTTTTGTTACTATTATTTTTGTCAACTTCAATTCATGTTAAATGGATAAAAATAATTTTATTAATATTCTTTAAGCTGATATTTAAGTTTTTATAAATAGAAAACATGTTATCTTTTTTATATTTTTTAAAAATTTTGTCAAATTTACTAGACTTCATTGTGCAACTCTATAATACATCAGTTGAATATTGCTTTGTGAGTCCACCATCCAAGGTCATGTCTTTTTGTCCCCACACAGGGTGGGGCAAAAGTATGTCTACAGTTGTTTGTGTGGAAAATAATGTAATAATTAATAAATTACAATGCAAGAATAAACTGTGTTTTTGTGCTCACAACTATAAACAACTTTTGCCCCACACTGTATTTTGATCCCTTTTACCCTCTTTTACCTCCAGCTGTCTTTCCCTCTGGAAACCACGTAGTGTTGCCTGCGTCTATGAGTATTTATTTGTTTTTATGTCTTATTTGTTCATCAGTTGCTTTCAGTTTTATATCCCTCATAGGAGTGAAATCATATGGTTCTTGACTATTTTGTCTGACTTAGTTTGCTTAACATTATATTCTCAAGATCCGCCCATGTCACAAATGGCAGTATTTCATCTTTTTTTATAGCTGACTAGTATTCCATTGTATGTATGTTCCACATCTTCTCTATCCAATCATCTATCAAAGGACACTTCAGTTGTTTCCATGAATAATGTTGCAATTAACATGGAGTACATATATATTTACAAATGAATGTTTCCAAAAAGTTTGAGTAGATACCTGGAATAGGGATTGCTGGGTCAAGTGGTAGCTCTATTCTCAAGATGTTGAAGAACCCCCACACTGTTTTCCATAGTGGTTGCACCAATTTCCATTCCCACCAGCAGCGTGTGAGGGCTCCCTTTTCTCCACAACCTCTCTAACATTTGTTATTTTTGTTTTTTTGTTTTGTTGTTATGTTGTTTTGTTTTATTTATTTTGTTATGTTGTCTTGTTGATAATAGCCATTCCAGCAGGTATAAGGTGGTATCTCATTGTGTTTTTTATTGGAATTTCATAATAGCTAGTGAAGTTGAGCCTCTTTTCATATATCTATTGGTCATTTGTATATCTTCTTGGGAGAACTATCTGTTTGGGTCTTCTTCCCATTTTTTATTTGGATTGTTTGGTTGTTGGTGAGTTGTGCGTGCTCTTTATATATTTTGGATATTAACCCCTTATCAAAGGTGTTGTTTGCAAATGTCTTCTGCCATTCAGTTGGTTGCCTTTTTGTATTGTTGATGGCTTATTTTGTTGTGCAGAAGATTTTTTTATTTGATATAGTCCCATTTATTTATTTTAGCTTTTATTTCCCTTGCCTTTTAGGTCAAATTTATAAAATCCTCTCTAAAACCAAGGTCCATGAATTTAATACCAATGTTTGCTTTTTAGTATTTTATTGTTCCAGGTTTTATATTTAGGTCTTTGATTCATTTTGAGTTAATTTTGCATGTAGTGACAAATAGCAGTCTAGTTTCATTCAATGGCATGTGGCTTTCCATTTTTTCCAGCACCATTTATTGAAGATACTCTTTTGTCTAATGTGTGTTTTTGGCTTCTTTGTCAAAAAGTATTTGATCATGTATATGTAAGTTTATTTCTGGGCTCCCAGATCTTTTCTGTTGGTCTGTGTCTATTTTTCAGCCATACCATTCTGTTTTGATTGCTCTCACTTTGTACAATAATTTGAAGTCTGAGTGATACTCTATCTGACTTTGTTCTTTGATTTTGGTGTTTGGGGCAAGATATATAAAGCTCATCTGTTACTCTCTAGTCATTTACTCTGTTATAAATTTTTCATAGCACTTTTCACGTGTTCTTTGTATTTATATTATAAAATCTCTGTTGGTGATATGTGTCTGACCACCAATGAAATTCCGTACTACCAAGAATCTTTTAGGTCTTGTCTGCTACTATATTTCTAGGGCCCCAAACAGTGTCAGGCATACAATCGATGTTCAAAAATACATTTTTGGACAAATGAATTATAAATAGTTTCACATAAACAAAGCAGCATTTCTGAGTATAGTAACAAAGTAAGGCATTAGCACCCTGGTGTGAATTGGTTTATTCAATCATCAATTTGCATAAAATTTAGGGCTCATTGAACAAGAACAGAGAAAACTTTGAAAAAAAGAGAAACAAAAATTGACATTGGCAGATGTCTGCATGGTAACTTTTTCTAGACCTAACTAGCAAAGTAAGTTACAAAAGTGAAAGATTCTAATTTTAACATTGATCTCTCATTTTTACAAACTATGGGCATTGATTTTAATTAGATTAACAATATTTTCTACCACCACTTCCTTCAGTAGGAACAGCAGGTGAGTGAGAAAAGAGTTCTTTTTTTTTGGTTCATTACATTTACCAGCTATTTCTCTTTCTAAAATTTCTGTCAACACTACATGGTAAAGTTAGACTAGCAAAATGGAAGTTATATTTCAAAGCCCAAGAGAAAAGCCTTGAGAAAACTTCACAAAACATAAACTTTAGTTTTCATTACATCCACCAGCCTGCAGTTTCACCTAAGATTCTCTAACATCCTTGGAGACCTTTTAAGTACAGTGAAATGCCTGCCTCAGGTAAAATTGGCAACGCTTTAGAAAAAAGGTTTTGTATGGTGGTTTCTAACTCTTGTAGGATTTGAAAAGTGCATTTTTCCTTGTCTTGAAGATATGTCTTATTAAGATAGTGTACCCCCTTGGAGGCTATATTACTTTTTCAATAGTTCAAGTTTGCAATAATAGTATTTTTTGTGAGGAAGTCTGGAGCATTTTTATCTAGAATAGAATGATGCTACTTGAACAATTATTATTTCAAGAAATTATACATTTGTAGGTAGAAAGAGCTGGACAGATTTTTAGTACACAGCTGAGCTAAAAAGAGGGATAAGAGAAAGAAAATGGTGAGCCTATAGACAGCAATACTCTATTGTGAAAGTCTCTTAAAATAGTGCCCACATCAATGCTAAATCTCCTTATTTTAGCATTTTTTAGGATTCTCTCAGTACAGCTATTAGGGACATACCTGAATTTTTCTAAAACAACAATAGAAATCATATAATAAGTAAAAATTACAAGTTGTGTAGGCAGTTTGTTCAGACTATCATAGATTAAATCCATCTAGATTAACAGATTTTAAGAATCTGTGGATCCAATTTTTTTAGTATTCATGATACCATACATTTATGATAATATTTCATATGAATTTTATGTATATGAAAGGATTTATTCATCTAAGCTTATATCTTAATAAGAGAAAACTTTGAATATTGAAACAATTGATGCATATATGTATATTTATATATTATATATACATGAACAGAACAATACTAAAATATATATAAAGGAGCAAATGTTAATACATTCAAGCACAGATAAGAAATAAAAGCACTCACAGGATTATAATTATAATATTCTAGCTTTTATGACAAAAACATTAATAAAATATTCAGGTGCAATAACCACTATATAGTCATTCATCGATGTTTTGTTTACATTGTAAACCACTGTTGTTGCTACTGAACCCTTTCTAAATGTAGAAGTGATTGTCCTTCCTAATACTCCATGATGTTTTGTAATTCCAAGTCACTTCAAGTGTGTTCTACATCCTATACTCAGTCTCTCAGGTCCTTAATGTGCTTAGTTCCAATCAATATCTCCACTCTACCTCAGAGACCCCTTGGATCTCTTCAAAAACTGAAAATATTCCATCTTAGAATTCTTGATTTAAAAATTAACTAACAAGCAAAGTAGAGACAGACTTAGAGAGCAGGCTGATACTATCAGGGTGTGGGAAGTTAGGGCCTGAGAGGGGGCATAAGAAGATTGAGCAAAAAAGAAAAAAAAGAGAAGAAACTCATAAACAGTGACAGTAGTGGCATGATCATCATGGGGTGTGGAGAGGGTTAAAGGAGTGTATAGGGGATAGATGGTGATGGAAGAAGACTTGACTTGGGGTGGTTAACACACAATACAGTGAACAGATGATCTGTTGTGAAATTGTGTACCTGAAATCTGTATAATTTTGTTACCAGTGTCACCTCAATGAACTCAATAAAAAGGATAAACTGTTAATAAAATAAAAAAAATAAAAATTTCAATATCTTAAAATAGTTAGAATGCATGGTATTCCTTAGGAAACTGTGCAGATAATTTCTTAATTTCATCACCATTAATCTGCTATTCTTTTCTTTTCTTTTCTTTTCTCTCAAATGAGGACCTTAAGGTAAACTCTGCCTTGCCAGCACCTTCCATTTCCTTATTCCTTTCTTCTCCCATTGATTCAGACCTAAGAATCCTAGCAAATCATCAATCACTCATCCTTCTTCTGAAACCATACCTATACCTTCTGCATAGCTGGAGGAAAGTACAGAAATTGGACAATTTGCCCCACCAATACTTTTGATATCTAGAGCCAGCTGGGTTCCCTGTGTTGTTGACTAGTCCAAGTTGTACATGAGCAGTTCCATTTACCATAATCTCAAGAGCCATTGTAATCATTTACTTCATTCCTTTGAGTCCCTTGCCTGCCTTTCTTACTCTTAACATGATACTCTCTAAATTACAGAGAGAATAAAGACTATCGTATAAATGCCCTCAAGTTCATGCCCCTCATTTACAAATTGTTGCTAACTGAATGTCTCCTTACATCTTTACCTCTAATACATTATATGAAAGGCAAATTGTCTTACCTATGTGTTGAGATATTTCTTTTTCACTTTCTAGGATGTTATTTTATATCTCTCTTATTTTTTCCCTTCTCTACTGGCTCCATATACTGTACTTCAACATATAAACACATTTATGCTTCTTTCATCATTTCAGTGCAGTGCTGCCTTAATCTTCTCAGAGCCCAGGTATCTACTTGTTTCTCCAATAAATATTTATTATGTGCTATTATGTGCTAAACATTGGATTCTTAGCAACTTTTCCTTCAACCATATTTTTAAAGAGTGCTCTATCTTGAATGATTTCCTTGCTTCTAGTCATTTGTATATCAACCCTTTAAAACTATACTTTGGTCTCCACTACACTTCTGAATTGTTCTGACAAAGATGATCAATATGTTGAACACCTTTGAATTTGTTATATGCTTTGTTGAATTTGACAGCATCAGTTACACATTTGTCAACATTAAGAAAAATTTCTCTCTTCTTCCTTATAATTATCTGTTCCCTCCTTCTCAATTTCCTTTTAGCCTCAAGTTCTTAGATGCTGATGTTCACTATGATCTTTGTCTTTTGTACTTTTTCTCTTCATTTTGCTACTCATTGTAACCAAAACTTTTGACTACTATACCACATGTGATTAGGTGTTCCAAAGCTATGGCCCTACTCAGGACCTGTCTCCTGATTTCCAGGTGCTATTTCCACTATCACAGCATTCAAACTTAAAATTAACATATTCCACTTTTCTCCCCTAATTTGTCCAATGGATAGCTTATCCAATGAATGGCACAGCCAGAAATTTGGGACTTCTATTTCTACAAAGAGTTAGTCAACAAGTTCTGTGGATTGTGCTGACTAAATTGTCTCCTGAATCCTTCCTTTCATTCATACTCACTTCCCTGCTTCAGATCTCCTCAACATATGGCTCCTCAGTTACTGAAACAACCTCCTAAATTGTCTCTCTACCTCCAGTTTGGTCCCTCTTAATCCACTTCTCTACTATTATAAGGTAAATTATTTCAAAGTGTAATACTCCTTTGTTGGTAAACCTTAAAAACAAAGTCAATGTTCTTTATCAATCCTTTATTCATTCACTCACTAAATATATATGAATAGCTATGAACCAAAAAGTGAAACATAATGGATCTTCCTTTTGACCCAGTGATCCCATTTCTGGAAATATATCAAAAGGAACCCAAAACACTAATTTGAAAGAGCATAGCACCCTTATGTTCACAGCAGCATTATTGACTATCACCAAGATATGAAATCAGCCCAAGTGTCCATCAGTAAATGAGTGGGTAAAACAACTACAGGGCATTTACACAATGGAATACTACTCAGCCATAAAAAGAAGAAAATTTTATCCTTTGCAACAGTATGGATGGACCTGGAGAACATCATGCTAAGTGAAATAAGCCAGTCAGATAAAGACAAATACCATATGATTTCACTCATATGTGGAATCTAATGAACAAACTGAAGTAACAAGCAAAATAGGACAGACTCATAGAGAGTAGGATGACAGCTAAGGGGGGATGGGGAGTAGGAGGGGATAGCCTGAGCAAAAAGGAAAAGGGACTCATGAACATGGACAACAGTGTGATGATTGCTGGGGGATGGGGATCTAAAGGAACTAAATGATGATGGAAAAAATACAATACAAAATGTAAGTGCTTTATATATAGCAAAAACCCATGTAATTCTCATACCTATTCTATGAGGCAGATAATATTATTCTTCTCATTTTACTAATTAGAAAAAAGAGGGTCCAAAAAATTCAGTAATTTACCAGTATTCACCCGTTTAATAAACAGAAAATCTCACATTCACATTTGGACACTATAAAATTAATTACCAAAAAAAAATACTAAATATTTTTTGGAGAATATCCAGAAATGATGTTCCTATATTTAAAAGTTATGTGATCAGTACCTGTTAAATAACTTCTTAATACATTTTAAATATTAATGTAAGTAAAATAAATGAAAAGTAAAATAACTATAAATAAGTATTGTCAGAACTTCATGTTTAAAGTGATAGACTATTTCTCTTTTCTCATTTTGTGTGGCTCTATTAATTATTAGCCAAGTAGTCTAACCACCCTGAGTTCCCATTTCCTCACCTGCAGGAAGATGTGATTGAGCTTGATAATCTCTGAGGACTCATCTAACTCTCCATTACTTGGCTTTTGTACCTCTCCATGTTTTTCAATAACCTTCAATTCTTCCTTGCATCTAGAAAAGGAAAAAATTATTGAGGTTAAACATAGTGCCACCTAAATGTGTTTTTTAGACTTAGAAAACTCTCATGAGTGTTAATATTTAATTCAAAATCATTTTAATGTTTGTTGAAGGTAGGCTGTGAGGTTAAGACAGCTGTCTCTAAAACAAAAAGGTCTGTTTTGTTTTATTTTGTTTTAATAGAGGTTTTGAAAATGAAACTGAGTTTCTTTTTGTGGGAAACTTCAGAGAGTTCATTATAGATTGAAGAGAGATATAAAAATCAAAAGATGAAGTGATTAAGAATAAGTAATTTTATGAGCATTTATTAATTTCTATACCATTTATGCTTTGTTGTTAATAATTAACTGAATATTATCTCATGATTTTTAACCAGCTACATTTTTTTCAATTTTGTTAGTTAACAACACAATATGTAATTTCATTTCTATATTAAATAGCCAGAAATTAACATTTAGAGTAAGTCAAGTTTTAATCTCATTTAAAGTTTTCTTCAACTTTAATTATTTATAAAACAAGTCATTCTTCACTTCTTTGACTACTAAAAATTCTGTACCTCAAACATTTCTTAAAGTCAACAAATGCTATGATCAGCATAGTGTCTGAATAAATAAAGATATTCTTTAGTCCAAGTGGTATTTCTGAGGATTTCCTTTTAAAATTTTTCCCTATGCAAAGAAAGTTCTTATTTCAGTATTGGTGTTTCAAAGAAGGAGTCTCTATTATTCAATTTCCTCCACCAGGTGTTATGAAGAAATGAAAGGAAGTATAACATATAACGTATGTAATCAACACAGAACCTTTACAAGTGAGAGAATGAAATATTCATCTTATCAGAAAGAACCATTGAAAGTAGGTCCATTGTTCTTTGATGGCCATGATGTTTATGGGAATCAAGGAGTTTTGAGTCTTACACCAGGCTTTCCCTGCCTTGGATCTGAGTTCTACCTAGCAGAGAGAATAAATCCTATTTCTCCTCTCTGTTGAGATCCAACCAAACCAAGTAATTGAAAAAAAATATTGCAAAACAAATAAGGAAAAAGGTTAAATCTACAATATACAAAGACCTTTCAAAGATAAAAATCTGAAACTTGATAAAAACAATAGTTTAAGTGAAGCAAGAAAGGGCAAAGATTTAAACAGACAATTCACAAAAAAGGATATTCAACATTTCTAGGAAAATTGATATTAAAATTGAAAGTGCAGCTACACTTTACTTCACCAGTTTTGTTCTAGGATTACTTACTCCATTAAATAAAAGCAAATTCATAAGGATGTGTGTATGGAAGGTTTACTGCAATATTACTTTTAACAAAAAATACAAACTGAATAATCATTAATGGAACAGTGAATAAATAATCCATTGAAAATGAGACCTAAATTTAAAAGTAACTTAATTCTTTCTCAGATGACAAAGTAATTCTTTAAGTTTGTTGATTAATGAGAAAAGCATGATGCAGTCAAATATATAGAATATGATCCAAACTTTATAAACAAAATTAAATATAAAAATGAGAAAAATAGTATGCATGATTGAATGAGTGAGAAGGGAAAAACGTGTGGAAGGATACACATCAGATACTCTCTGGTCTGAGTGGTGAAGAATAAAGGAAGGGATTAGGGATGTTAAACACAGTAGCAGCATAAGGATCCATAGAAAATCATCTTATACATAAATCCCAATAGTATACAATTGTGTATGTGTTCATAGAAAGATGTAAAAGAGAGTTAAACATTGTGTTCATTATGGTATATTTAGTTAACAGAATGTCAGGGAGCTTTTATTCTCTTCCCTAAATACTTTGGTCTGAATTGGTTTTTGTTTGTTTCTTTTTTTGGATTTCTACATTGAGTATATATGCATGCAAAAATACAAATAAACAAACCAAAACAGAATATGGGTGTACCTATATATGGATACATAAAAATCCTTTCTGTCTACCTATTAGGTGAGTCAAAATAAAGTAATATACTAAAAGTATTTTCTTCATTGCTTAAAGATGAGCTCCCTTTCTTGACAGTGACAAACGGGTACAAAATGCTTTATAAATGTGATGGTAGAGACAGTCCATACATGAGTTGAGTCATTGAACTTCATGGGAATAGAAGTGAATGGCCAGAGGAATAAATTACATTTGCCAAGGACAAAAGATAAGATGTTCATAGAAGCAATGGGATTATGTAAAGATAAAGATGCTAAGACCACATTCTATGATATTTTTTCCTCTAAAAGTTGCTAAGATTTGGAATTTCTGTTTGAATTCCTCAGAATTAATGGCATGCTTTTATATAAGAATGAGTTTTTATAAGTATGCTTTTAAGGATAGAATGCATTCACAAAATCTAATACTATATATATATACCGCTATATTTTTAATCATTCTTTATCTCTTCAAAAGAGTACAAAAACTATCTGGAATAAAACATTAAACTGATAAGCCTTTCAAGGAGTTCTTCCTTTAAATTCTTCTTTCAAAAACTATAGGACCTAGTTCACCATTATAAAATCCAATATAGAACAAAGAAATACCTAGGGAGCAATCTTTCCAGTCTTAAACAACTGTTTGTATCAATTACTGACATGTCACCTTCAACACTTCATTACAGCAAGTATTTATTTCTGTGCATGCTGATCTCTGTCAAAGGGCTCAGTTCTTCCTTTAGGATAAAATACAAATGATACTGAATCTCTTGCAAGTCCCAAAGCTCATTCATTATGTCTGAAGGACCAAGGGATTAGTCTGAGAGGGTGGGGGGGAAGCAGCCTTGGAAAGACAAGCAGGATGTTCTGGCTGGGATACACTATATTCATCTTCCCCTTGTGGTGCATCTAATGACCTAGTGCAGCTCCTTCTCCAAAATTGTCCACATAAAAGGATGAAAGTGGTCTTATTATAGAGAAAAAATGAGTAGATGGATAGATAGATAGATAGATAGATAGATAGATAGATAGATAATAGATGATAGATAGATGGAAGAAAGGGGAGCAAAATGAAAAAATACTAATTTTCCTCCTGTAGGAGCTTATAATAGCATTACAATTTTTGTAACTTATATTTACATATTTAAAGCAACCTTATAATTGCAATAAGGCTATAAACTTCCTGCTCAGGTTTTAAGTGTCTTTGTTTTAAAAATAGGTCTTTAAAAGTTCATTTTGCTTTAATTAAATAAAGTTGTCATTTTAATTTTACATGAACCTCCAGAATTTTCTATTTGTTATCTCTACATTGAGCTTGACTGAGTTGTTATGCTAATATGCTTTTATCATTTTGCCAAGGATAAACACGTGAGTGATTTACAGGAGAACTAGATGCCTCTGACTTTCATATGCCCCCTGTTATTGGCATTCTGAGTATAAGTTCCTCTGATCAGTAAACACCATTAATCTGCAGCTTATGCAAATCCAAAACCTATTATATTAACTGTTTTAATAAGCAATAGAATCAGAGCTATTGTTAGTCCACTTATCTTGAAGAGAAGTGTTCTGTAACTGCAAAATATTTTTCCACTATTATCAATGGTATTGTTGTTACTCTATTTATAAAATATTACATGATACAGAGAGATTTCTGTACAAAGTATGATTACATTTTAGACAATGTTGTTTTTCAACAGCAATACTATAGAAGTCACAGTGATAATGCCACCAACATTTTATTTATTTAGTGCCATACTCTTTTGTGGTTTATAAAAACATATTATTGTCTTTCTTTTTTTTATCATTACTTCTGATTTATGTCATTTTGGAAGTGGACAAAAAAAGAAAAGATTTAGTTAATTATTCCAGAGAGGATAATAGAAGGAAAAGTCATTGCATACAATTAAGACGTTGAACCGCAAGAGATTTAACAACTGTATTTTAAAGTCAATTAATGGTCTGAGCCCTAGACCATCACTATCCCTCACCAAGTGACATGCTGAAGAAGCCCATGTAGGGGTCCACAGATCCACAGAGCCTCAGAACAGTGAATACATTCTTGCATTGAAAACAAAATCATTTGTCTTACTCAGAATAACACTGTGGACATTTTATCTATGAAAGTCCATGAATTTGTGTGTTCCATCCCTGGTTTTGTGTAAGATAGTCAGTCTCAAGGTGTTGACATCTCTGAGTATCTGCTGTATCTGGCATAGCACCTGGGACACAGACATTTAGCAAGAAGGGGATTTACTGAAAAGCTAATTCATGTTAAGCTTGAGTTCCTCTGAACTACCTTCCACGGCTTTTATCTAATTATGACTTTTAACTATATACTTGTACTTTTATATTCTTTTTATTTTTTTATTTTTATCTTAGTTTATTCAGTACAGTTTCTATCCTTTATTCCCATTCCAGCCCACACAATCCCTCCACGCCTCCCTCCCCTTTCCAATGCCCCCCTAGTTTTGTCCATGTGTCCTCTATATTTGTTCCTGGAAACCCTTCCCTTCTCCCCTAAAATTCCCTCCCCTCTCCCCTCTGGTCACTGACTACCTATTTCAGTGTCTTTTGTAATATTTTACCTGTTTCTTTGTTTTGTTGTTTAGGTTCCTGTTAATGGCGAGATCATATGATACTTGTCTTTCAATGCCTGGCATATTTCGCTTAGCATAATGCTTTCCAACTCCATCCATGCTGTTGCAAAGGGTATGAGCTCCTTCTTTCTTTCAGCTGCATAGTATTCCATTGTGTGAATGTACCATAGTTTTTTGATCCATTCATTTACTGATGGGCACCAAAGTTGCTTCCAGCACTTGACTACTATATATTGTGCTGCTATGAACATTGGGGTGCATAGGTTCTTTTGGATTGGTGTTTCAGGGTTCTTAGGACATAATCCCAGCAGTGGAATTGCTGGATCAAAGGACAGGTCCATTTTTAGTTTTCTGAGGAAGTTCCATACTGTTTTCCACAGTGGTCATACCAGTCTGCAATCCCACCATCAGTGCACTAGGGTCCCTTTTTCTCCACAACCTCTCCAACACTTGTTGTCTGTTGTTTTATTTATGATGGCCATTCTGACTGGTGTGAAGTGGTATCTCATGTGGTTTTAATTTGCATCTCTCTGATAGCTAGTGATACTGAGCATCTTTTTATGTGTCTCTGGACCTTCTGTATGTCCTGCTTAGAAAAATGCCTATTCAAGTCCTTTGCCCCTTTTTTAATTGGGCTCCTTGTTTTCTTAAAGAGTTTCCATGTAAGTTCTTTATATATTTTGGAGATTAAACCCTTGTCGGAGGTATCATTGGCAAATATGTTTTCCCATACAGTTGGTTCTCTTTTGATTTTAATCCTGTTTTCTTTAGCCATGAAGAAGCTTTTTATTTTGATGAGATCCCATTTGTTTATTCTTTCCTTTATGTCCCTTGCTCTAGGAGACATGTCAGTAAAAATGTTTCTGCGTGCAATATCTGAGATTTTCCCGCCTATGTTCTGCTCTAGGACTTTAATGGTGACACAGTTTATATTTAACTCATTTATCCACCTTGAATTTATTTTTGTGTATGGTGTATGTTGGTGCTCGAGTTTCATTTTTTTGCATATAGCTGTCCAGTTCTCCCAACACCATTTGTTGAAGAAGCTATTGTTACTCCATTTTATATTGCTGCCCTCTTTGTCGAATATTAATTGACCATAGAGATTTGGGTTTATTTCTGGGCTCTCTGTTCTGTTCCATTGGTCGATGTTCCTGTTTTTATTCCAATACCAGGCTGTTTTGATTACAGTGGCCATGTAATATAGTTTAGTATCAGGTATTATGATCCCTCCTGCTTTACTCTTCTTTCTCAAAATTGCAGCAGCTATTCGGGGTCGTTCTATGTCAGTGAAATATGCCATTGGTACTTTAATAGGTATTGCATTGAATGTGTAGATTGCTTTGGGTAGTATGGACATTTTGATGATGTTAATTCTTCAGATCCATGAACATGGTATATGTTTCCACTTGTTTGTGTTTTCCTTGATTTCTTTCTTCAGTGTTATATAGTTTTCAGAGTGCAGGTCTATTACCTCTTTTGTTAGGTTTATTCCTAGGTATTTTATTTTTCTTTTTGCTATATCAAATAGGATGGTTTTCTTGATTTCTGCTCAAGCTGTTTCATTTTTGGTGTACAAAAATGCCTTTGATTTCTGGATATTGACTTTGTATCCTGCTGTTTTGCCAAATTCATTTATTAGGTCCAGCAGTTTTTTGGTCGAGTCTATAGGATTTTCTATGTACACTGTCATGTCATCTGCAAGCAGTGACAGTTTTGTTTCCTCCTTTCCAGTTTGAATGCCTTTTATTTCCTTTTCTTGTCTGATTGCTGTGACTAAAACTTCCAGTACTACATTGAATAGAAGTGGTGACAGTGGACAGCCTTGTCTTGTTCCTGATCTTAGTGGAAAAGATTTTAGTTTTTGCCCTTTGTGTATAATGTTGGCTGTAGATCTCTCATATAAGGCCTTTATTATGTTCAGGAATGCTCCTTCTATTCCCACTTTGCTAAGTGTTTTTATCATAAACGGGTGCTGTACCTTATCAAATGCTTTTTCTGCATCTATTGATATGATCATGTGATTTGTGTCTTTGCTTTTGTTTAGTGATGAATTACATTTACTGATTTGCAAATATTGAACCATCCTTGCATCCCTGGAATGAATCCCACTTGGTCATGGTGTATGATCTTTCTAATGAATTGTTGAATGTGGTTTGCCATTACTTTGTTGAGGATTTTAGCATCTATGTTCATCAGCGATATTGGCCTGAAGTTTTCTTTCTTTATTGTGTCTTTATCTGGTTTCGGTAATAATGTGATGTTGGCCTCATAAAAAGAGTTAGGGAGTCTTCCATCTTTTTGGGTTTTTTGGAATAGTCTATGAAGCATAGAAGTTAGATCTTCCTTAAATGCTTTGTAGAAATCTCCTGTGAAACCATCTGGTCCTGGGCTTTTGTGTGTGGAGAGTTTTTTAATTACTGCTTCAAATTCATTTGCTGTTATTGGTCAGGCTTTCTGCTTTTTCTTCATTGAGTTTTAGAAGATTACATTTTTCTAGGAATTTCTCCACTTCACCTAGGTTTTCAAATTTCTTGGCATACAGTTCTTCATAGTAATTTCTTACAGTCCTTTGTATTCTGTGGTATCCATTGTAATCTCTCCTCTTTCATTTCTGATTGTGTTTATTTGGTTCTTCTCTCTTTTTCTTGATGAGTCTGCTTAAAGGCTTGTTGATTTTGTTTACCTTTTCAAAGAAATAGCTCCTGGATTCATTGATCCTTAGAATGGTGCTTTTAGTCTCTATGTCATTTAATTCTGCTCTGATCTCGGTTATTTCCTTCTTTCTACTTGCTCTGGGCTGTCTTTGTTGTTGTTCCTCGAGTATTTGCAGATGTAGAGTAGGTTGCTTTTTTGAAATGTTTCTATCTCTTTTACGTAGGCCTGTATCTCTATGAACTTCCCTCTCAGGACTGCCTTTGCTGTGTCCCATAAGTTTCGGGTTGTTGCGAGTTCATTTTCGTTTGTTTCCTGAAACTTCTTTATTTCTTCCCTAATTTCATTTTTCACCCATTCATTGTTTAATAGCATGCTATTTAAGCTCCATGATCTTGAATGTTTTGGGTTTTTTTTTATTGGGGTTGGAGTCTAGCTTCAGAACCTTGTGATCCAAGACTATGCTCAGAATGATTTCAATTTTCTTGAAGTTGTTGGGGTTTGTTTTATGTCCTATCATGTGGTCTATCTTTGAAACTGTTCCATGCACATTTGAGAAGAATGTGTACTTAGCTTCTTTGGGATGGAGAGCTCTATATATATCAGTTAAGTCCATTTCATCTAGGGCATTGTTCAATGCCACAATATCTTTGTTGATATTTTGTTTGGAAGATCTGTCCATTTTTGACAGTGGGGTGTTAAAATCCCCCACTATAATTGTCAATATCTTTCTTGAAGTCCTCTAAGATTTTCTTTATGTATTTGGGTGCTCCTATGTTGGGTGCATATATATTTAGTATGTTTATGTCTTCTTGGTGGATTCTTCCCTTGAGTATTATGAAGTGACCTTCTGGGTGTCTCTTTATGGCCCTTTTCTGGAAGTCTATTTTGTGGGATATGACTATTGCTACCCCAGCTTTTTTTTCCTGTCCATTTGCTTGGAAAATTTTTTTCCAGCCCTTCCAGCACTTTCAGTCTGTGTAGGTCTTTGCTCCTGAGGTGAGCCTGTTGTAGACATCATATGTGTGGGTCATGCTTTCTTATCCATTCAGCTACTCTGCATCTTTTAATTGGGGCATTTAATCCATTTACATTTAAGGTTATTATTGACAGGTACTTATTCATTGCTATTTACGTACCTGTGTTCCTCTTTCTTTTTTCCCTTCCATTCCTTAAAGCAGTCCCTTTAGTATCTCTTGCAGAGCTGGTTTGGTGGAGGTATATTCTTTTAGACTTCTTTTGTCTGGGAAGCTTCTTATTTGGCCTTCTATGTTGATTGAGAGCCTTGCTGGGTAAAGTAGTCTTGGTTGCAAACCTCTGGTTCTCATTACTTGGAATATTTCTTGCCATTCTCTTCTGGCTTGGACCGTTTGTGTTGAGAAGTCAGCCGCTAACCTTTTTGGGGCTCCCTTGTACGTTACTTCCTGTTTCTCCCTTGCTGCCTTTAAGATTCTCTCTTTGTCTTAAAATTTTGCCATTTTAATTATGATGTGTTTTGAGGTGGGCCTCTTTGGGTTCCTCTTGCTTGTGACTCTCTGTGTTTTCTGGATTTGTGTGTCTTTTTCTCTCATGAAATTAAGAATGTTTTCCTTAATTATTTTTTCAAATAGGTTTTCTATCCCTTGCTCTTCTTCTTCTCCTTCAGGTGTCCCTATTATACCGATACTATTATGTTTCATGTTGTCTTGCATTTCTCTTAATCCTTCTTCAGTCTTTCTGAGCCTCTTTTCTTTTTCTTGCTCTTTCTGGGTACTTTTTACTACTTTGTCCTTCAGGTTGCTGATCCAATCTTCTGCTTCATTGGTCCTGCTTTTCATTCCTTCTCCTGGGTTCTTCAGTTCAGAAATTGTATTCTTCATTTCCTCTTGGCCCTTGTTGATAGTTTCTGTTTCCTTTTTCATGTTGATATAGTTTGCAGTGAGTTCATTGTAGCTTCCCTATAGTTTCTTGTAACTCATTGAGAGTTCATGGAACTTCCTGATAATCATTGCTTTGAACTCAGAATCTGATAGTTGAGTTGCCTCTATTTCATTTAGCACTCTTTCTGAGGCTTCCTCCTTTCCCTTTATTTGGGGATTGTTTCTTTGTCTTCTCATTGTGTGTGAGACTCTTCTTGCTAGCCTCAGCTTCTTAAATTGATCTGTTCTGGCTCCCTGGGTTTACGTTGTGAACTTCTGTGCTAGGATACCTGTGAGATTCAGTGGTATAGTCTCCTTCTGGTATCCAGGTGTTCAGAGCTTCCACCTACTCTTTTTTATAATCATTTGGAGGGGTAATGGAAAATGGCTTAAGACAGCAAGAGAGTATGCTATGATATTTACAGTAGCAGCAAATACAGAAGGGATAGGAGATCCTTTGTCTATTTAGAGTGTTACCTGTGATCTTACACCCCACTAGCCACTTTTTAGAAAGCATGGAAAGAAGATAAGACTCTTGTTGGAAGGAAAGGATTGTGAGTTGGATCTAGAAAACAGTGAGGTTGTGGGAGGTCAGATTCTGAGATAGGGTGAGAGTAAAGAGTAGTAAATAGGTGTAGTGTGTGAGAGAATAAAGTTAACCACCATAGTAATAGAATTCAGGAATCTGAGAAGTGGGTTAAGGTCTGGGAGGGATGTTGTGTAGTATTTACAATTGTATGGAATAGCTATTATTTACAGTAATATTAGAGCAACAATCATATGACAGAATCTAGGAGATCTAGATAACAAGTACAGGAAGTATGGAGCCTTGAGGAGTGTACTAATGGAACGCAAATGAAAGACAGTTAATTAGCTACACACTATGAATGAGATAACAGGGGAAACCTATTAAATGATGCATTATAACTAGCCAAGCAAAAAAGCGTATACAGAAAGAAGAGGGATACTAAAATACTATTGCAATAAAAATTGTAAGCATAATGAAATAATAATACAGATATGCTATTACTTGCAGGTTCAAAAAAAGAAGAAAAAAAGCAGAAGATGGAAGGAAGAAATAAATTTGGAAAGAAAGGGAGAAGGATCAACACTAGAAAGAAATAGAAGCATAAGGAATTGAACAATATAACAATAATAAGAATTAAAAAATAAAAAGTTACTTAATAAAAAAAAATCAAGCAAAATAAAACAGAAAAAAAAAACCTTTTGTTGGTGTCAAACTGACCAAACCAGTTTTCCTAGTTTTCCTGGCTGCAGCAGACTTAGGGGCGAATGCTGTGGCTTTGTTCCCTTCCTGTTCAGAGCTCTGTCATCCTCTGGAGCACTGTCCACAGGTCCAGCCGTGTGGGCCCAACCCCCCTGAAAGGGCCCTGGGCAGGGGATCTGCATGTTTGCAAGCACTCCCTCCAGAACCCACTGCCGAACACCCGTGCTCCTTCCAGGTTCACGGGTGTGCTCTCTGTGCATTCTGAGGGTCTTTCACTTCCCCCGAATTCACAGCCTGGGAACCCGGGATCCCGCAGAATGCCCATGCTTTTTCTATGCTCATGGCTGTAGGAACCAGGCCATTCACCAAAAATCACTGTCTCCAGGTTGGGGTGCTGGCGCAAGACCCGGTAGTCCCCGGACCCATTGGTTGGGCTGTGATCTCCCCCAAAGCCTGCTCTGCGGTCCCCTGATCAGCACTGCTCAGTTCTTGTTTGGGCAGGGAGGGAGCTGTTGACCCATCTCCCCCACCCCGAGAGCCCTGCGTCAGCCCCCAAGCTCGGGGGCTGGGGCTGCAACCTCCCTGCTCCCCGAGCTGGTCCCTGGGCCGTTATTATCCTGAAGTAGTCTCCTTACTGTCTGGTCTTTCAATGTCCACTACAATTTTTGATCTTCTATTTTCATGTATGCAGTGATAATGTGGTCTGTTTGCTCTAGTCCTCCATAGAGGGGCTAGGTTTTCCCCCCAAGTGAAGAGAGAGGTGGAGTGTGCTCCCTCCTACCACACCGCCATCTTCCCTCTATATTCTTTTTTTTAAGTGTCACAAAATTGTGTATGCTCCACCCTACAAAATATGAAGCTATTTCTGGAGATAATATATCTTTGGTGTCAAATTAAATAAATGAATGAATAAATGAAGAAGCTAACCAATCATTGCTTAAAAGTGATATTTCATCTCTGCCCTACCTCACATATACTGATCAGCAATGCATCACATTTGGGATTTGCATTTTTCTTTGACCAATTTCGATGTCTAAAATTCTCTATCTCTAAATTTCCTCACTTATGAGGGGGGGGACTCAAAAATGGAATTTACTTATAAAAAATTGTATATTTATTCTTACATGTTTAAACTTCAGCTACCTTCAACGTACTCTCCATTTGATACAATACAACTATCAAGACATTTTCCATTGCTCAAAACAGTGGAACTCATAAATTTTGGGGCCTTTTTTGTGCTCCTGCCATTTTTTGTCTCACCTCTTCAACATTGCCCAAATGTTTCTATTTGAGGGATTTTTTCATCTGGGGAAACAAACAAAAAAGTCACTCTATGCAAGACTGGGTGAATAGGGAGGGTAAGACCCTGGAGTTATGCTGTTTTTGGTCAAAAAGTGCTGAACACTCAGCATGATGTGGGTAGATGTGCTCCTAAATCACCCATCATGAAATGGACAACTATGTTGAAATAGTCTTCAAAAATAATTTACTCCAGCTAAAAGCTAACTCTCACAATAACACCAGCTGGCACACTGATATTGATGCGTTCCTAGAATACTCACCTAGCAGGGGAAGCCTGTACTACAAGGAGCTCACCCTTCAAAAGATAATTCTGGAATTTTCAGGGGTCCCTCTTGTGTCCATAACTTCCTCGGTATCCATTCCCCCCCTTTTCACTGACAAATCCTCTTTCCCTTATCTTCTAGAAAGCTATAGGCTAAAAACCTTTCTTATATTCCTAGCTGCTTCTTTTTTGATTAATTTTCTCCCTTCTTAGCCTTGTTCCCATGGTCAGCAATTTGAGAAACATTATAGACACTCCTTGCCTCTCTACTCACCGAACCTTAGGTGGCTGAGTCCTGTCAAAGAAAACTATTAAATGATATTGAGAGGCTGTCTTAAACCTTAATATATTCTTTTATTCATACCTTGCTGATTCCCTAGTTAATCCCCAACTATACTATTCTAAATTTAGATCCCAATATCCTTCACTGACCCCCTCACTCTCAGCTGTTGATACCTCCTCTCACTTTCCAATAGGTACTGTTGTAATAGGTACTGTTTTAAACAGTACCTATTGGAAATAGAGAAGGACTGATTATTGGTCCATGAAATTTAAATTCACTGAGTCTGTGTGTGTGATGGGAAAGCCTTTAATGCAGAAATCTTCAGATGACACTAGCTTTTCATTTTACTAAGATTAATTTATACCATCCCCATGAAAATGAATTTTTAGTTAAATTAAAAAGAAATGTTAAGGAGACAGGTCACTGAAACACAATCAGAGATTACTTATTAAGAACTTAATTGCTAGCGAGAATTTAACTGCTCTTCATAGACATAAATTACTAACTTCTATGACTTTGAATTTCAGAGTATATTTCACAGTGTTGTTATTAGGTATGTTTATGCAATCATGGTATTCTAACATATAAATTAAACTCCACAGCAAGAGGTTTGGTGCTGATGTCAGTAACAAGTTGGAAAAGAATAACACACAACACTAATAGAGCTTTAACTTTAGAAAAACAGAGGAAGAATTTTTATTTCATTTAAGTGGACAGGAACCTCATTAAAATTGTCACATCCTCCTTAACTATTCACAAATTGAAGGTACAATTTTTGTTTGCTATATACAAGTACAGTTGCTAATGAGAAAGTACTTTAATTAACAGATCCACTTAGAACAAGGGAAACACATTGCATTTCACAGATTAGATTTCTTTTGCCCTATTTGATGCCTACTAAATATTATGTCAATTATAGAACACTGATGCAAGATATTTCCTTAGAGATTATTTGAATAATAATATTTAACATGTATTAAGCTCCTTACTAAGTATCAGGTACTGTTCTAAGTGCTTTATATGTATTTGTTAATTTATGTCACCAAAACTAATCAAGGAAATAGTATTTGATCTTCTTGTAAATAAGGTGTCTGAACTTCAGAGAGGTTAAGTAATTTGTTCATGATCACACAGAGCTAAGGCTTGAGCTCCAGACATATGATTCAAGAGTTAGTTTTCTTAACCACTTCTCTTTAGGCAAATATGCAGAATTTATTCTGGAATTTATATTGGCATAAGTGAACAATGTTATTAGAATCCTTTACATTGTATCTGATATAGAAAGACTCATTATTACTCCTAGCCTCATATAAAGCTCACTGGTAGGATTGGTTTTGTTGGCAGCTGCAAGATCTGGAGGTACATTTACAGCATTTAGAGTCAGAGTCTCAAAATTCACTTTCCAGTCACTAGCAGAGTGACTAAGGGTAAGGTTCTTAGTTCTTCTGAATTTCAGTTTGCTTGCTTTTTTAATTTGAGAAATTCTGACCATAATGCCTACTTTTCAGGTTTTGTGTGTAGAGGTAAGGTATATAAATTAAAAGGTGTTATCTGTTCCCTTTTGACCTGAAAAGAGATAAAGAATTTTTGATCATTACTGGAATAAATGTTTAGAATGATCTGATTTAAAGTAGGATGTAAATTGTACACTTGAAATTCACTTTGATGCTTCTGATTTTGAAGTAATAAAAGCTCTTCTTCCTCTTTCTAAAAGAGTTTTAACTCCTAAAAATGATTAAAATGATAGTAAAATATTATACAAGTTATTTAGCCAAAAAAGAGAAAGAAATGAAGGAAAAAAGGAAAGAAAAGAAGAAAAGGAAAGGGAAGGAAAGGGAAAGGGAAGGAAAGGAAAGGAAAGGAAAGGGAAGGAAAGGGAAAGGGAAGGGAAGGGAAGGGAAGGGAAGGGAAGGGAAGGGAAGGGAAGGGAAGGGAAGGGAAGGGAAGGAAAGGAGAAAAGGGAAATTCCCATATGCCAGAAGTGAAGATCCCTGGAAAATCAGGTTTCTACCTTTTTTTGTTATTGATACAATTACAGATGTCCCTCATTTTCTCCTCTTTACTCCCCTTCACCCAGCCCATGCTACTCACCCCCAGCCTTTGCCTCATTGTATCTGTGTCCAAGAGCTATGCATATATGCATATATATTCTTAGGCTAATGTCTTACAGTCCTCCTCACCGCCTTCACTCTGAGATCTGTCATTTGTTCTCTGAATCCATTCCTCTGTTCATATTTTGTCTGTCAGTTTATTTTGCTCATTAGATTCCATATATGAGTGAGATCTTATGGTATTTTGTTCCTCTAACTGGCTTTTTTCACTTAGCGTAATAATCTCCAGGTCCATTCATGCTGTTGCAAAGGGTAAGAGTTCCTTCTTTTTTATAGCCATGTAGTATTCCACTGTGTACCATATTTTGCCTTGTATAATGCATACTTTCTTGCCCAAATTATTGAGGAAAAAATAAGGATGTACATTATATATGGGTAGTATTAATTATGTATCTATGTAAATGTTTTTAATTATTTTATTTATGCTTATGCATTAAAAGTGTAACTCCAGAAAGCAAAAACAATATCTAAGTGCAAAATAATACCCTGGGATATGATATCCAGTTTTGTTTCTCAATATAAATAAATAAATAATTGAATTAAAAAATTAAAATGAAATTTTTTTCCCGAAAGTTTGGGCCAAAAATGGGTGCACACTATATACATGGGAATGCATTATACATGGCAAAATACTCATTTACTGTGGACACTTGGCCTGTATCCAGGTTTTGGCTATTATAAATAATGTTGCTATAAATATAGGCATGCATATATTCTTTCTGATTAGTGTTTTGATGCAGACCCCAGCTCGTGGGGTCCACAGCATTGTGGATGGGAGAGAGACATTCACACGGACTACCTGGTCCTGTGGAGGAAAAGAGACAGCATGGCTTCTCTCTCAAGGGGAGCAAAAGCTGTGGCCCTTGCTGTGACATGCCTTTATTAGGTTTCTCTGCACAGTACATGATGGTCCTCATTTACTATGTACAAGTTGACTTTTGGTGGTTACCTTTTAGAGAAAACAAAGGAGCCAATGCCACACTAATCACATCACAGAAGAGGGATATTTGCAAATGAAAAGGCAAAAGTGGCTGGACTGATGACACTCATCCTTGGAAGATTTAGCATGGATTTTAGGAAGTTACTTTGCAGTAAATGTCCTCAATTCAGGGTGAGGGAGTTTTTTAGCAAGAGCAAGACTCAAAGTGGCCTAGGCACATTGCAGACCTGATTGCCCACAGGAGAACCTATCTGTGGGCATGGGTCCTGTGCATCTCTGAGTGGGAGCTGGGCCCACACCACGCAGAATGGTCTCCTACAGTGTTTCATGATTCTTAGGATATATTTCCACAAGTGGAATCACTTGGTCAAACAGCAACAAGTGGCAAGGATATGGAGAAAAGGGGAACCCTAGTGCATTGCTGGTAGGAATGCAGACTTGTACAACCACTGTAGAGAGCTGTACAGAGTTTCCTCAAAAACTAAAAATAGAGCTGCTGTAAGCCTCTTCTTAAAAGACAGACTTCAAAAACTTGGCTGTCTTGCTTAGGAAATTGGCAGGAAATTTAAATCTTATACCTCTACAATTGATGGTTGTGAAATCAAACATTTCCTATTAACATAGGGAAGGAATCCCAAGCTAAGAAACTGAACAGGGTCCTGAAACAGTGAATTCCTAGATTCTGGAGCAGAAGCAAAAGCTAATTTGGCAGGGAAGACTCTAAAGCATAGAGCATACAACACTCCCACAGAGGAGATCAGGCCCTGCTGAGCGTGGGTTCACAATTAAAATCTATAAAACAAGTGAAAAATAATCCATGGAAGGAAAGACAGAAGGCATGAATTAATGTTTTCTGAGTCTTTGTGAAAATAGTTTTTAAATGCATCATGATTTGTAGTAGTTACATGGTATTCCTTGTATGAATATGCCTGTATGAGAGTTTTCCACAGAAAAAGAACCAATAGGTATATGTAAAGAGAAAGTGATTTATTATAAGGTATTGATTAGCTCACATGATTAAGGAGGCTAATAGTCCCACAATCTGTTGCCTGGAAGCAACAGACCCAGGGAGGCTGGTGGTAGCCTAAAAGGTGATGACATAGATTCTCATCTGAGTCTGAAGTCTTGAGGATCAGACACACTGAGGACAGAATTTTACTGTTCCACTTTCAGTAGTCAGAGAGTAGGCGAATCTTCCTTCCCCCACCTGTTTTTCTATTAAGGCCCTCAAAAGGTTGAACGATACTCTCCCACTTTAGAGAAGGCAATACACTCTGATTAGCCTACCAATTTAAACTTTAATCTATTCTGGAAACACCCTCAGAAATACACCCAGAAATCATGTTTAGCCAGATCTGGGCATCCCTTGATCCACTCAGGTTGACACATGAAATTAACCATCACTGAAGCAGGGTTCAACCAATCTGAATGTGCTTTGATTCTGAGGACTAATGGTTTCTGTAACAAGAAATCATGATTTCAAAGATATAACTAAAAATAATATATAACTTAAAATAGGAAATACTAAGGTTCCTTTATGTTCAATATAGTTAATTCATGGCATCTATAAAGTTTTCCAAATCATTATGTTTGATAAGTCATATAATTTGAGTCTCTTATTGTCTCATATTCATAAGAAAATACAATCTAATTCCACATCAAAATAATTTTGTAAATAGCATATTTTTAAAGCAGAATGTGCATTCTATTATTGACATTTCAAAAAGCTAAAGCACTTTTATCTGGCTTAATGTAGAGTATTGAAACTTCAAGAGTTTCAGAACATTTAACTCTGAATTCATGATTCAATATTTACCAAAATTTTACCAAGGATATTTGAATGGGAAGAACGTTAAGATAAATTATTTGTACTGTTCTAACTTTTCTTTATGTTAACCCTAAAGAAAACAATATCTCTAACTAACACAATGACTTCACTACAATAAGATTTGATGGCAAATTACCAGTTTTTATAATATAAGTGATCACTGAGAATAGTTTTATCTTTTGAAAAATGATAGTTCCATATTTTGTTATTTATGTGTGTCTTGGTTTCTTGCTCAGACCCACATGAAAAAGTTACAGTGATGTTACAGTGGATAGATCATCCCTTCAGACAAATCAAGGTGTTTGTTTTCTACATTTGGGTATACTCATCTGTTTTCAATTTCATTTTTTAAATATTTAAACTAATTCTTTCTTAAATCATAAATATATTTTGTTTAAGTTAGTTTCTCCACTAAAGGGCTAGTGGAG
Source organism: Trachops cirrhosus (assembly GCA_028533065.1). Classification (NCBI taxonomy): domain Eukaryota; kingdom Metazoa; phylum Chordata; class Mammalia; order Chiroptera; family Phyllostomidae; genus Trachops; species Trachops cirrhosus. Next base: position 74,043,050 of record CM052541.1, read on the forward strand.
ACTGTGTTTATATGCCTTTGTCATCACTCTTTTCTTCTGAAGAGAGAGTTAAATTATTTCACGATGGAACAAAGAAACATAAAGTGTTATTAAACAAAGTCAAACTTGTTTCAATAAATTACACCTCATTTCTAGCATCCTGATTATTAAAATATGTGCATATTCCTTTGGCTAACAAATTTGTATATGTGGTATACAGCTAGAATGTGGAAATTCAAATTGTAGAATTCAAATATTTTAAAATAGAAATAAAACACAGTTTGTGTATGACATCTACAGATTTCCCCCTTTTGTGTGTTATCAGCATGCAGTATTTTCCATCAGTTATGACTCAACTTGGATGCAAAAAGAGGCAGACATGTATAGATTAAATCTCTGATAGTTGTTGTCCAGTGTTATATTATTTTAATAGAGCTTCAGGAGGCAGCAAGCATGCATAATACATGCCATGTGTGATTGGTAGAAAGTCTAGTTTTGTTCACTCTAATACTTGATGATGAGGAGTAGCATGTGTTGTGGCATTACATATTTGAACACTGACAACCAAGGCAGGTACAGCCTGCCTGTAGACTTCCAAACTAAGCACAAATTTAATTCTCATCCATCAACAGAAAAACACAGATTTAGCTTAAAAAAAGACCTTAATCCATCTCATTTTGTTAACAAATGATGAGTTTGAGTTTGATAGAATGTTTTTCCTCAAATATGAAAGCTCACTGTCAAATTAATTCAACAACTACTTGTGAGTACCTCTGACATGCTAGACACTGTTTCAATTACTAAAGAGATACATTAATGAGTACCTACCTTCCAGAACTTTTAATCCAGGAGTAGGTTGAGTATGGAAATAAAATATATATAAAAATTACTAAATACTAGGCAGAAAATAATGGTGTTTCAAAGGACTGTAAGTTCATCTATAGTTGAGACGACTAAGAAGATCTTCATGGTGGTTATCTTCGTGTGGTAGAGAGCAATAGCTTTACACTTGCAATTGATTATCATTTTATATTCATTTATAGATCAAAAAAACTTAAAGATGGTAACTGTCTCTATTGTATGAATGAGGAAAGCATTCCAAGAAACAAAACTAGAAACTTGCACAACTTAGATGTCTAAGTCTGTACTGTTTGAAAAATGCCATTAGTTGATCTAGCATGAATTTGGAAACCCTGGTCTTGGAATTGATGATAGGAACTAGAATATGTTTGTGAAACTGATGTAGGCTAATAATTCAAATATGGGAGTGGGTATGATACCAAAAGAGAAAAAAATAAAGAAGGAAAAACTTAGGGGGAAAACCACAAAGAGAATGAAAATTGGGTAGGGGGAATCACAAAAACAAAGTGGTCAAAGAATTTTGGGAGAGAAATAAGAAAGTGTCACAATTACTGGGAAAGATAAAATATCACCAGAAAAGTTGGTAAACCATAAATTAAAACTGCTGTATCTCCAAAGTCACTGCATATATCCTCAATAATTATTAGTTAATGAAAGAATGACAATAATCTACACTGACTAAAAGAAAAGATTCTTTTCTTTCAGTCTTCTTACTTGGACTTAAAACTTGGATATAAAACATAAAATTTTGTCCTTAATTATATCCTTTTTGCTCATAGAAAGTGCATTCCCTTTATACACAAAATGTCACTCATTTCAAATTATGATCTCAAGCTATAGCTATATTTTTACAATATTCCTGACCCTACTCCTAGTGTTGACATATCTTGACCTTGTTTGACTTTATCCTACCTTATCCCAACTAGCAAAGAAAAAGTCATACCAACAAAGGGAAATACACTGTGCATTTAGAAATAGAAATATTACATAATTATGAATCCATACTTACAACGCACATGTTGGAAATAAAACTATGTGAGCTATTGTACTTAGTTATTAATACCAAAACTAAAGTGGAAAAATTTTAAACCAAATATTTAAAATTCATTTTCTTTGTATAGCAACAGTCAAACACAACTACATTTAATTTTTTTACTTTAAATTGTTATTGGAAATTGTTATTGTTAGTGCATTTTTCATAGGCAGTCTGATGTGAGTATTAAAAAAGACTTAGCCATGGCTGGTATGGCTCAGTTAGTTGGGTGTCATCCCATAAACTAAAAGGTTGCGGGTTTGATTCCCCATCAGGGCACATATCTACACAGTGGGTTCAGTCCTGGTTAGTGGGGTTGCATAGGAGAGGTAACCAATTGATGCTTCTCTCTCAGATCACTTTTTCTCTTCCTCTCTCTCCTCACTTCTCTCTAAAGAGCAATGGAAGAAAATTGGCCTCAGATGAGGATAAAAAAATAAAATAAAATAAAAATAAGAGACTTAGACTCAAATCTATTGAGTTGATTCTTCCCTACACTACCTTTTACTTTGGTTCCCTTTTCAGGTGAAATCAATCAAACCATATTATCTTATGTATAGCTAGAAGTCATAGTGAGAGAACTTACAATTGCACACACGATAGTTTGTTATGTATTATGGACAGTACAGATATTGAAAATTTAAAACAAGATTAATTCATCATGCTTTATCTTATTTTTTTCTTCTTTCTTGAAGATTTAGCTTCAACAGAAATCAATACACTATGCAGGAAATTAACAACCCATATGCATTCTCAGAGACAAACACAGATTGGCTGTTATTGAATGTTGAGCTATTGGATATTGTCAAAGTGTCATGCAGTTGCCACAGTGTGGTGGAAATATGGAAATCGGAGGTTGAGGGTCAACAAACAGTTTTATAATGGATACTGTGAGTTGAGTAGTAACTACGGGATAAGTTTGATATAAAAAAATAAATTTGCATCATATGGCTAATAGTATACATATAGTGGAAAAAAGTAAACTATCAGGTCCAAGCATGTAAAGGTATATTTTTAATCTTTCCCTAACAATATATAATTATATCTCCAATAAGTGTGGTATTTTGTATTTTTTAAACTTTAATAAAAATGAATATGTATGAATCAAACACCTTTTGATTTGTTATTTAGTTTGCTGAATGAACCTACTCCCTAAGAAAGATAAGCCTTTTATGAACTATATCTTCAAGAATTGAATGAATCTCAGTTAATGATTTGGCTTTCCAGTTAGCATCATTTTTATTTATTTTCATATTGTTATTAATATCATGTTATGGACTGAATGTTTGTTTGTTCTCAAATTCATATCCTGAAATCCTAACCCCCAATATGATGCCATAGAATGTGAGGTCTTTAGAAGATAATTAGGTTTAGATGAGGTACTGAGGTGAAGCCTTCCTGAATGGAACTAGTGCCTTTATAATTAGTAGTGCTTCTTTCCACTCTGTCCCTCCCTCTCCTTTTATTTTCTTTTCTTTTCTCCTTCACACATCTTTGACATGTGAAGGTACAATAGGTGGATGGATGTCTCCAAACTGAAAAGAGGACCCTCATGAGACACCAGATCTGCCAGTGCCTTGATCTTGGACTTCCTAGCCTCTATAATTTGTGAAAGGGAAAAAAAGTTTGGTTTTTATCCCACTCTAGTCTGTGATGTTTTTGTTATAGCAGCCTGAACTAAGACAGAGCTTTTTTCCCCCCTTTAGGGTATAATCATGCCAGGTTAAAAATCACAACCATAGTTCAAAGACCACTCTTCCTTGGTAACCCACCAGGGATCAGTTATCTCACAAGGGACTTGATAACATTGCATGTTTTGATGATGTTCTTAAAGAAATTGTGACCCATCAGAAATATAATATCAAATGTTAACATTTACTATGCCAACATTTTAGCCTATAAGATAAATTACTAAGAATCTAACACTTAACAACCCTCATTCTGACTCCAAATTGTGTTTGTAGCATGTCCCTTATTCTCCATGCACAGTTAAGAGCTAAGCTTTCCTTCCCATGTGTATTGGTTCTCAAAAATTCATTCTCTGGTATGGTGACCAATCTCTCAAGTCTTCCTGGGGCTGAAGATATTCACAGAATATGGGAATTTCAGTGTTAAAATGGTGAGCATCCCAGGCAAATCAGGACAGATTATTGACCCAACTTCAAGGATGATCTTAAAAGCCACTTTCATGATAAGTCCTTTTTCTCATCATATTGTATTACCATCATCTTCCAAACTCCTCTTATGGCACAGCATGAATGTTTTCTCTACCATGTGATTCTTTTTGTTACCTAAAAATGAGATGACTGGCCAGACACCTAGATGTATCTTTCTGCCTTTTCTAAAGCTCACTTATATAACAAAAGACATGTCCAGAAGAAAAACACATCCGCAATGGCACTGGATAACTGAAACAGTTAGCAGCATCAGTGAGACACTGAGAAATCTATGAAAGATAAAGAGCAAGGTTGTACAAAAATACACCAACACTTGACCTATGAAAGGACAAATCACCAAAAACCTGGAGAAAAACCCATGATCATAGAAAACATGTTTTGGAAATATAATGGCCCTCATCAAGCTGCTATAGGTTAGTCAATTAAAATATTAAAGAATTGTTGGACTTTTTAAAGTAGCTAAAAGTACTATTTGGGTTCAGGCTAAATGCAGGAAAAAATCCTCCTTAATCAGACAGATATATTACAAAAGACAGGTGAGATGAGACAGAGAAAAGTGAGGTGTAAGGAAATTGGGTATCTTCCAAAAGAGGTGGAATCTGGCACACTGACTATAATCCCTTCTATAATACAGGGGAATAGTGACCGTTAATGTTATAATAATTGTCATTTATTTTTCAAAACTAATAAATGTGGTTCCTTATTTATAAATAAAATATAAATATAAGCAGTAACCAAGAATCACCAAGCATTAGAATATCATTAGCATGAATAAGCCCAAGTGTCCATCAGTAGATGAGTGGATAACTCCCAGTGAAGGTGGAAGCGTAAGTAAATATGGCTTGCTTCCTTGCACAACCACAGCAAAAATTACAACTAAACTACAAACAACTATCACCCAGAAAGCCAGAAAAAACGAGCTGTATTCAAGTCTGACAACCAAGGAATTAAAGAAGTCAAATTCATCCAGATGCATATGGGGGCAGAGACACAGGGACAGGAGATGTGGAACAGACAGTTCCACACCCATGTGAGATAGATAAAAATAGGGAGGAATATCTTGGGAGTGAAGGATCCCAGCCCCACACCAGACCACTCAGTCCCGGGTTCCAGTGCCAGGAAGATAAGTACCCATACCTTCTGGCTGTACAAACTACTAGGGGTTGGGGTGGCAGAAGAAACTGTGAGATTCTCAGTCATCTCCTCTTAAAGTACCCACAATGGATGTTGGACTTACACAAACTCACTCTTTCTGGACTCTACCACCAGGGCAGCAGTTGGAAGGGCATCAGTGGCAGATGAAAAGAAACTAAAGTGTCTGGCATCAGGGTGAGTGCCAGTGGACAGATTTCTCCTGGACAAAACTCCACAGGCCAAGCAGCAGCTATTGTCCCATTTCTGAATCCTCCCCCACAAAGAAAAACAGGGCAGTAATACCATATTTGAGACTCCATTAACCTGATTCACACAGGTTTCCCCACCCTGAAAATTAACTAAGGCTCAGGCCCATCCAACTTACAGTGAGTTTTTCTGTAATAGCCCATGCTACTGAGACAGTGAGTCAAAGCAGCTCTATCTAATATACAGAAACAAAGGGAGGCTGCCAAACTGAGGAAAGAGAGAAATATGGCCCAAGTGAAAGAATAGAAAAAAACCCCAGAAAAAGAACTAAACAAAATGGAGATAAGGAATATGTCAGTTCAAAACACTAATTATTAAGATGCTTATGGAACTCATGGGGTACTTCAATGGCATAAAAAAGACCCAGGCAGATATGAAGTTTACAAAAAGTGAAATAAAGAAAAATTCACACAGAATCAACAGTGGAGTGGATGAAGTTGAGAAGAAAATCAATGATTTGGAACATAAGGAAGAATAAAACGTTCAATGAATACAGCAAGAAGAAAAAAGAATTTAAAAAAATGAGGATAGGGTGAGAAGCCTCTGCGACAACTTCAAACATACAAACTTTTGAATCATAGGGGTGCCTATAGGAGAAGAGAAAGTGAAAATTTGGAAACATTTGAAAAATAATGAAAGAAAACTTCCCTAATTTGGTGAAGAAATAGACATGTAAGTCTAGGAAGCACGGAGAGTTCCCAAACAAGTTGGATCCAAAGAGGACCACACCAAGACACATAATTCAAATGCCAAAGGTTAAAGTTAAAGAGAGAATGTTAGAAGCAGCAGGAAAAAAAGCAGATATTTACCTACAAAAGCATTCCCATAAGACTGTCAGCTGATTTTCCAAAAATAACTTTGCAGGCAAAAAGAACTGGCGAGAAGTATTCAAAGTGATGAAAAGCAAAATTATTCTATCCAGCAAAGCTATAATTTATAATTGAAGAGTAGCTAAAGTGCTTCCCAAAAATGGTAAAGATAAAGGAATTCATCAACACCAGGTCATTATTATATGAAATGTTAAAGGGTGTTATTTAAGGAGAAGATAATCAAAACTATGAACATTAAAATGGCAATAAATTCACAACTATCAACAATTGAATCTAAAAAGCAAACTAAGCAAACAAGCAGATAAGAATCAGAATCATAGATATGGAAATCATTTGGAGAGGTATCAGTTGGGAGGAAGAATGGGGAGAATAGGAGAAAAGGTGCAAGGAAAAGTAGTACATATTGGTATGTACAGAACAGACAAGGGGATGTTAAGAACAGTATAGGAAATGGAGTAGCCAAAGAACTTATATACATGATCCATGAACATGAACTAAGAGGGGGATTGTCAGAGGAAATGGGGTACAAGGTGGAGGGAAGCAAAGGGAGAAAAATTGGAACAACTGTAAAAGCATAATCAATAAAATATATTTTAGAAAAAGGAAAAGGAAGAAAGAAATAGTTGAGTGGATAAAATAAATATGGAACATTTATGCAATGGAACACTATAGCCATAAAAAAAGAAAAAAATTACCATTTGCAACAGCATGGATGGACCTAGAGAACATTATGCTAAGTGAAATAAGCCAGTTAGAAAAAGACAAATACCACATGATCTTATTCATATGTGGAATCTAATAAACAAATGGAACTAAAAAACAAAATAGAAACAAACTCATAGCGAACAGGATGACAGCTATGTGGGGAGAGGAGTTAGAGGGAGAGAGATTGAGCAAAAAGGAAAAAAGGACTCGTGGACCTGCAACACTGTGGTGATTGCATGAGGTAGGGGTTGTATCAGGGGGCTAGCTGGAAATGGAAAAAATACAATAAAATTTTTTTCTTCCCTGGCTGGCGTAGCTCAGTGGATTGAGCACGGGCTGCGAACCAAAGCATCTCAGGTTCGATTCCCAGTCAGGGCACATGCCTGGGTTGCGGGCCAGGTCCCCAGTGGGGATCACATGAGAGGCAACCACACATTGATGTTTCTCTCTCTCTCCTTCTCCCTCCCCCTCTCTAAAAATAAATAAAATCTTTAAAACAATTTTTTTTTCTTAAAGAAAATGATTTTCTTAATTTATTGATCCCCTTTCCCAGCCATTCTCATAACCAGTATGCTGGGTGTGCTGCTCTCTGGCCTCCCTGATGGTCTGAGCCAGCTCCTAGTCATGATCAATATCTGTATGTCTTGTGATCACAATGTGTTTCTCAATTCTTGTTTTAGATATTCCACCTTTTATAGTTTAGGTGATGTGTGTTATTTTTATTGTCACAGAATCAGATGTGATGGGTTCTGTAGTCAGTAATGTGCCTGAGTCACCAGCTGCCCTGCAATCAATCTGTGGAGGTTCATATGGGATGGTTTTGGCCTCAGTTTCAACAGTAAGGACTTTCTGGGTGGAAATTTCTGTCCTTTGTGAGGAATCAGAAATTGTCACCATCTCTGTCTTTACCACAGGTGGCTCTGAACAACAATTTGTGGCAAAATATCAATGTCAATATGGGACACCTCTTTGTTAACTTTGTTGCTCTTCCTCTGTGTCTTTGAGCAACGACATCTTACTAACAGTGCCTTCTTGTGCAGTCTTCTCTGCCGATATCTCTGAGAAAAGATGCATTTTCCTGGGTCACTGTTTCTACTGTGCCTACACTGGCACCTGCTTGTTTGCCTGGTTTGGCTTCTGGCACTGGCTCCTCCCTCTCTATTACCTGGAATTCTTGGCTGGTTTCTTCCTCTACTTCTGCTTCATGCTTTTTCTTTTCTTCCTTTATGTGCCCTCAATCACGTGGTGGTGGAGCTTATCTTCTACATCTTCCTCTTCTCTCTCTAATGTCATTGATGTTCACAGAAGACAGGGAACTGGAGTCTTTCTGTGTCATAAGCTCTACTTTATGGATCTCCCAGGAAAACTCCCAGGTGATGTATCCTTTCTGTTCATTTCTTCCATGATTACTCTTTCATCTATCTTTCCCAACCTCTGCCTGCTTCTTTGCCTCCACTACATTCAGAGTCTTATATGAAAAGCAGAAATTATTGAATGAACCATCTACTAAAAGCTGTTTTAAAACAATGATTTTTGGTTTTTTGCCATCTTCTGTTTTTGTCTGGGATAGAGATGCAGTGCTGGAGAAGATACTGAGATTAAACATGGAGATAAAAATCATGTGACAGTAAAAGCTGAGTAGAAAAAAGTGAAGGAGTCTGAGTCATGGCCAGCAACATAAACCCACCATTTAATCCCTGGAAAACCTATTTCTGGACCTATTATGTGTGATAAATTGTCTTTTGGTTAAACCACTATCATGAGGTTCCTATCATATACTACTGAATACAAATCCTTAAGTTGCACAATGATTCTAAGAGTGAAAATGTGGTTGTTGAAATAAATCACTCAATCACTTTGTATATACATGTTGAATCAGAACCACTATGCTGTACACCTAAAATTAATATAATATTATGAGTAAACTATAATTAAAAATAAATTTTAAAAAATTAAATTACTTGATATAAGAGTTTAACAAATTGAGTACAACTAAATAACAAAATAATGATTTGGAAGACTTACTAAAAAATCTATCTCAAAATCCATCAAGAATGGATCTTAAAAGAAAATATAAAAGCACAGGGTGGAGAGCTATGAAAGTTAAAAATATGTGTCAGTAGCCATACACTAGCAGTCCAAAGGGAAAATAATTTTATAAAGGAGGAAATATTTGAAGCACTAATGACCAAGTTTTTCCAGATTTAAAAATTTCAAAAACCTTAAGATTTGAAGGGTTTACTGAATAACAAAAAGGATAGAGAAAACAAAATATAAATATATAAGATAATATAAGAAACATAAGCAATAAATACATAATCATAAAATTTAATAGGAGCAAAGATAGAATAAATTCTAAAAATCAAGTATATTGAAAGGAATAGCATAACACCAAAAAGATTGTGGATGAGATTGATATCAGCATCCTCAAAGCAATTCATAATGTAAGAAAACAATGGTACTATCTTTGTATGTCTTGAAGAAAAATAATTTTTAAGATCTCAAAAGCTTACCACACAAGGAACTTTTTAAAAAGTATTTTTAGCAAAAGTATCACAACAACAAGAAAAATAAATCATGGAGGGTTCTGTAAGACATATGGGAAGTGCGGATATATAACTGACTTACAGAGCTTGGAATTATCTAAATAAACAATAAACTAAAACAGCATGTAATCATAAATAATCCAGAATAAAATTTTATTTCTGTTGTGGCATAATTAATAAATGAATTATTTCAAAAACTTCTCAGTTGCTGATGTGTCAGGCAGGACAAATTATGAAAATATTTACATGATCTAATGGGCATAGATAGAAGTCTATAGCTAACAATTAGAAAATACACATTTTTTAAGTAGACATGAAAATTTTATGTACATTGACTATAGTCTAAGGCAAAAAAAGTTACAACAAATTTTTAAAAATTATCATACTTTCTGTGTTTTAGACCATAGGGCAATTGTAGTTAGAAATCAATAGCATAGATATCATAAAAATGTACATTTAGAAAATTTACATATTATGAATGTTTGATGAATCAAAAATGGAATTAAAACATTTTAATTTAAATAAATAATTTACAAATTAATTTAGGCCATAATAATGTTAAAAATACATCATATTTCCATGTACATATTGAAACTAAAGTTGTCCTCACATGGAGATTTACAAACTTAAATTCATTAATCACAAAAGGTGAAAAAGAGAAACTGGGTTAAATGTCCAATATAGAAGTGAAAAAATATTACCATAAAGTTGGATTGCTATTTATCATGTCTATAACTGTTTTCTATGCACTGAACTTATTCTTCATCCCTTTGACCCACCTCTCTTTCTACCTTCTCCAATTTAGAAACAGCAATTTATATGATTTCATTTTCTCTCTTAGCAAATCAATTATACTCTATTATTTTCTAGAGTTTATTGTAGAGTTTAGAATATATATTTTAGACTAACCTAAGACAACTTTCAAATAGACTATACCTCCACACACGTAGCAGAGAATTTTCAACTCCTCTCTCTTGCCCCTGTGGCACTGCTGCCCACTTATTTCAGTTCTTCACACCCATATCCACGTGCATAATCATTTAAAAATAGTAACTATTTTTCTTTAAACAAGAAGTTGTATTTTTGGGTGGGGGCTAGGTGGAGTGAATGATGGACATCTGTAATAATGTCAAGAATAAAAAAGAAAAGAATATAGAACTGTAAAAAAATTAAGAAAGGGAAAAATGAAAACTTTACCTTCATTTTTCCTTTACTGATGTTCCTCCTTTATCTGTATAGTTCTGAGTTTCTGACCTATATTATTTTCTTTATACTGGAAGATATTTTTAAATAATTCTTGCAGGGCAAGTCTGCTGGGAATAAATTTCCTTAGTTTATGTTTGTCTTTTGTTTGTCTTTTTCACTTTTGAAGGATAAGTCTTGTTGAATATATAATTCTAGGTTCATGTCATTATTGTTTCAACACATTGAATATCTTAGTCCATTCTGTTCTTTTTCTTTTTCAGAAAGTTTTTTTTAATTTGATTGAATTTATCAGTGATCTTGATTAATAAAATTGTATAAATGTCCACTGTACAATTCTATAATACATCATCTGTATATTATATTGTGTGTTTACCACCCCATGTCAAATCTTCTTCCATCACCATTTATCCTCCCTTTACCCTAGTTTCCCAACCCCTTTCCCTCTGTTAATCACCATAGTGTTGTCTGGGTCCACTCTATACTTCCTTATGTGGTTTCTGATGAAAAAAAAAGATAATCCTTATCCTTGTTCCTCTATACTGCAGGAGTGTCCAACCTGTAGCCCACAGGCTTCATGAGGCTCAGGATGGCTATGAATGCAGGCCAACACAAAATCATACATTTCCTCAAAACATTATGAGACTTGTGTGTGTGTGTGATTATGTGTTGCAATGTATTTAATGTGTGGCCCAAGACAATTTTTTTCCAGTGTGGTCCAGAGATACCTAAAGTTTGGACACCCTTGTAAGTTTTCCCCTCCAGTGATTTCAAGATTGTCTCTTGTCTTTGCTTTCTACAATTTGACAGTACAGTTCTAGATATGGGGGGTGGGGAGCAGTTGTTGCTTGTTTTTGTATTTATTTGCTTGGTGTTTCTGAGATTTCTGGATCTGTGATTTGTTGTCTGTCATCAATTTTGGGAAGTCCTCAACAATGATTTCTTCAAATATGTTTTTGGCTCCATGTTCTCTTTCTTCTTCTGTTATTCCAGTTACACATAAGTTACTCCTTTTAGATCTTGGATAATATACATATTTTTAATTCTTTCTTATATTTGGCCTACTCTCAAATTTACTGATTATTTTCTTTGCCATGTTGAGTTAGTCTACTGATACACTAACTGTAACATTCTTCATTAATGTTACAATGTTTTGGATATCTAGCCACTCATTTGAATTCTTTTTTAGAGTTCCCTTCCCTCTGTTTATGCTTCCTATACTTGCATGTTGTTTCCTTTTTCCAGTATAGCACTTAACATATGAATGATAGCTCTCTTAAATTCTCTGCCTAATAACTCCAACATCTGTGTAATGTCTGAGCCTGAATCTGATAAACATTTTTGTTTCTTCAGTTTGAACTTTTTCTTGCTTTTTCACATGTCATAAATTTTTGTTTAAAGCTAGACAAGTTTATCAGGTAATAAGATGTGAGTTAAATAGTTCTCTAGTGTGAGGACTCATATTAATCTTGCTAGGAGTGAGATAATTTTTTATTTTACTAGATGCTTCAAGGTTCTCTAGAGTCCTCAATTTCATCTCCCATATTACCTTTAAGATTACATAAGAACTGCTCCTTAAATAGTCTCTGTCTTTCACCTCTTTAAGATATAATCCATTATTATCATATCAGATCCCTGTTGGTGTGGGACTGTGGAGCTCTCCATAACTTTCCAATTAAATTTTGGTGGCTTGTGTCTCAGTGATGGGACCATCAATAGTGTTTCTCTAGTTGTATGGCATTTTCTCCCTTGTTCCTTACTCTCTTCCTTGGCTTCAGAATTACCAATCCTATTTCCATGAACTACTTCCCTTTGTTGACCAATTCCCCCTAAAGATAGATAGGAAAAAGGATGGGGTTGAGTGAGGGGGGATCTCTTTTCTCCAACTGGGATAAGTTGTCAGAACTGAGTTTGGTAAAGTCTTTTTACTTGGGAAATAGACCTTTTCTTAGAAAAAAGATTGGTTACTTTTCTAATTTCCCTGCTAGAGCTATGAGAGGCTTTGTCTGAGATCATCACAAAAAGAAACTGTGTCTCCTAGGAGAAAAGCTCATGAAAGTGTACTGACCCTCTTAAGACATCAGCTCCTTAGAGCTTCTTGCTCATATACTAGTCCACACTCAGCTTCTATGAATTCACCAAAATTATCATGTAAAATTTCAAACAACTTATGGTTATAATAAATTCTGATCCAGGTAAGCAGAAACAGATTGTGGTTTCTCTTTATACATATCTCTAACTCTATTCATCTGAATGTGTCTATCTTCTCAGATTTTGGGGTGGCAGATTGCCTAGTAACCTCAGGTCTCATATTAGTCCTAATGTTCAGTTTTTTCACTTTTTTCTTCTTGTAAAATTGAAGAGTAAGAATTTCCAAGCTCTTTATATCAGAGCTAAAGCTAGAGGTCCCAATCATGAGATTTTTAACAATTGTTCGTTTCTTTTTATACTATTCTCTATTACTTTTATAACAAATTGTATAAATCATACTTAAAAAATAATTGGTGTTTGAGGAGGTAAGCAATAATTTTGTGGAATATATTTTCCCCATCACCATATATTCCCCCACACCCTCTTTGACCCCCACCTACATCCCTCCCCCACCACCCCCATAATCACCACACTGATACACCACATACAAGAATAAACTCAAAATTGATTTAAGACCTAAATGTTAGAAATGAAACCATAGAAATCCTAGAATAAAACATAGGCAGTAGAATCTTGAACATTTTTTCATAACCATATATTATCTGAAATATTTCCTTGGTCAAGGGAAACAAAAGAAAAAATAAAATGTACTACATCAACTAAAAATATTTTAAAGATTTTATTTATTTATTTATTTACTCACTTACTTAATTAACTACTTACTCATTTATTTATTAGAGACCATGGAAAGGAGAGAGAAAGAGAGGGGGAGAAACACTGATGTGAGAGAGAAACATCGATCAATTACCTCTTGCAGTGCCCCAAACAGGGACTGGGTTTACAACCCAGGCATGTGCCCTGACTCAGAATTGAACCAGCAACCTCTTGCTTCACAGGATGACACCCAAGCAACTGAGCTAAACTAGTCAGGGAAAACTAAAAAGTTTTTGCACAGCAAAAGAAATCATCAACAAAATAAAAAGACAAACCACTAAATGGGAGAACATATTTGCTGATACATTGAATAAAAGGTTAATGCCCAAATTTATAAAGAACTTATAAAACTCAACATCAAAAAAATTAAACAATATAATTAAAAAATTAGAAAAAACATGAATAAACACTTCTCCAAAAGGGACACACACATGGCCAGTAGGCACACAAAAATATGTTTAATGTCACTAACTATCAGAAATATTCAAATTAAAATGACAATGAGATATCACTTCACACCTGTCAGAATGGCTATCTTCAATAAATCCACAAACAAGTGTTGGTAAAGATATGGAGAAAAGGGAATCCTTTTGAAAGGCTGGTGGAAATGCAGACTGGTGCTTCCACTGTAGAAAGCAGTATGAAGTTTCATCAGAAAATTAAAAATAGAACTGTCTTTTGACCCAGGAATCCCACTTCTGGTAATTTATCTAAAGAAACCAGAAACACTAATTCAAAAGAATATATTCACCCTTATGTTCATTGCAATGTTATTTATAATAGCCAAGATTTGGAAGCAGTCCAGGTGTCCATCAATAGATGAGTGGATAAAACAGCTGTGGTATATTTACATAATGGAATACTACTTGGCCATGAAAAGGAAGGAAATTTTATCTTTTGCAACATGGATGGATCTGGAAAACATTATGATATTGAGCAAAAAATAAATAACTCTGGAAGATTTATGTATATACTGTTGCAGTCCACCAGCCCTCAGTGATCACAAATGTTGTAGATGCTCGCAAGTCACGAGAAAAACATACACACGGACTCCCGAGTCCTGTGGAGGTATAGGGACGGCATGGCTACCCTCTCAAGGGGAGGGTGCCTCCGAGTGGCCTGGCCACTCTCTCAAAGGAGAGCTCCTTGAGCTGCCTCCTCAATAGGTTTTTTATTAGGTAGCATTGGGTAGGTGAATGGATACAGAATGTGGATTCATCATCTAGCAGAAAAGATCAAAACAGGTAGATAATTTACACAGGATTCCAAAGTCTCACGCTGGGTTTTGGGGCTGGTATCACCTAACAGATACAGAATTAGTCTCATTTCCTGCCAGAGCCTACACATCCAAGAGCATCCAGGCAAGCAGGTCTCACAGGATTTTATATATCTTATGCCCCAGGTCTAATTTATCCTAGGTGTCTGCTGACTCTAGTCTGAGCCTCACTACCCCTGCTATTTCCATAGGCCCTGAGTCGGGCAGAGGAGACAAAGGCAGCCAGGAGACTTGGATTTCTTACATCCAGAACAAGGACTCAGGCTATTGTCAAAGCCGAGGGGGCAGGGGTGATGTGGATCACTTCCTCACCTCCACAGCCCCCTGAGTCTCTTCCCTCATGGCTATTCACATGTGATCATGTCTGTCTTAGGTTCATTCATTCCAGAGAATGGTTGCCTGTCATTGACTATCCGATCAAATTGAAGGGAATAGCAGAGCAGGCAGTGCCCATGTTCAGGAAAATAAGTTTTGTCTCCTTAGGCCTCCCAGTTCTCGGAGGTTTCTCACTCAGCCTTAGCCACAGGGGGTGGGGGGACAGTTATGGCTCCTGAAACCAGGCAGGGCAGACACCACATCTACAAATACTTGCTCTCTAACAATGCTGAAATGAATAATGATGTGCTTAAAATTTAAAGATTTCAACAATACAAGTTCTGTTCAGAACTATCTATCCATGTAATATGAAAAAGAGAGACATTTACTAAAGAAGATGCAAAATACAAGAAACATTGTACATAGGGCAATGACACCTCGGTCCCCTTCAAAGTAGGCACCTTCAGACCTCACATAGTTCTCCCAATCACCATCAGCTGCCTTGTCATATTTTCCTGAATCTCATCAATGGTTTGAAATCTCTTCCCTTTCAAAAGTGATTTTAATTTTTGGGAAAGCCATAAGTTGCTGGGTGCCAAATCTAGGCTGTAGATGGGCTGAGTCACCTGGGAGATTTGATGTTTCACTAAAAAACTCTGCACAAGGTTTGATGCCTGAACAGGTACATTGTTGTGATGTTGAAGCTGCCAACCACCAGTTCCCCATAGCTGTGACCTTCTTAATCATCTAAATAATTTCCTTGGAGGAATGTTCAAGCTGAACATAAAATCTGATGCAGATTCGTTGCTCTCCTTGCTCAGTCATTTTGAATGTGATGACCACAAAACACACATGCTCACTCAAGGGTACCTACTGCCCCCCACTGACTGGTACAATGAAGTCATAATTATTCAGCCATGTGCATTCCAGTCCATCCTCCTTGGCTGACACTTTATGTCAGAAATTGTTCTCATTATGTTAAAATGGCTGGACTTTTCTGAGACAGACCTCCTATACCATATTACCTCTTCCAACATTTTTTATCACTTTCATATTTAGTAGAGTCACTTCAAGTGAAGAATGCTTTTCTGAGCTCTTTATGTGCTGTTTTTACTCCTATCATTAAAATATACTTCCTAGTCTAATTTTTACCATAGTTCATGGCATTTGAGTCTATCTACTCCATGAGATAGTCTGAAATTGTCTTTGTATTATCTACAGCTGCAAATTTACATATAACAGACATTTAATAACTGTTGTTAATTGAATTGAGGCCAAAGACAAAAATGTGCCATTTTCCCATATGAAAAATGTATTTAACAAAATGTAAAATAATTAGTATGTTTTTACCCCAAATTTTCTATTCTTAATATGAAGTATAAACTCTATAAATGATTTAAGGGCTCATTAGCCTGATTTTTGGAAATACCTAAAAACTTGACCCCCATTTTGGATCCACAGTGCTCAGGTCAGCAATCACAGATCACACTATTTTGTACTGGGACAGTTGAGAGTCATGAAGATGTTGTTCATACCTGAGTATACTGTGATCTTACTTCTAATCATATTAAGCATTGTAAAGTTCTGAAATGGATGAAATATCCCTACCCTGGATATAGTTCTTTTCACTTACTCAAAAAACCTATATCCCAAAGTATATGATTTAACTAGAGAATTACCATAATTTTTCCATGTCTAATATCACCCTCAGCCACTCAGCTGTTATCATTTGCATCCATGTATCCACTGAAATACAAGAACAAGGAAGTTTCAACATATGAATATAATAGGACATGACCATTCAGTTTATAACATAGATAGAACCTTATTTCAAATTGTCTCTTGTAAGTGGTATTTTTTGCCAGCTTCCAATACATGAAAAATCCAATTGTTTCTCCTTAACTCCTATATATAGACCATTGTTCCTCAGTCTCAAAACAGGTCTGCATACACCCTGCTTTAGAATAACTAATGTGCTTGTTAAAAATGTAGATTTTCTGCCAAACTCAGACCCATTGTGTTGGAATAGATGAGAAAATATCACAATCCAAGAGATAAGCATTTCAACTAATTCTCCAGTTGATTCTATCTTATACTAAATTTTGTAAAACACACCTTAGGTTTTAGAAATAAATACAATCAAAATGATTTTTAAAATATCATAGCTTCTTTGAATATGCATTTAAATTTTTATTTGATATTTATCCTTATTTTTATTCTTTCATGCATTTATTTATTCTCACCAACCTAGAGCAGCCCTGAAATCTAACTACATTCATTTTAAACTCTATATAAACATATTTTCACTATTAAGGCAATATCCTCATGTGTCTCACTTTCTTTTGGTTCTCAATGGGTTTTTTCCTGTAATTTTGTGTTAAAGTTCACTTAAACAGAGATTTTTTCCCTCTCTTCAAAATATATATAGTGTGTACCCACCAGGGATTATGCTTGGCACAGTTTCTTTACCATCATGGGAATTTTGGAAATAAATCTGAAAGTTTTTGTCATGTTACATATTTCTGTGGGGTTCAAAGCAGCTAAGTTAATCTCAAACAGCAGCAAAAAAAATAAAATCATTTTCAGACACCATGCTTTGTGGATTTATATAAAATAGTACATACACATCAAGAGTATTCCGGCAAATTATGTGCTTTGATTTGCTAGCAGTATTAACCCTAAGTGCAACATCTCAGGTGTTAAATGCTGTGTATTTTGAATTGAATCTCTGCTATGACATTTTCCTAGTTCTATAAATTATCAACATCAGAGCTCTGACTGTGTTACTACAAGTATTTTCAAGCCTCAGTACTGAAAACTCCAATATGACTCACAGGAGGAGTTGACATGGATGTTTATCACCAGGGACAAACATGTTATTTTCCAGCTATTTTTGCCAAAGTCTGGCCTTCAGCTTTGTTTACACCAGCACTGACAGCACATCCCACCCTGCCCTCCTGATCACAGACCTCCTCCAGGCGTCACTGTATTCCATTCAAATTCATATTAATCAAAACAAAGTTGAAGACAATATGAAACAAGATTAGCTACCTTAAAACCTATTCTTAATAAAACTAAACGTAGAGAAAGGTAAGATGGGAGTGAGGTAGGAGGGAGAATATTCCAATTACCCCTACACAAGGGGGAAAAACCTACAGAGGAACAGAGCAAACAGTCAACACTACTGCAGCATGTATGAAGATAGGAGATCAAAAATTGTAGCGGACATTGAAAAACCAGATGGTAAGGAGAGTGCTTCAGGATAATAAGGACCCAGGGATCAATTTGGGGACCAGGGAGGTTGCAGCCCCAGGCCCGGTGTTCCCGGGTCTGCCTCGGGGCACTCAGGAGAGAGCTGGGTCAACCGCTCCCTCCCCAGCCAAACAAGGATTGAGCAACACCAGGGGAGGCCTGGTTGCTTGAAGGCACAGAGAGGGGAGTGAGGACTGAGAGGCAATCACACAGGGGCTGTGAGCACCCACGCATACCCCTGAGAAGAGTGAACACCCCAGCCTATGTGACCAAGGGGTGGCCTGGCTACACATCCTCGCCAACAACCTGGAGAAAGTGTGATTTTTGTGGAAGACCCAGAGCCCACAGCCATGAACACAGAAAAGGCACGGTTGCTCTGCAGGATCCCTGGTGCCCATGGCCATGAACTCGGAGGAACTGCGTGCCCTCAGGATTCCCAGAGCACATAGGCCTGAACACAGGGAAAGGTGCATGCCCTCTGCAGGATCCCTGGAGCACACAACCATGAGCTCAGGAGAGCTTAGGAGGAACCAGATCCCATACCCAGGGCCCTGAAGAGAGGCACCAGATTGGCTCTGGGGAGAGTGCATGACAGGCTGTCTGAGTGCTGAACAAGAAGGGAGAAAAGCCATACCAATTGCCCCTCAGCCTGCTGAAGCCAGCAAGACCAGAAAAAATGGTTTAGCCAGTTTGAAACAAACAAAAGATTTTTTTGTTTGATTGTTTCATTTTGTCTTTTTTTGAAAGCAACTTTTTATTTTTAATTTCTTATTATTCTTATATTTCTCAATTCCTTATGCTTCTCTTTCTTTCTAGTGTTATTCCCTATCCCTTTCTTTCCAAATTTATCTCTTCTTCCTTCCATCTTCTGCTTTCTTTTCCTTCTTTTTTTTCTCTTCTTTTTGGAATCTGCAAGTTATTGCATATTTGTATCATCATTTTTCATTATTCTTACATTTTTTACTTTAATAGTATTTTGGTATTCCACTTCTTTCTGTATAGTCTTCTTTGCTTGGTTGGTTATATTATATCCTTTGATAGGTTTCTCCTCTTATCTCATAATGTATTGCTAATTTACTGTCCTTCATTTGTATTCCATTAGTATACTAGTCAAGGCTCAATACTCCCTATTCTTGTTATCTAGATCTCATAGATTCTGTCATATGATCATTGCTCTAATATTACTATAATGATACCTATTCCATACAATTGTAAATAATACACAACACCACTCCCAAATCTTACCCCACTTCACAGTTTTTTGAACTCTATTACTGTAGTGGTTAACTCTATTCTCTCACACACTACACCTATTTACTATTCTTTACTCTTACCCTACCTCAGAATCTGACCTTCCTCAACTTGACTGCTTTCTAGATCCAACCCACAATCCTTCCCTCCCCAACAAAATTCTTATCTTCTTTCCATCCTTTCTAAAAAGTGGCTAGTGGGGTGGAAGATCATGGTTAACACTATACCTAGCCAAAGGATATCCTATCTCTTCTCTACTGGCTGCTACTGTAAATACCATAGAATACTCTCTTGCTGTCTTAAACCATTTTCCTTTACCCCTCCAAATAATCACAAAAAAAGAGCAGGTGGAAGCTGTGAACACATGAATACCAGAAGGACACTGCACCACTGAATCTCACAGGTACTCTACCACAGAAGTTCACACCATAAATCCAGGGAATCAGAACAGATCAATTTAAGAAGCTGAGGCTAGCAAGAAGAGTCTCACGAACAATGAGAAAACAAAGAAACAATCCCCAAATGAAGGGAAAGGAGGAAGCCTCAGAAGGAATGCTAAATGAAATAGAGGCAACTCAACCATCAGATATTGAGTTCAAACAAATGATTATCAGGAAGCTCAATGAGCTCACAATAAGCTACCAGAAACTACAGGGAAACTACAACGAACTAACTGCAAACTGTATCAACATGAAAAAGGAAATAGAACCTATCAATAAGGCCAAGAGGAAATGAAGAATACAATTTCTGAACTGAAGGACACAGTAGCAGGGATCAAAAGCAGTATTCATGAAGCAGAAGATTAGATTGGCGAATTACAGGACAAAGTAGAAAAAACACACCCAGAAAGGGCAAGAACAGGAAAAGAGGCTCAGAAAGAATGAAGGGGGATTAAAAGAAAAGCAAGACAATATGAAACATAATAATATCCATATAATAGGTTTACCAGAAAGAGAAGAAGATCAAGGGATAGAAAACCTATTTGAAAAAGTAATTAAGGAAAACATTCCTAATTTCATGCGAGAAAAAGTCACACAAATCCAGGAAACACAGAGAGTCACAAGCAAGAGGAACCCGAACAGGGTCACCTCAAGGCACATCATAATTAAAATGGCAAAATTTCAAGACAAAGAGAGAATCTTAAAGGCAAAAAGGGAGAAATAAGAAGTAACATGCAAGGGAGCCCCAATAAGGCTAGCGGCTGACTTCTCAATAGAAATGCTCCAAGCCAAAAGAGAATGGCAAGAAATATTACAAGTAATGAGAAACAGAGGTCTGCAACCAAGGCTACTTTACCCAGCAAGCCTCTCAATCAAGATAGAAGGCCAAATAAGAAGCTTCCCAGACAAAAGAAGTCTACAAGAATACACCTCCACCAAACCAGCTCTGCAAGAGATGCTAAAGGGACTACTGTAAGGAAAGGAAGGAAAAGAGAGAGAGAGAAACACAGGTACGTAAATGGCAATGAATAAGTACCTATCAATAATAACCTTAAACATAAATGGATTAAATGCTCCAAACAAAAGACATAGAATAGCTGAAGGGATACGAAAGCATGACCCACACATATGCTGCCTACAAGAGACCCACCTGAGGGGCAAGGACCTACACAGACTGAAAGTGAAGGGCTTGAAACAAATTTTCCAAGCAAATGGACAGGAAAAAAAGCTGGGATAGCAATACTCATATCACACAAAATAGACTTCAAAAAAGGGCCATAAAGAGAGACCCAGAAGGTCACTTCATAATACTCAAGGGAAAACTTCACCAAGAAGACATAAACTTTGTAAATATATATGCATCCAACATAGGAACACCAAAATGCATAAAGAAAATATTAGAGGACTTCAAGAAAGATATTGACAGCAACACAATTACAGTGGGGGATTTTAACATCCCACTGTCAAAAATGGACAGATCTTCCAAACTAAAATATCAACAAAGATATTGTGACATTGAACAATGTCCTAGAGGAAATGGACTTAAATGGTACATATAGAGCCCTTCATCTCAAAGAAGGTAAGTACACATTATTCTCAAATGCACATGGAACATTTTCAAAGGTAGACCACATGATAGGACACAAAAAAACCTCAACAAATTCAAGAAAATTGAAATCATACCAAACATTTTATCAGATCACAACTGACTGAAAGTAGAAACCAACGCCAAGGAAAAAAAACCCAAAACACTCAAAATCATAGAGATTGAATAGCATGCTATTAAACAATGAATGGGTCAAGAATGAGATTAGGGAAGAAATCAAAATGTTTCTGGAAACAAATGAAAATGCACTCACAACAACCCAAAAATTATGGACACACTGAAAGCAGTCCTGAGAGGGAAGGTCATAGCGATACAGGCCTACCTAAAAAAAAAAAAAAATAGAAATATTTCAAACAAACAGTCTAACCCTATGCCTACAAGAACTTGAGGAACAACAACAAAGACAGTCCAGAGCAAGTAGAGGAAAGGAAATAACTGAGATCAGAGCAGAATTAAACAGCATAGAGACTAAAAGAATAATTCTAAGGATCAATGAATCCAGGAGCTAGTTCTTTGAAAACCTAAACAAAATCAACAAACCTTTAAGCAGGCTCATAAAAAAAAGAGAGAGAGAGAGAGAGAGAGAGAGGACCCAAATAAACACAATTAGAAATGAAATCAGAGGAGAGATTACAACAGATACCACAGAAATACAAAGGATTGTAAGAAATTATTATGAAGAAATGTAAGCCAAGAAATTTGAAAATCTAGGTGAAATGGACAAATTTCTAGAAAAATATAATCTTCTAAAACTCATTGAAGAAGAAGCAGAAAGCCTGAACAGACCAATAACAGCAAATGAAATTGAAGAAGTAATCAAAAAACTCTCAACACACAAAAGCCCTGGACCTGATAGTTTCACAGGAGAATTCTACAAAGCATTTAAGGAACAGCTAACTCCTACCCTTCACAGAGTATTCCAAAAAATCCAGAATGACGGAAGATTCACAAACACCTTTTATGAAACCAGCATCATCCTAATCCCAAAACCAGAGAAAGACACAACAAAGAAAGAAAACTTCAGGCCAATATTGCTGATGAACATAGATGCTAAAATCCTCAACACAATATTGGCAAGCTGCATCCAACAATACATTAAAAAGATCATATACCATAAACAAGTGGAATTCATCCCAGGGATGCAAGGATGGTTCAATATTCGCAAATCAGTAAATGTAATAAATCACATAAACAAAAGCAAAGACAAAAATCACATGATAATATCAGTAGATGTAGAAAAAGCATTCGATAAGGTACATTACCCATTTATGATTAGAACACTCAGCAAAGTGGGAATAGAGGGAGCTTTCCTCAACATAATAAAGGCCATACATGAGAGACCTTCAGTCAACATCATACTCAATGTGCAAAAACTGAAATCTTTTCCACTAAGATCAGGAACAAGACAAGGCTGTGCACTTTCACCACTTCTATTCAATATAGTACTGGAAGTTTTAGCCACAGCGATCAGACAAGAAAGGAAATAAAAGACATCCAGTTGGGAAAGGAGGAAACAAAACTGTCACTGTTTGCAGACGACATGATAGTGTATATAGAAAATCCCATAGACTCGGCCAAAAAAACTGCTTGACCTAATAAATGAATATGGCAAAACAGCGGGATACAAGTCAATATCCAGAAATCAAAGGCATTTTTGTACACCAACAATGAAACAGCAGAAGCAGAAATTAAGAAAAACATCCCATTTGATATAACAAAAAGAAAAATAAAATACCTAGGAATAAACCTAACCAAAGAGGTAAAAAACCTGCACTCTGAAAACTACATAACTTTGTAGAAAGAAATCAAAGAAGACACAAACAAATGGAAACATATACCGTGTTCATGGATTGGAAGAATTAACATCATCAAAATGTCCATAGTACCCAAAGCAATTTACACATTCAATGCAATACCTATTAAAGTACCAATGGCATATTTCACAGACATAAAACAAACACTTCAAAAATTTATATGGAACCCTAAATGACCCCAAAAAGCTGCTGCAAATTTGAGAAAGAAGAATAAAGTAAGAGGGATCACAATACCTGATACTAAATTGTGTTACGAGGCCATTGTAATCAAAAGAGCCTGGTACTGGCATAAAAACAGACACATGGACCAATGGAACAGCACAGAGAGCCCAGAAATAAACTCAAATCTCTATGGTCAATTAATATTTGACAAAGGGGGCAGCAACATAAAATGGAGTAACAATCGCCTATTCAACAAATGGTGCTGGGAGAACTGGAGAGCTAAGTGCAAAAAAATTAAACTTGAGCACCAACATACACTATACACAAAAAATAAATTCAAGGTGGATAAAAGATTTAAATATAAACCCTAACACCATTAAAGTCCTAGAGGAGAACATAGGCAGGAAAATCTCAGATATTTCACACAGAAAAATTTTTACTGTCATGTCCCCTAGAGCAATGGACATAAAGGAAAGAATAAACAAATGAGATCTCATCAAAATAAAAAGCTTCTGCATGGCTAAAGAAAGCAGCAGTATTCAAATAAAAAGAGAACCAACTATATGGGAAAACATATTTGCCAATGATGCCTCAGACAAGGGTTTAATCTCCAAAATATATAAAGAACTTACACGACTCCACTCTAAGAAGACAAGCAACTCAATTAAAAAATGGGCAAAGGACTTGAACAGACACATCTCCAAGGAGGACACACAGAGGATCTAGAGACACATTAAAAGATGCTCAATATCACTAGCTATCAGAGAGATGCAAATTAAAACCACAATGAGATACCACTTCACACCAGTCAGGATGGCCATCATAAACAAAGCAATAAATAACAAGTGTTGGAGAAGTTGTGGAGAAAAGGGGGCCCTAGTGCACTGTTGGTGGGATTGCAGACTGGTAGAACCACTATGAAAATACTATGGAACTTCCTCAGAAAAGTAAAAGTGGACCTGCCCTTTAGCCCAGCAATCCCACTGCTGGGACTATATCCTAAGAACCCTGAAACACCAATCCAAAAGAAACTATACACCCCAATGTTCATAGCAGCACAGTTTACAATAGCTAAGCGCTGGAAACAATCTAAGTGCCCATCAGTAGATGAATGGATCAAAAAACTATGGTACACTTACACAATGGAATTCTATGAAGCAGAAAGAAAGAAGGAACTCCTGCCCTTTGCAATAGCGTGGATGGAGCTGGAAAGCATTATGCTAAGTGAAATAAGCCAGGCAGTGAAAGACAAATACCATATCATCTCACCTTTAACAGTAACCTAAACAACAAAACAAAGAAACAAGCAAAATATAGCCAAAGACACTGAAATACAGAACAGGCTGACAGTGACCAGAGGGGAGAGGGGAGGGAATTTCATGGGAATTTGGGGGGAGAATGGGAAGGGTTTACAGGAACAAATATGAAGGACACATGTACAAAAACTATGGGTGGGTGGAAATGGGAGGGAGATGGAGAGGGATGGGTGGGTGGGCTGGGATGGGAGTAAATGACAGAAAACTGTACTTGAACAATGATTAAAATAAAATTTAAAAAAACTAAATGTTCATTATCATCTTCCCAGAAGAGTGTGACTACTTCCAATTTCAGGGGAGTAAAATTGAATACCTAGTAGTTTTGGAAGACATTCAATAGTAGAGCTTCATTTGTACATTTTTATATTTGGGGCTAGAGATAAACTTCTAAATTTAGCTTGCATCAAGTACCTGTGTCTAAAATTTATGCTTTCCAAAATAATTAGCATCTTTTATTTAGTAAAAGAAGCAAGAATCAGAGAACTATAAATATATAACATATTTTTCAAGTGACCTATTTGATTTTTCAAAACTTCATTAAACTTGATGGAAAAATAATAGGTATTTATCAAGTATGATTAAATTTTCGGTGTCTATGTAATTATTGATTCTTTAAAAATAGAAAAAAATTATCTCCAATTATGTTTTATTTTATATCAAAAATATCCACACTTGCATTTGAATATATTTCATGAACTCTTTTCCTTAGACACATTTGATCTCAAATGCAATCATATTATACAAGTATATAGAACATCACCAGAAAATAAATAATAAAAAAGTGAATAGTGAAAGTGTTAACTTATGAATATGAAAACTGTATTACACTTGTTTTATGTATCTAAGGGGCAAAAATAAAATTAAAAATAAATTGCATGATAATACACATTACATTCATGCTCTGTTTTGCTCACCAATACTTTATCATCAACAATTTATTTAAGCCATGCTATTTAATATGTATCATACGTAAAAAAAATAAAAGGTGTCTAATGTTCTACTTCTTTATTTATTGCCTGTTAGATTTTATTAGAGTACACAAATGTTCCCTAATATAACAATTTTGAAGATTTTTTTACTCTAAAAACAGTTCTAAAAAATTAAAAATTTCAAATTTATTTTGTTTCTCTACTACTAAGATACAATGGACACTAATATATTGGGTTGCTGACCCAATATATATTCTATCCTCACTCTCTCTTACATAATTCAATTCACATAGCCTCCCACTTCCACAAAGGCATATGGGTAGGAAAAACCTGATCGCAGCTCTGGTATTCTAATCTGTCTAAGCCAATCATAGTAATTTTGATTCCTCTGCTAAAGACTGGTTCAGAAACTATCATGTAAATAACTTCCAGCCAAGAAGGAGGCATAATTAGATATGCTTTGCTTTCTCACACAACAAAAAGAAGGACAACAATTTTAAAAACAAAATCAACCAGAACTGCAAGAAAATCAAACTGGAAGTCTGACAGCCAAGGAGTTAAAAAAGAAACATTCACCTAGACTGGAAGGAAGGCTGGAAATATGAAGCCAGAGCAGAAAGACTATGTGGCAAGGTAGTGGCTGGTGGACCAGCTGGTCCCACATTCATGTGCAGATAAGCCAGGAGGAACTACTGGGAAGTGAGATAGACCACGGAACCCAGAGTTCCAGTGTGGGAAACTGAAGCCTCAAAATCTCTGGTGGTAAAAGCCTATGGAGGTGGCAGTGACAAGAGAAACTCTCAGTCTCACATGAGAGTTAGTTGGAGAGACCCACGGGATCTTAGAATGTACACAAACCCATACAGCTGGGAATCAGCACCAGAAGGAACTAATTTACTTGTGGGTAGTGGGGGAAGTGACTGAAAGTGGGGTGAGAGCCCAGCAAATGGCATTGTTCACTCTCTGACCCCTCCTCGACATACTGGACTAAAACATAGGGACATGGGTAGCCCCATCCTGGCAAATACCTAAGTTCCACCCCTTACAATGTAACAGGTGCATTCAGATGAAGAAATATGCTCCAAATGAAAGAACAGATCAAAACTCCAGAAAAACAGCTAAGTGACCAGGAGATAGCCAATTTATCAGATGAGGAGTCCAAACACTGGTAATCAAGATGCTCACAGAAATGATTGAGTACAGACACAAAATAGAGGGAGAAGTGAAGGCTATGCAAAGTGAAATAGAGAAAAGTATAGAGGGAACCAACAGTGAAGGGAAGGAAACTGGGACTCAAATCAATAATTTGGAAATGAAGGAAGAAATAAACATTCAACCAGAACAGAATGAAGAGACAAGAATTCAAAAAAAAAAAAATGAGGAGAGACTGAGGAACCTCTGGGACAACTTTAAATGTTTCAGCATCCAAAACATAGGGGTGCCAAAAGGAGAAGAGGAAGAGCAAGAAATTGCAAACATATTTGAACAAATAATGAAGGAAAAGTTCCCCAATCTGACAAAGGAAATATACTTCCAAGAAGTCCGGGTATTTCAGAGTCCCAAAGAAGTGGGACCCAAGGAGGAACACAACAGAACATATCAAAATTAAGTTACCAAAGATTAAAGAGTAAGAAGAAAATCTTAAAAGCAACAAGAAAACGGGAGAGAGTTATCTGCAAAGGAGTTCCCATAAGACTATCAGATGATTTCTCAAAAGAAACCTTACAGGCAAGAAGGGCTGGAATGAAGTATTCAAAGTTATGAAAGGCAAGGACTTGCATTCAAGATTACTCTATTCATCGCAGTTATCATGTAGAATGGAAAGGCAGATAAAGTGCTTCCCAAATAAGGTCAAGTTAAAGGAGTTCATCATCACCAAGTCCTTATTATATGAAATGTTAAAGGGACTTATCTGAAAAAAGAAAAAGATCAAAACTATGAACAGTAAAATGACAACAAACTCACAGGTATCAACAACTGAACCTAAAAAACAAAAACAAAAGCAAAAACACACTAAGCAGACAAGTAGAACAGGAAGAGAATCACAGAAATGGAGATCCTATGGAAGGTTATTGGTGGGCAGTGGGAGAGGGGGGAATGTGGGAAAAGGTACAGTGAATGAGAAGCATAATGGTAAGCACAAAATAGAGAATGGTCAAGAATAGTATAGGAAATGGAGAAGTAAAAGAACTTATATGTATAACCCATGGACATGAACTAAGACCGGGGAATGCTGATGGGAAGGGGAATGAATGGTAGAGGGGGATAAAGGGAGAAAGACATGGGACTACTATAATAGCATAATGAATAAAATATACTTAAAAAATAAAAACACACACAAAAAATAAGTTATCATGTGACCCATTACCAGTTAATGAAGTATTTGAGCTAGTCTTCTGAGGCACTTCTATAAAAGTGACACAGAAAGAAATGATTTCTCCTTCTGGGCTTTGATACAACTGGATAAGATATCTGGGATTGTTAGGGCAATCTGTATGTGAGTCTTAAGAGAAAGGCATAAAATGGAGTAGGGAATATTCAATTGATGCTAGAACTCACATTCCCTCTGTAAGTCAGCTTAAGACAGTGTAAACCAAGTTTCTTTTTTACTTAAACTGAACATAACTGAAACAGCAATCCTCCTTAAAAACAATCAGATGATGATTGGCAATATTTAAAGACATGCAAATGAGAATTCATCACTTTCAGAGATCAGGAACCACTTTTCCTTGCCTGTAGCCTAATCTTGCCTAATGTTACAGGTCAATGCCATTAATTTTGACAAGATGGAAACTAAAATTCCACTCAAGGTAATACTGTTTGATTTTCACAATATGTTAATTAAGCAACGAACAAATAAAAATAAAAACCCAGGCACTTACTGATTTATTTTTAAGTGAGGCATGAAAAAAATGTTACCAGACTTAAATACAAAAAGAAGTGTCTAGTTCTTTGATGAGCAAGCACTGTTGAGCAGATTCCTTTTGCACTGCTTGCAACTTATTGATACATAGAATGTCTTAGTAGACTGCAGTACTATGAATTCAACAAGTTGTTAGAGAAGATATAATCACATTGATGTGCCATAGTAAATTAAAGTACTTCAAAAAATGTTTTTCACCAGTACTGTAATCTTATAATTAAGACATTTACCTACACAGACTGTGCTGATATTAAATGTTGCAATATAGATAAGATCAAATAAGGATCTTTGCTAAAAACAACTATAAGTAAAGAGAACAGAAAAGCAAAATTAATAACAGAGAGGTTTAGATTCCCCTTAAAATACTGACACAAAGGAAGTATAATCTCATGGTTTCCATATCTTATTTCTCTGCTGCTCCCCTCTGCTGTGTCCTGGTATTTAACTTAACTTTTACCTTTTAAATACTGATTTCAAAGCTAGCCCTGTGCTTACAAATGTCATGAAATAACATGCTGGATTATAAAAAGAGAAGAAAATCAATAAGAAGAGGGCAAAACAACAAAAAGAACTATCAACAAAACAAATCTTTTGAAGAATTGTTGAAAGACATAACACATAGAGAAACAAATACTTCAGAAAAACATGATTTAAATGTCTAAAGGTATTTTATGAAAGTAGGAGAGGCTCAGGAACTACTAACCTCAGAATATATTAAAAGAATACAAGAAGAAGAAAGAGTTACTGAGATATCTATTATGACTATTAATTTGGGAAATGTGTTTGAAGCAAGTAGGTCTGGCCAACTTGCCCCTTTCCACATGTGCTATGCAGCAGGCAGCCCTCAGGCTGGACCAGTGAGAGTGAGGATGGAGAGGCAGGGCTGTGGCTATGGTAACAACTGACCATAAGAAGGAGTGAAAAGTACCCCAATACACATTAATAAAAGGCAGAGGCACATTGCTGGAAAGAGTACAACTAGACCTACTGGGATCTCGATATCAAAATAGAAGATAACAAGTATTCCAAAACCAACATCTTAAAATAAAAGGATCAACCTCAACAAGCAAAATCTTTATTCCCCAAAGGAGTGGGGGATGCTTTCGTGAAATTTCAAATCATTAAGAATAAAAAGAATACCCAAAATGTTTTCAGATATTAAGTAAAGAAAATCAAATTTGTATCAACCCTTTTTATTATCTACATGTTAGAATATAGTGTGTCAACATTTTCATAATGCTAACCAAAAAAAGAAAAAAGGATCCTCAAGTAAGCAATTCTATCTTCAGTTAACCCACAAATATTGGGGGAGGGATGGGTATAAGAATATTTTTAAAAATACAAAGACTATGAATGAAGAAATTGCTTGAGACCATACACAAACATATAAATTATGGTTCAAGGTAAAAAGTATAAAATACAAAAACTATTAGTGGAAAAAATTAATCTTCAAGTTAATTTATGCTTAAATAATCATTAATAAATAATATAAAGAAGTGATAACTGGGAAATAAAGTTACATGTGACCAAAATAAGTATTAAGAGAAATGAGATGGGAATACAAGTAAATATGTAGAAAACCCTGTGGAATTTCATGAGTGCTTTCCACTTCTTGACCTTATGGAATTGCTGCAGATGCTCACACATTTTCAAATACAGATCAAATGTGTGATATTATCTCAGTTCCACACATGCTGTTGACCCTTTAGATTTGTTGTTGCAGGGCTCCAGATGTTAAAAAATTTTACTGTGGTAAAATATACATAAAACCTATCTCTTAAACCATTAGTGTGATATTTTAGAAAAATAAAACCTCTCAAAATTTCCCAAAGAATAAGAAAATATGAATTATATATACCAGAAGAAAGTGGAGGTACGGGTAAAAATCCATTCCTGAAATAAGCTTCAGTCTGAACCAGTTTTATTGGTTGTAGCTAACAAAAAGTTTATTTCTTTGTTGTACAATCCATTTCAGAGAATAAGGAGTAAAAAGGCAGAAAGCATTCCAGCACAATCTCTGAAACTTACTTTACAATGATTCTAAAAGTAGACAAGAAAAGCACAAATATATAGCTACCACCCTTAGTTCTAAACACAAATATAAAAACTTAAATGAAATATTAGAAATCACATAATACACTTCCTAAAAATTTCAAGGCTCATTTAACATTAAATTATTAATGAATTCACTCCTAGTAAGATATTAAAAGAAAAAAATAGGTATTTATCTGACTTTCGAGGAGAGAGAAGATGGCGACGTGGTAGGAGGGAGCACACGCCGCCTACCGTTTCAAAAGACAGAAAAACCTAACTATACTAAAGAGGACATTGCAGCTTACATGAAAATGAGAAATCAAAAATGTAGCGGACACGGAAAGACCAGACGGTAAGGAGACTACTGCAGGAAAATAACAGCCCAGTGATCTGCGTGAGGAGCAGGGAGGTCGCAGCCTCAGCCCCAGAGCTCCGGGAGCTGCCGCAGGGCTCTCGGGGTAGGGGATCGGGGTCATCCGCTCCCTCCCTGGCCAAACAGAGACTGAGCAGTGCTGATCCGGGGGACCTCGGAGTGGGGCTAGGGGGAAGACCGCAGCCCAGCCAGTGGTCCCAAAGACGGCAAGTCTTTGTGTGAGCGCCCCAACCCAGAAAGAGTCATTGCTTGGGTGAATGGTTTGGTGCCTGCAGCCGAGAACACG